>JAXCLQ010000006.1:2672572-2707996 GCA_035584115.1 Cedrela odorata | reverse complement strand
ATACCGTTCTAGTACAATTTTACTGGATCAACGTATAATTAATTCCTTTATATCTTAGAATGGAACTATTTGATCTAACTAATATCTTTTATAATTTCAGGTAATATAACAATCCAACAAATAATGAATACCGTTCTAGTACAATTTTACTGGATCAACGTATAATTAATTCCTTTATATCTTAGAATGGAACTATTTGATCTAGCTAAAGAGGGAGGCTCATAAGCTACTGTTGCAGTTTACCAACTGCGTTTGGAAAATTTGTCTGTTTAGAGGAATTCTAGATGACGAGGACCCGCATATCACGTGGGGAAGAGGCTGAAAACCCTAATGCCAATCCTACAAGACAAAGAAATTGTCATTTACAAATCTTCTCTAATCCCCTCTCATCCAATTATCATCTATCTCCCACGTGGGACTGCTGGACCCATCAATCCCACCATTCAGTGTTCTATTGATCATCTCTTCCTTTACCATATGCTTTATATGATCATGTTGCACCAAACTCTTATCATTTTCCTTCAGTTATATATACCTTTGATCTCTTTGCACTAGCTACTTGTTGCTTATAACTTCATATAGAGTATTGCTAGAGAGGATCATATATAGGTTTTAGAGGAACATGGGGGACTCTTCTGCTGCTTATATACACATGGTAACTTTAGAAGATGAAGATTTTTATTACTTCACCTGGTTTTGTTTGGTTTGATCCTTCCATATTTGATTTCAATAGTTATATATGTTTAATTGGTTTGTGCTCTTTTTGATGACGATCATGATTTTGGTTAATACTTTTGATTATAGGTGCAACACTTGATAGAGAAGTGCTTGATATTCCGCATGACAAAAGAAGAATGCATGGAAGCTCTCTCTAAACATGCAAACATCGAACCTGTTATCACCTCTACTGGTCAGTTAATTTCTCTTCACCTCCATGAATAATTATTCTCCCTTCAGTTTTCCTTTTTTGGTGTTCTTATGATCACCTATTAATTATAAGCATGTATTGAACACACACAGAGGCTTGTCCTGAAAAATTAATTAATGATGCTTTAAAATATTTCACGACTGATCACTTAATTAAGAGTATTTTACCAGATCTATCAAAGAACAAGTTCAAGAAAGTACTCATCGTCTTGAAACGAGGCTACAAGATAAGATTGAGTTCTTGCCCTTGTTAATTTTATCATAAATCTTCAAGGTTTTTCCTTAAATGTTCACATATATTAGATATATAATTTCTCTCACATCTCTGAAGTATGATCTAAATATACTGATGGATGTACAGTTTACAAATTTTGCCAATGATCTCTTAAGAATTCCTGAAATTCGTAAGCATCCCGTGTATCAAAAGCTTCCGGATTCCGCCAGAGAAATTCTTAAAGGGAGGTGATCAATAAAATTTATCATGTATATTAAGAAAAAAAAAATTGAGCAGCTTGATTGGCTTTACAGTCCTCTCTTTGAGACAAATCGTGCGTGATCGTCCACACAAGCACAAAGTTCTGTACGTATGTAAAGAGCTTTATAATTTGAAAGTTCATATGGATTTTTAGTGCATATGATGCTGATAACTTTATATGTGCAGTTTGGAATGAACTGGAGAAAGAAAACAAGGAGTTCTTCGACGCCTACGCTCAATCTCAAAGCAAAGAAGATCGAATGTCCGAGGAAGAAACGAGTAAAATGATTCAAAAGATGATCTCGGATTCCTCCAAAACTCAAAACGACGACGAGGACGGCTAACATTCATGCTGAAAAACAAATTATTCGAAAACGATATCTCTTCTCTCTCTTTTTCTCTGTTGTCATCATCCTCAATATGCTTCACATATCCAGCCAAAATAAAACCAGGAAAAAAATATTTACAACTAGCCAGCAATAACTCTCCCTAGTGGTTCATTTTCCTCGTGTTATACGGAAGAGAACGGAATCATATTAATCCAATCAAAACAAAATATGGGTCATCCTGCAATTCGATTAGCAAACGTTTGATTAATTTATACTACGATGTGGTGAAATATGATTGGAGTTACAGATTGCGTTCATATGAAGATGCTACATGTATATTTGTAAGTATATAATGGAAGACATGATTCAATTGTCTTGTTGATTTTACTATTGTGTGTTGGTGATGACACCTGGAATCCAGTTTGGCTTTGCTTTGTCTTTGTGTTTTAATGAAGAGAATGTGTGGCATGTGAATGTGAGGTTATTGAAGCAAATAATTAATGTGGGGGCCTGGCTTGGCTTCAATTTCGATTCATTTGCTTCGTCGCAATCATCAGCTTTTGTTTAGTAATAGAAGTTGATGTTTGCGGTTTTGTGTGAGCCAATGGTCGAATATTTATCATCTACTATTTTTGTTGAGTAATGCTACGAACCAACAATTTTCCTGAATGACATTGTGTTTTGTCATATTTTGTGTCTTTTTTCCTGCCTTGTTTTACCGTTTGTTACATGTATGTTATGTTAGAGGATGAACTCAGAAAAAAAAAAAAACAAAAACAAAGACAAAACATATTCTCTTAAAATTTTGCTTTAACGAACCCATGCATACACGAAAGTATCTTGAGAGATCTTAACTCTCCGGAAGAATTAGATTGACAGACTTTAACGCTTGCAGTATATTCAGAGAAATTCTGAAAATTTTCCTCGCAATATTCGATAAGAAAGTTCAGTAATTTGGCTTCATAATCCTATCAATGTACCAAAGAGAATTTTATGGTAGCGTTTGAAAGACAAATATAACCAAATCACATATACAAACATTTGCATTTGTGGGTGGAATGTTAGAATTAGAATTGAAATATATTTTTACTTTCAATATTAAGCTAAACAATAGCAATTCAAGACGAGCTCTTAATCATTATGTTGATGGCTGAGTTAACAAGGAATGAAAAATAAGGATCTTTCAATCAACAGAACCTCCATTAAATAAATAGAAAGTACCATAGCTATTATACAGGTAGACAGATACTACATTTATTCATAACACAACCGGTGTACATTCTAATTATGCAAATTCTCACACACATATCTCATCCACATTTCATAACTAGAGTTCAAACACCTAGTTTAGGACTAGTTCATGCATTGACCTTAGGCTCCCATCCTGCAACCACATGTTGCTTTTGAGCCTTGGTCTTCTCAAAGGATTCCAAGCTGAAAATCTTCTGCAAGATCGGATCACAAACTGTATGTTAGACCATTAATCAAATGGTAATCACATTTGCTTTTAATGTGCATGCGGGTAAGTATCAACAGGATTCGTGGAATATAAAAAATAGATTCATTAGCAAATTCCGGATACTTGTTATTCCATGTTATTCCATGTGAAAAATATTTAACGTATGATATATGACAAATGATTAGTCTATTTCCACCAACATGGGTGATACAATTTGAGAAATTAGTCACAGGGAACTTATATGGTGCAAAAATGCAATCCAGAAAGAAGTAAAACACGGCAAGCTGTATAGAAACCTTTAATATGGTTTATAAAAGAGAGTTGCTACACCAAATTCCCTTGTAAACCTTCATGAATTTTCATCCCAAAATACATGGAGACTTGACAAAAGACCAGGAACTTCCTCTATTTTTACATTTTCAAATATGAAACTGTTGAATTCGAGTATATTAAATCTCCATGCCACGTCCCACCCAGTAGAAATATATTCCTGACAACTGTAACCAAAACTATCCCAGAATCTTCACCAAGTTGATTCACACAGGAGACAATTCCCTTGCAAATGCAGCAACAAGTCACAGATTGGGGCAACGCCTAATAAACAATGCACATACACAAAATGTCTCCACACAATAGGCATCAAAACGATTAGCAACTACAGTAATCTCTCATTTCAAGTCACAAATCCCAGAATGGTGTTCTCATGCATCTTCATTGTAGAATGCAACTGTGTATATGGGAAGAGGCTTCGGATTCAAACTCAACTCACATCAGGTTGGGGAGAGGTTTGGCTTATCTCTAGTAATATATTTTTTTCGTTGAAAAACAAGAGGTCCTTTACATTCTGAAAATAGTTCCATAACTTAAAATAAAAATTAGCACTCCTTGACTAAGGAACATGGTAGCTAGATAAAATTATATCATCCATCATATCTCAAGCTAAGCACAATGTGAGCATGTCTATGGAACTACAACCCTTCAAAATGAATGCACTGACAAACAGAGACTAAGTTTACCAATGCAGAAAGGAACCCACCAAGTTCCAATCAATAAAATAAACTTTGTCTGAAAAAGAAGCTTATTTTATTCACAGGAAAACACACGGAATATAGGCTCCACTGTTTAAATTGTTAAACATTAATCACAAAGAAAGACCAGACAGCACCAGTAAAAAGCTAAGTAGCTTCATACCTTCATGTACTCACGGACATGAGTCAAGTTCTCAGGCACAGTCCATTTCTTGAAATGTTCAAGAGCTACCTCAAGGTGGTACAACTTTGGTGCCAAGCCCAAATCAACAGCGGTGATCTTCTCCCCAGTAATAAATGGACCCCCCTGATTCCATATCATACAATTTAGCGTTAATTATAGCACAAAACAATAAGAAAGTCATCTATATCAATGGGATTTGCTCTGTTTCAAGCTATCCATACATGAGTCTTAAGGTGTTCATCCAATGCCTTCAACTCCTCAAGCAATTCTTGCTCAGTTCCATCATTTGGATCCTTGCTCTTCAAGAACTTGACAAAAGATGGGAATATCTTTGATCCCCTAAAATATAAACATTATGTAATGAGAAAAAAAAATCAGTTTCAATAAGATCCACAAAAATCACATCAATTATACCCACAATATCAAATTAGTTTACCGATAAGCAAACAGTTAATAAGGAAAAACAAAGATTTCCATATTTTTGTTTCGCGTAAAAAAGTCTACCACATAAAATTTCAAGGAAAAAATAAACAAATTACGAATGAAGAAAATTTTCAGCATTTTACTAACTGCAGAAGCACTAGAAGTTTTCTACGAGCTCTGCGGTAAAATTGATAGTCATTACAAGGGCGACTAAAAGATATTTCCTGTTCTAAAAACCCTTCAAGAAGCCATTTTCCGTGGAAACATACAGAAACCATAACAAAATTACCCTTTAACAGAGTAGATAATAAGTTGAAAACGATCGGATCACACCCAACAGGGCAAAGTAAATTTCTTTTGCTTAAAAAACCAATAAAAAAAACTTTCGAGAATAATACCGCAAAGTTAAACCTTTTACAAAGAGAAAGACACGATCCAAAGCAAAGGAAAAGACTGAGAGAGAGTTCAGAGCAATACACGGAGGCAAAATCAGGAGGAGTGGTAAGAGCAGGCTCAGGGTGCTTCTCCTCAATAATTCCAACAATAACATCAGAATCAGGAACCCATTTGTCATCAAACTTCGCCACTGGAACTTTCCCTCCGGGGCTTATGTCCAAAAACCTATCAAAAATAAAAGATCAATCCTTTACCCAGAAATCACAACAACCCATTTGCTTAAACATTCAACAAAACCCATCATAGCACGCAATTCTTTTCTAAACTCACTCACACGAGATAGTATCCTCCAAAATTGGTGCAAAAATCAGTACTTGATGATACCCATCAAAAAAATTTTTTAAAATAATTAATTTTTACCAATCACACCGTGAAAATTAGAGCTCTAAAACGCACTCATGGGATTTTTATAATTTTTACATCAGAGAGTTTGATGATACCATTCCGGTTTTTCACTGAGATTGATGAGGTGCAGCTTGTATTCGATTTTCTTTTCCTCCAAAGTAAGCAGAGCCTTTTGGCAGAATGGACCTAAAGAACAGAATATAGCACAGATCAACAAAAGTTTTTCAAATCAAAGCACATTGATATGATAACCAAAAAAAGAAACAGAAACACAAATATTAACAACATACAGTCTCCAAGAATGTCAGGAGCACCGGCAGCAGCTTTGACACAAATCTCCACAACCATTTGCTGAGCGATGGCACTTTTCCGGTGTCGAGAAAGGCAGACGGTGAGAGAAAAGAGAAAATTGTATAATACCAATGATCTGACGATGGACTGGTATGATATTTTATATAAAGGCGTTATTATCCTCTAGAAACTATAAAATTTTCAGCTTTATTGTAAAGTATTATTTAGCGTTTTTGGATTTTCTGATTGGGTAAAAATTAAAAACTTTCCATTCCACCTTTTCATAATGCGCCATGGCATTTTTGATGATTCCTTCTTCCATAAACCAGCAAATGCAATGACGTGGCCGATAACTGAGCATCTACTTTTCATTTGTGCTGCATGAATTCCACGTTTCTACTAATTTACCTGACAGAAATAACCACCATTTTAGAATAATGTAGGCAAGTGAAGTTGCATCATATTAAATTATTTTATGAATCTCGAATATTTCTAATTTCGTGTAAATCATATATATATTAGTACTAACACAATGTTAGAATCGTGTTTAATAAAAACCTCAATTATTGTTTACTAGTTAATCACCTATGCATTGTTTAACCCATAGTAATTTTAAAGCTATTATGAATTAAGAGTGATTGATTCTGCCATAAATTTACAGATGACGGTTCATACTGAAAATTGGGTTGATCTAATTGTCAACTTCCTGGAAAGGATGTGTTCATTTTTCTCTTGCAATTTCATAGGTAGATCTCCTCTGCCACAATATTAAAAAAAGAAAGAAAAAAAAAAAGAGTGTTTATCAAGCCATGGCCCCATTAATTTCCACTAACTTTACAACTTTGTAAGACTTCTCATTGTATTGTCTCCTTCCAAAGAAAATAAAAGGGTTATAAATATGTATTTAAAAATAAATAAATAAATTGGGTGGACCATTTGTTAGTTGTCATTCTTTATTAAAGAAATTTGCGGGTTTTCAGGGCTACTCGTCGAACTGTGAATTATTGTTGGAGTGGTGATTAAATTGGGTGGACCATATGTTACTGTCATCCTTTATTACAGAAATTTGTGGGTTTTCATGGCCACTTGTCAAAATGTGAATTGTTGTTGGGGTGTTGAAGTGGGTGGTGGAGCCATATGGTTCACTATCTTCAAACATTATATTGTACTATTGCATGGGCTTGAAGCCCAACATATTTGTAAAGTTAGGCCGAACAATTAGGTTTGGCCCATCAAGCCACAGTATGACCCAACCCAACTCTAATTGGTTTAATTTTCCCAAGACCCTAACCCTAGTCCCTCGGTTTAGGTGAAGCCCAGATCTCCAAGTCTGCCGGAGACAGAGACACCCTATTATTTTAAAATTAAAATTTGTCTCTAGTTGGTCAAAACCTAATCCACATGCAATTCACGTGACCTTCTTTGTACACTCTGCCCAATCATGCAAAATCTTTAATCATAAAAGTTTTTCTTTTCAAAAGAAATCCTATATTTCCACCAATCATCTCACTACATCCAATATTTCCTTACGTTATTCATCCCAAAACCAGAATGTACGAAGCAAAAATTTGAGTGGAAATATCAATTCTCCTGAATTGAAAATCGGTATTTTAGTGGCGCCAACTACACGAAGCACGACGATGATTCGCGCGTAATTCCGCGAAGCGACAGCAATAACAAAAAAATGAATTAAAAAAATAGAAAGCATCAGCGATCCACACAGCTGGGTTTTTCTCTTAAGTTTCTTCGTCAATCATAGTATCATCATTGTTTTCTTTTTCTCTCGCCTTTATAATCCCTCTTACGATTCTGTAATTTCCTTCAAAGATTTCGTAATTCCCTTTATTTGATAGAATAAACGAAAAACCCAGATTAATTTGTTTATGGGTTGCCGACCATTTTTGTTTTTGTGACAAAATTGAATTAAAAAAAAAAATCAACTGTTTTAGACGGAGTGATTGCGTCTCCTTGTTGACTTATTACATTTTTCAAATATAAATTCGTCCGCGTGTCTTCTCTTTCTTGATTTATAAGAAAAAAAAAAACAGAAAAATATATAATAATCTTACGTATCATGATAATTGATTATTATTATATTGTTGATAATTATCGTGGGTTTTGTTGCATGTCATGAAGAATCGGCTTATGGGCACCCATTGAAAGCAAAGATCTCTTAGAGAAGGTAAGTTTCTCTGTCAGTCTTTCTTGATTAATTTCTGCGTTTGTTTATTAAGAGTTTGATGATTTTGTTGGGTTTTGATTATTGCTTGTGTTTTTATCAAGGTTGGATTTTTATTTTTTATTTGTTTGTTGTGGAATCTAATAGTGATGTTCTGTTGTAGTGCTAAGGGAATCGTTATCTTTGAATTTTGTGGGCAATTATTGTTATTATTTTGGTCTGATGTTGTGGGGTAATCTAGTGTTTTCTTCAATGATTATGTTGTATGTTCTATATTTACTGATTCACTTTACACTTATTTCTATGCTGTTATTGTTATAATTGTTTACTAAAGGAAGTTGTTTTCATGATTTAGTTTATGCCTGTATGTTGATTGCAACAAAACTTTACTATATGTTGTCTTAATAGGCGTTTCTAGAAACTTGGTTCCTGCTTATGGGATGCTTACCTATCCCCCTTTTTGTGGTTCTCTTCTCTTTTTCATTTTTTTCTTAAAATTCGCTTAAAGATTACAAGAGATTTTCTACTACAGTCTATGATTATTGCAGTAGAAGGCTTATTGGTAATCCATTATTATTATTATTATTTTGTTTGCATTCTCTTTTTGATTCTGTTCAGCTCTAAATTCTGTGTTCAATGTTGCATATAGAAGATTATTAGCTGGGAGTATATTCTTTTTCTTTTTTGTTTTTCCAAATAAATTTCTTTTATTTTTTGTTTTTTTACTAAATTTAATCCTTATTTTACATAGTAAGGAAGCATATGATAGTAAGGAAGCATCTGAATTTAGTTGTAATGGTACCTTTCCAGGAAGCAGAGAGGTTCAGAAACTTAGATATGCTCCGGATTTGGCATCTGACTTTAGTTGTCAATTTGCCAGCACAGCAAAAGAAGATTTGGTAAGCAGCTCTTCTGGGGTTTATGATTTAATTATACGATTTATTTTTCTTCAAAAATGAATAGCCAAAATGGAAAGAGAAACGAAAGTTAAAGAGCATTTATTTGGATAGAAATCAAGATGTTTTTACTTTCTTCATATAGCTTTTTCTAATTTGGTGCAGCTGCAGTCTTGCATTTTCTAGAAAGTTCTTGAATCTAGGGAGTGTTTATCTAGAATAGCTCAATAGATGTTGACAAAGATGGAATCAAGACAATGTACTCCGAGTGTTATTGCAAGATTAATGGGTCTTGATGAGCTGTCACCTCATCAGCCTGTCCATAAAAAACAAAAAGTGCTTTCTGAGAATTATCTGAGGAGAGTTGCTACTATAGGTCTAAGAGGTAAGCGTTCATCCCATGAATACCATTTGTTTAGGATTTGTGCTGAAGAGCAGAAAGAATTTAAGGATGCATTTGAAGTACATGGAAAACTGAAGAGAGAGGAGGATTGCAATCTGCGAGTTGAAAAGGGGAAATCTAAATTGAGTTTGTCAGCAGTAGAGGAAGTTCACGATGCACAGGAAGTTGTAGATTCTATAATGGATCTTTTCATGAAATATCCCCAGGAACCAGAATCCTTCATTACCAAGCATCTCCTTGATTCGCAGGGCATCCCTCACCATTTGCAATCAGGCTGCTTAACAGTCTTGAAGTCATCAAATGCTTTTGACGCTGGAAAGACTGACATATGCAGCATATCCGGGAGGGAAACTGATCAAGAAAGAGCCAAACTGCTTCGGAAGCTTGAAACTGGTCTCGTAACAGATTCCTGTGGAGAACATGTTCTTGGTGATGGATACAAAATTTTAAGATCACGAAAGGAGCCAATCAATCTTCCTACAAAAATTGTCGTTTTGAAACCGAAACTTGGAAAGAAAGAGAATGCTGCAAGATGTTTTCCTTCATCTAGCTCCTGTAGGGTTTCTCATTCAATTAATAAGAATAAAGAGTTTCTTTGTCCTGAAGGAGGAAATTTACGTGTTGAAGAGGAAGAAAAGAAGAACCTGGCCAAAGACGTGGAACCTGTTAGATTGAGGTTTAGAATTTCACAAGAAATTTCCAGACAAACAAGACAGGGGAAAAACAACCTGTTTACAAAGATGAAGACATTTTCATCCTCTAGTTCCTTTGACAGGAAGAACCATTCAGGTGAATCATATGTGGCTAGGGAAGCAAGGAAGGAAATCTTAGAAAGATCGAAAACAACCAAAATGTTTCAAGAAGTTGAAGTGGCTAGTTGGAACAAGACTCTGGTTGAAATGCTTGCCACACCAGATCAAGAATCAAGTCCAAGTAATTCAGATTTTGGGCATGGTGAGCATGGCCATAACAGTCAGAATGGTCTTCGCCACAGCCACAACTTGTTTATGAGGCCACCAGAAAAACGGTTACAGCACAGGTTCAGGAAGCAACGGCATAATCAGAAAGATGGTTCAGAATATAGAAACTCGGGATCCAGCAGTATGGTGTCTCAGTCTGTTCCTTGTTCGGAGTCAAGATATAGTCACTCAGTACTTGACGATTGTGTGCTTCAGGGTCAGCTAAAGAGGAAACTTGAGGAGAAAGATACATGTGAACAAGTATATATGGATTTTAAGTCATCAAATTCCTATCATTCTTACCCTGATTCAGAACATAGAGGCACCACACAAGAAGGTGAGGGAGTTCAGGGGCCGCAGAAGAATAAGCTTGAGGAAAAAGATCTCTCTGAACAAAGTTCTGTGGCTACTAAGTCATCAGTAAATTGTGTTGCCTCTGCTAGTATGGTTATTGAAATTTCTGAAAATCACAAGGAGCAGCATTTGAATATGACAGACTGCATGCTGTTGTTGGAGGATGGCTATTTTTCTTCTCAAGTTCCAGATGCTTCTCCTCTACAGGTTTGATATTTTTTTCTCTAAGTTAGTATCCTAGTATACTTTTCTTTGGAAATTTGTTTCTAAATTAGCTTCTATAATTATTTGAAAGCACCTGCATGGCTGCACATATTGCTGATAAGACCAGTCATTACACGTGAAAACATATTGCAGTTAATGATATGTCTGGAATGTGTGGGTATATACCCAGCTTTGGAACATGAAATTTGGTGATGCTCTTTCTGTTTTGTTTAACCGTTATCTAGTGGGCTGATAAATCTCAAGCCTCAAATTTGCACAGAGCTTTAGCTTTATCTATGCGTTCAGCCTTATATGCTCAAGTTGGTACATCTTCATGTACTTCTGCTCTTTTTCCATCTGGCAAGGAAATGTTAATGCGTCTAATCTTCTTTTGGTTTGCTTTTAGTAAGTATATCTACTAGTATTCTGTAGTACACGATTTGCTAAAACAAGCTCTATGTGATCACTTTTTATTGCTTGGCATCCCTGGAGCTTGGATAATTCTACCACTGAAATTTGTTCCTCTATCTCAAGTTTCATGGTAAAGGAGTGGTGCTCAAGGCGCACAGGAGCACTTGTGTTGATTTATTGCTTTTGCATTATCATATATCTACCGTTGTGTTCATTTGAGGCTTTAAGTAATACGTAGCACAAATTTCTGATGCATATCTTTTACTAGGATTTTAAGGAAACGGAAAATTGTTTTCTCTCCTTTGTGTTCTTCGATGGTGTTTTTTGCATTTTTTTCAGCAATGTCTGCATTTTTGTGATACTCATTACACAAAAGTAAGTTTCATGCTCATTCAATTTTTTCCTCATATTTCAGGATATGTCAATTGGAATATTTAAAGAAGATTCTGTTTCTTCATTTGGCTCTTGCACAGACCCTGAATATCTTGTGAATTTGGAGGAGGCTTATCAGCATAGTCCAAATTCAGTGCTTGAACCTCCAATCGAGAAAGAGATTTCATCTAGCTCTCTATGCTGTCGGGGTGTCGATTCTAATTTGCATGGTAATGACATTAGCTGCTTTCTTTTCTATATTCATTTTATATTTTCACCTTTTCAACTTTTTCAAGATTCTTAACATCCTTCTTTTGGCTGTACTAGGTTTGCAGCTGCAACTTGAACTTTTGAAATCTGATTCCTCGGAAGCATACTCTGAAGGAGCTGGAATGATTGTATCAAGTGATGATGATTCTGAGGAAGGTTTGGTCAGTGTCTCTGGAGAAAATGAAGAGTTCACGAGAATATTCAGCGTTGAAGACAGCAGGGATTTCTCCTATCTGGCTGATATTTTTACCGAGGCAGGTTTTCATGTTAGGAACTCAGGCACAAGCTATGAGACATGGCATTCCCCGGAATGCCCAATAAGCCCAGCAGTGTTCGAGATGCTAGAGAAGAAATACGGTAAGCATATGTCTTGGAGGAGATCAGAGAGGAGACTTTTGTTTGATCGTATAAATTCAGTGCTGATGGCGATTCTCAAGCCAAGCATTGGGATTCGTTGGAAAAAACCTCTATCCACAAGGCTTTGCTTTGGGAAGAACCTTGACATGATTGAAGAAGAGCTGTGGATGTTCCTTGGTCATCAGGAGAAGCAAGCAAACTGGGATTCATCTGTGCAAGTGCTGGGAAAGGATGACGGGTGGTTAGAGTTGGGTGATGATATTGAGGTAATCGTTAGAGAAATAGAGAATTCGTTGATTGGTCAGCTATCAGAAGAAATTGTTAGTATGGAGAGTTTTTGATTGATGGCATTTTCATTTTTTGCTCTTTTTAAGCAGACACTCAATATTCAGTACCACAAGAGAGTTTTAGTAGGGTGCATTCCATTTTTTAAGATTTTCAAATCATATAGGATCAGAACCACAAAACAAAAGATAGAATGAGAGATTTTATCTTTTTTGAATTCTCGTTTATGTATTATCTAGAGAAAGATGTATATAGAAAAATTTTGATCTAGTGAGGCTTGGAATTATTGTATCCGAAAAAAAAAGTGTATTGGTTATGTAAGGTATTCCTCTGTTTTGACATAATACACATTTATAGTGAAATTTGTTTTGGCGAGCTAAACCTCTTGGAATGTTCCTCATCCATGACCACTAATTGTTGAGGATTCAACGCTAAATTGTTGAGGGTTCTTGCTGAAACGATAAAACATGTGGCGGGTAAGCCAACATTTTGTCATGCAGATTAGAATGGACATAGTCACACTGAAAGCATTCTGTTCTTAACTAAGATATTACAAAATCTAATACCAATTCAAAACTGAAAGTGGTCATCAAAGTAAAAGCAATAAAATAATAATCATGAACGGAATGCAGCAGAATGATAATTTATCTCTTTCCCAGTTGTAAAACAGTTTTTCCTTGAAGAAAGACTGTTCTTGACGGATTGCAGTTCATGGAGAACATCGGCTATCTTCATTCGATCTTGCGGTGACTCCGTTGAGCATGCCACGCCAATTTTTACCTTTGAAATGAGACATTCCATTCTGCTGTTGTAATTTATTCTTTGTTGCCTTGCCCGGCTGTGGTTAGCTGTAGGTACCCCACCATCATTATCATTTAGAAGCATTGGATCGACAATGTCAATCACCCGATCCAGCAAGGCTGTTCTGGCAAAGTTATGAAGATTAAGATCTCCTTCAAATATATTGTCTGTGGGTTTTGTCACCATTTGTAACAACAATATCCCATAACTGTAGACATCTCCACTTGTTGACACTTCGCTTCCTAGACCATACTCTGTTTTTATGAAAAAAAAAATTACATGAAAAAGTGTTCCATGTTTGAGAATCATGAAAAATTGTTCCATATTTGAGAATCAGTTAAGACTCAGAGATCTTGTGCTTACCTGGGGCTGCATACCCAATTGTTCCACTCACTGCAACAGAACTACTGCTTTGATTTCGATTTGAGAATTCTGCACGAATCCTTGCTAGCCCGTAATCACCAATGTGAGCAGTCATGTCACTGTCGAGAAGTACATTGCTTGGCTTTAGATCGCAATGAAGGATTGGTTCTTGGCAGTGGTGATGGAGATAATCTATCGCAGAAGCAACATCAATTGCAATGCTTATTGTTTGAAGAAGGGTGAGATTCTGAATTTGAAGATGGTCTTCTTCTTCCGATTCCAGAGCTGGATGCTACCATTTTTCGAGACTCCCATTTGGCATGTACTCGTAAACCAGAGCTTTGAAGTCGTTACCTTGAAAATCAATACTTGAGCAAGATGTTATGACCCTGACAAGATTCCGGTGACGGTTATTTCTCAAGGCTTTACACTCAGCTATGAAACTCTTGGAAGCTCCTCGGCGTTGGAGGTTAATTACTTTGATGGCAACAACAGTTGTTTCATCTTGATCATCAAGGATTCCCTTATACACAGAGCCAAAACTTCCCACACCAATCAAGTGTGTAGAAGAGAACCCATAAGTTGCTTTTAGTAGCCTTTCATAATACACTTTGAATAGCACTTTTCCGAACATGGGTTCAGTCTCAGAAAGTTGTTTTCCTGTTCTCTTTTTGAGCCAACATAAAATGAAAAACGACACCAAGGCTAACCCTGTAAAAGCACTTGCAGTTGAGATTAGTATTTTAAATCCTCGAGAGATCTTTTCTTTCTTCGAATCGTCATTGCAATTGGGCAGTTGCTGTTCAGCTATGCCCCCACAAAGTCTATCACTATTTGCAGCTATTGATATCCTGCTTACATTTGCGAAAATTCCTTTCGTTGGTACCTCGCCTTCAAAATCATTGAATGACAGGTTGAGATTTTCCAAAGAAAGAGTCTCCACAAATTCTGGAATTTAGGCCCGATAAATTGTTCTGAGAAAGATCAATGTATCGAATACCTCTCAAAGAACTGAGTGATGAAGGAATGGACCCATTGAAGAGGTTGCCCTCCAGAAAAAGGTATCAAGACTAGAACAAAGACCAAATTCACTCGGAATTTCACCAAACAAAAAATTATCTGATACATCAAATATCGATAGAGCTTTCAGATTACCTACGTTTGGAGGTATTGGCCGGACTAAGTGATTTTGTGCTAGAATTAGTGAAACAGACAGATGAGTTATATCAAAAATTTCTTCAGGTATGGCTCCACTGAGATTATTTTGGAAGAGATACAACATTATCAACTGTTTCAGATTTCTCAGACTAGAAGGGATGACTCCTGATTAGTTGTTATTGTTCAAGTGAAGTTCATTTAGTGATGACAGGTTTCCCAGGGCTGAAGGAATTTCCCCTGAAAGTTGATTGTGATCAATGGCGAGCCATTGAAAGTTCTGAATCTTACCCCATTTCTTCAGGAATTACCCGCAAATTGGTTGTTCTCCATTCCTAATAAATATAAGTTGACTAGATTACCAATCCCAGAAGGGATGCTTCCAAAGAATTGATTTTCGGTAAGAGCTAAACGTTGTAGCTGAATAGAGAGATTAGCTATTGAATCAGGCAATACTCCTCTGAATTTGTTTCCAGCTAAATTTAAAGACCACAAGTTGCTCCAGATAATTTATAAAACTCAACTCATCAACTTCCCCACTTCCTAAATTATTATATCCCACATTCAGGTTTGCAAGATGTTTCATGCCTCCAAAATCAACAGAAAGTTTCCCAGAAAAATTGTTACCATATATTTCGAAAAACTCGAGTTTCGAAGCATTGGACAAAGATTTCGGAATGGATCCGCCAATGAAGTTTATTGAAAGGTGGAAGTAATTTAGACTGGGAAGAGAAAGAAAAAAGTTTGATAGAAGACTTCCATGAAGTTGGTTCTCGGACAAAACAAAAATACCAAGCAAGGAAAGGTTGTAAATCGAAGGAGGAACTGTACCAGAGAGATTGTTTCCGCCTAGTGCAAGAACTTTCAACTTTTTCAATCCACCAAATGAATCTGGAATATTTCCTCCAAAAGGATTTTCACTGACGGATAAAATCTCCAGGGAGGAAAGATTCCCAAGAAAAGCTGGGATTCTCCCTGTCAAATTGTTTAAGTGTAAATTCAATGCTTGGAGATTGTACAAGGATACAATCTCTGGCGGGATACTCCCAACTAGCTTGTTGCCTAATAAAGATAAGACGGTGAGCCTGGAGCAACGGGACAAGTTAGCCGGAATTTCGCCAACCATGGAGTTATTGCCAAGCCGTAATGCCTCTAACTTGGAGAGACGACCAAATTCCTGAGGGATTTCACCTTGGATACTGTTGTTAAAGACTTGGATGACTCTTAGAAAGCTGAGGTTGCCAAAGTAAGGAGACAAGGGGCCGAACAAGCCTCTTGAATTCAGGTCGAGGATGATGACTCTTCTGTGCCCGCAGCCGCATGTAATGCCTTCCCACTCGCAGAAATGGCGAGAATCATTCCAGGAATTGAGGATCCCTTAAGGATCATGATTAATCTTTGATTTGAAGGCCAGCAAGGCAACAAAATCTGTCTCTTTTTTGGCCAATTCTCTGCTGATTACAGTGGAGGAAGTAGCAAAAGCTGTAACATGCATCGTGTGACGAGCCAACTTTCTTTTTGTTGGAATTTACGTCTGTACTGCAATTACTAGCGTATTCTAATTAACAAGTCTGTACTGCACTTAGTAGCATATTCTAATTAACAAGTCAGTTTAAACGAGGTTTACACATAACGAACTTAAGTGAATTAGTTATCTACAAAAATATAATGACAATAGGAAATAAATTATTATCGTAATTCAACACAATCTAACGTTTTATTGATCAATATCTGCAAGCGCACAAGCCATCAAAAGCGTACAAACATACTAGCCAACGATGGCGTACAAGCATACTAGCCAATGATGGTGTACAAACATACAAGCCAACGAAGGCACACAAGCATATAAGCCAATAGGGTCGTACGAGCCTTGAACAAGCAGGCGTTTTTACATGTAAAGACAATAAAAATGAGCTAGCTAAATCCATACAAATAGCCCATTTTAATCCAAATTCATACAAATAGTTCATTTTAATATACTCGATGGTGGAAGAGTACACAATAAAGCTCCCGGAGTGTTGATGGATAAGGCCCTTCTGAGGCACTTAGCTATTCCCTCCAAAGAGGGTTTTGGGACATTATCCGGGTGGTATTAGAAGACATTGCCTATGTCTCATTGGTTACACCCCTAAATAGTGCCCACGGTGAACAATAACCCCGCTACAATAGTGCCACCTTGTTTACGGCCATGGGCTACCTAATTGGCCTTGGACAAGCAAATGCAAGCAGCCTCTTACATCCTCTCCCACCTAATCTATCGGTGTCCTCGACAATGACGCTATCTTGAAGTCTTCAATCTTCAGTTGAAACTACTCCATTTCTTTAACTTTCTCTCAGATGATTTCTTCTTTACCAAAAATCTTCCACTTCACTATGAACTCTTTATAATGTCATCTCTCCTTGGTTACTTGACTCCCTGCTAGAGTTTCTTCACTTCTTCGTAGTCTTCTTCCATGCTTGTTCCTTGATCTCTTCTCTTTCTAGTTGATTACACGTGGAATCTTCGTGTTGACGCGGTATGGCTTCCATTTGCTAGCATGCAAGACTAAACACCTCTTCATCTAGGTTAGCATCTCGACCTTAAATGTAGTCTTCTTTACTCTGGCAATGGCTGAAAGTAATCTTTCAAACTTCTACACTAGTCTCTTATCTCAGTTCTCATTGACTCTGTTCTGGCTTCCACTTTGGTTACACCAAGTTTTCAGGCTTGAACTTGGACAATATTTTATAAGATACACGGTACCCCTTCTGCGGCAAAATCTCTCCCATTGCAAAGTTAGATGCATCGGTCTGCATCTCAAATGACTTGGTTATATCCGAAATGGTAAGGATCGAATCTCTTGCCCTGACTTCTTTCAAGTTGTCGAAGGTTCCTTTACACTCAGCAAACTTCCTCAAAATGTCTGCAATCTCTAATGGAGTCGGCTCTCCTCCCTTCTTTTTCTCTAAGGTCGGAATTGCGTTGAAAAGAGGTCTTCGTCTCTTACTCCCTTTTCTGAGTTGAATGGCGGATAAGAGCTTTGTCTCTTAACTTTTTGGTCGGCACCATCGCGACCTTTCTTCTACAAGAGGTCCTTCTCTGAGACAACAACAAAGTTGTCCACCTGTATAAAAACAAGGTTCACTTGACCTTCACAAGTACCGATTTTCATTTACATTTATTTTTTTTTTCTTTTTTTTTTCTTTTTCTTTTTTCCTTTTTCTTTTTTCTTTTTTCTTTTTCTTTTTCTCTTTTTCCTTTTTCTTTTCAACCTCCACATGGGTAAAGCTTTCAAAGTTAACCACCTTCATATGGTCAATATCCTCCTCGAGTTTTAACCTAGAACGCTTCACTCGTGAAGCCAAATGAAATTATGAGTGGCTCATATGTCCACTATAATCATTTCTATGTAATGGCCTTGGCCTTAGGTGCTGTTACAACCACTTATTTTTTTTTTCACATGGGCCCGCCCTAGCTTATCAAGTCACAACCATTACAAAATGATGTTATGAGTGGCCCCAATGTCTACCATAACTCATTCCATGTAATGGCCTCGACCCTAGGCGCGGTCACAACTCATTACTATGTGGTTCCGCCCTCGCTTACTGAATCACAACTATTACAAACCCAACGGCCCCGGTCCTAGGCGCGGTTGCAACCTACTATCTCGTAGGCCCGCCCCAACTACTGAGCCACAACTATTACAAACTCAACGACCTCGGTTCTAGGCGCGATCTCAACCTACTATCTCGTAGGCCCGCTCCAACTACCGAGCCATAACCATTGTTGTCTAGGGTACCTCACGACCACTAGACAAGAATTCTTCCCTTTGGCCCTTCTTTGAGGTCCCTCAGAGTTTTGCCACTTGGCAATTCCAACTTGAAGTTGGCATCCGTAAGTGAGTGAGATTATTCATTCTGCAAAGGTTCTTTCTTGCGATCTTTTGCCTTCGAATAGCTCTGTTAAAGTATCGAATATTCACAGCGCCAACATGTAGCCCGTCTCTTTTGTCTCTCGATTACTTTTCAAGTGCTTCTTGCAGTTCATCCCTAACTGTTATAGCACTTAGTCTCATCTCTTCGAAGCATTCAATGACTTTAAGCGACCATTATATCACCAACATGATACAGTTTCTACTCGATTTCTCACATCATTAATAATGGTGACTTCCTTGGAAAGTTCATTGCTTACTCATTGGGTTGCTCCCCTACTTTTGTTAGAGCCCCAATCTTTGGGCTTCTCGTTCCCATTCCATTTCTCTCTTGAGATGGGCAACGATCTTTTGGTTGTGAGTCAACACAAGGGTAATCCAACAACCATTCAATGACTGCTTGTGCGAATGGGGAAACTCATACCTCTTTGTCATTGTAATTCATTTTGTGCCCAAGTTTAAAGAGCCTTTATCAAGTAAAAACCAATTGGCCTTGCTTGATCACATCTTGGATTCTAACATCAAATCCAAGAATTTCTTTACATATTCGTAAATTGTCCTCAGTTTGAGTCAATCCACGTGATTGCTTTCGAGTAAGGTACGCCACATTTTTGGGGAGGAATTTTAGCTTTCATTTCAAGTCTTTCACCACAACTTGCCATTCCCGAACAAGTACTTGGATGCCAAGGTCACATTGGCATTTTCGGAATCTACCCTTACATTCCGAAAGTATTGTTCGATTTCCAACAAATTTTTCGAGCAAGTTACGCAACATTTTCAGAAAGAAGTTGGTTCTTTCACTCTCATTTTGGGTCCTCCAACACAACTTGGAATCCCCGCACAAATACATAGATGTCAAGCTCACTTTGACGTTTTCAAAACTTGCCTTCATAGTCCAAAAAAGTTGTTCAATATCTAACTAGGCCGTTTTCTAACACTTCGACATCTCGGGTCCTTTCATAGCATTTTAGTTCTAATACATTCAACCAAATATATTTTGATCTTGAAGCGGCTCCTGACTGAGTTACAAGGATACGAGCAGTGAGGGTTGTCTTCGCGACAACTCCCTCAAGTCGTTCCCGCAACACGCACACTGTATTGCAATATTTCACACATTTGCCGTATCACAGAATTTCACGTACTTGCAGCCTCGTGGTTCTTTGCGCACTGGCTGCCTCGTGGCCCTTTACGCACTCGTGGCACTTTTGCACCTTACTGCATAGTGGCTGTTTGCACACTTGCCATCTCGCGACACTTTGGGCCTTGCCGCATCACGGAATTTGTACCTTGTCGCATTGCGGCACTTTACACACTTGCACTTTACTTACTTGCCGCATCTCGGTACTCTATGAACTGGCTGCATCTCGGCACTTTATGCACTCACCGCATCTTGGCATCCAACATGCTCGCTGCATCGCAACACTCGACACATTGGCTGCACTCGTCACGCTTGCGGCACTCTGCACGCGGCCCGCATCGCGACACTCTGTGAGCTCGCCACATCACGGCACTTTGCGCACTCGTCGCACAGCAACACTCTACCCGCTAGCTGCATCAGGCATTCTGTGTGCTCAATGCTCGTGCATTGTGATACTCTTCCGCAATCTTAGATATCATCGCTTATGTATTTGCATATTGTGTTTCAAACTCTTCGAGACGTCTACCATTAGACGACTCAGAGCTCAGGCCAACGGCTTTCCTTCCTCGAATGTCCATCCGAGAATCAAGGATTCTAGTAGCCTCAGAGTTTGTCTCAAGTTTTCAGTGTCAAACGAGCTATTTCTCTACTACTCCGCCTCTACAGCTCGTTGATACTTTTCTAGCTCACCCATTTTTCTTTCAAGAGCCATTAACCAAGTTGTTCTTAAGGAGGCAATCTTTTGTAGACAATGTCACCACAACCTTCAGCTCTGATATCAACTGTCACGGGTGAACTTTTTTTTAGTCGAGATTCACGCCGGTAAGGCACTTACTAGCACATTCTAACTAGCAAATCAGCCTAAACGAGGTTTGCACATAACAAACTCAAGTGGATTAGTTGTCTACAAAAATATAACGACAATAGGAAACAAGAGGAAACAAACCATTATCGTAATCCAACACAATCCGGCGTTTTATTGAAAAATACGCATAAGCACACAAGCCATCAAAGGCGTACAAGTATAGAAGCCAACAATGGCGTACAAGCATACTAGCCAACGGGAACGTACAGACCCCGTACAAGTAAGCGTCTTTACATGTCAAGACAATACAAATGAGCTAGTCAAATCCATACAAGTAGCCCATTTCAATCTACCCGAGGGTGGTGAAGTATACAGTAAAGTCCTTGGAGTGCTGATGGACAAGGCTGTTCTGAGGCACTTAGCCATACCCCCTAAAGAGAGTTTTGAGATATTACTCGATGGTACTAGGAAACATTGCCTATGTCTCATTGGTCACACCCCTGAATAGTATTCACGGTAAATAATAACCCGCTACAATAGCGCCACCTTATTTGCGGCCAAGAACTACCTAATTGATCTTGGACAAGCAAATGTAGGCGGCCTCTTATACATCGCTATGATGTCATTGTACTTGGCATTCTTAGTTAAAATGTAAATGGTGATTGTAGAATGAACTATTAGGTTTAAATTCAGAGCCATCAATTCTACGATCTAGACTAAAAATTGCTCTCCTGTCATCGCAATTTCGTAAATTTCCACAGAATTTCAAAATATGTGGTAGTGGCCATTGTGTTGCACAGCTTTCATTTCAAATCAAGGTAAGCCTAATTTGACTGCCACTACGATAATTAATGCTATTCCAAAACTGACTTTCGAATGTACGTTCACACTGAAATTGACAAAAATATGCTTCAACATGTTATCAAAAAAGCAAGCTTGATTTAATTACACAAAGAAGCCGATAAATGACCATAACAGCCTCTCCAAGAAATAATCAACCCAATTCGGTTTGCAATTTGTTCGTTTTGTATCTAACACCACAAGTGCCACCACCAAACCCTCCATAATTATTATCATAACCAATAAAGTCATAATCACAGTTAATCTCTTAATGTTGCATGCCATCTTCAACAGCACTACAACACAATGTTTAACACACCAATTACAAAATTAATAACAATAATATATGTTCGCATGAATAATTATTTTACTTTCAAAGTTAAATATTTATGAGTGCACTCACAACAACACTATCTCTGTAGTATCACAGAATATATTACACAGAGACGGCAAAGATTATTCTGAGTATACTTAACCGGCTAAGAGTTATGAAAACAACTAATGGTGCAAACCTTGTATAAGATTTAACTAAAACGACTCAAACAAGTTAATTAAAAGATAATTAAAGTAAGAAGGAGATTTTCCTTGTATATATAATAAGATTTTTCCTTGGGATATTGATGTTAATTTTGGCATCAATGTTCATCAAAGGAGTATAATTAAATAGGAAATTACGAAATAATAACATTGATGACAGTAGGAAACTTAATATATACTCAAATAATTACATGTTAATAAAACTGTAGTAGGAAAAAAAACTTAAACGAAAGAGTGTAGAAAGGACATTATAAGAAGTTGGAATGTCAATCGTCTCGAGTTTTGGAGGATTTGGACATTGTGATAGTGTCCTGAAGCATTTGATTCATCTCTTTTGTAGACATTATTCGATCTTCTTTACTTTGAGATTGAGCATAGGTCTTAAAAGAAATCCTTGTTTTCTTTCTCTAGCTCTCTCCACAGTGCAAATATATACATGCATATGGTTACATACAAAACTGTGTTGATACACTGTATAATTTGAATTTGATATCGTACAACATTATTTAGTGTCAAATTCGAATTTTATAATGCGTACGTCCATACTAAATAAGGACTACATATATTCCATGTACTATATGTTTCGTTTTTTGTATTCTATACATTTGCTAATAAATAATTACAGGAAATGCGCTGATAACAAGGCAAGTGGAGGTGATGACGGGTTCGATGTTTGCTTGCTTAGAGAGAGCTTCCAAGCATTCTTGTTTTGTCATGTAGTGTGTCACGCGCTAATTTTCTCTTACATAAAATTTGGATTCGTTCAACACTCACTAGCGAGTTGAACTAATAAATCAACCCGAACAAGTATATAAGCAACAAATACAAGTATGTTAGTTGTCTACAAGCAGAAATAAGAGAAAGACAATAATCGAAAACAAATAAATATCGTATAGTAACACAATTTAAGGCAACATCGATAAAATACGAAATAAGCAAACAAGCAACGAATAAGCAATCAATGAGTATACATGCATAGAACAAACAAGCATCTTAATACATCGGATAAATAAGATCGAGCAATCAATGCAAGTAACTCATTTCATTGATCCAAAGATAAAGGAGTATACAACAATACCCCACTAGTGCCTCCCTGACTTGCGACTATGGACTTACTAGTTGACCAGGACGAGCAAATGTGAGTAACCCTTACACGGTGCACTAAACTTTTCTCTACCAAGTGTTGCACCTATATACAAATTAATAATCAAAACTATTAGCAAAATGACACCATGTCAAGCAAACAAAACGAAACATATGAAAACATTCGTGTACTTTTTCAAGTTACCATGTATGCGTAAGAGCAGCCGAGTCTCCCATGATCTTGTATATATCGGTGCTTCAATCTGATGATATATGGTGGGTGGAGAGTAACACGTGGGAATTGGAGAGATAGATTATGAATATTGGTTGAGAGTGCATGTAATATATGCATGCATGATTACAACTTAGAATAGATTTGATTTCTTTGTCTTGTAGGTTGCATCAAGAATTCCATACCAACAAGCAAACCCCGCAATTGTAAGCAACATTAATTCATTTAGTACGTACTTCTGTGTGCATACATATATGTACATAATTCAAAGGAATGGTTCATGTTCTCCAATTAAATTAAATTTTAAAATAATATTTTCAATTTAATTTTTTAAAATACAAAAAGAGAAAGAATATAACTAATTAACAAGGCTTTTAAACTTATAATATTTTACTAATTTCAGTTTAGGTGAGCTAAACTACTGCCTCTAGTCCAAATATTCCTTCTCCTCCACTTTACTTCAACACATAAAAGTTTAGGACTCTTTTAACCAAAACAACAGAATATACCCACCAACTCCACCTCATCAACTCCTATATCAAAAGCTCAATCTATATATACAATCTGTTCCTTCCAGTTCATCACCAAATACCCAACAAAATTGTCTGAAATTCTGATCAATTCTTACTTATTCCTCTCTCAGACATCATAGCATGGAAAACCACAAACTCATTTCCATCACAAATATTAATGCTACAACCTATCTAATATTGTTCCTTACCTTCGTCGCCATGTTATCTGCCACATCAGCTGGAATGCTCGATGAGCAGCCGGACTCGGCTGTTCCCTCACAGCCATCCAATCCCATCTCGACAGCTGCTGCCAATACTCCATCATCCACACAACCTAATCCTCCTGTGGCAGCAGCTGCAACAACTAGTGCCACTATTGCCAAACCTGATGACCACACCCTAACCTTCTTCATGCATGACATTCTCGGCGGGTCCAACCCGTCGGCTCTCGCCATCACCGGCGTAGTCAACAACCCGGCAATCGGCGGCCAAGTCCCTTTCGCCAAGCCCAATGGTGCAAACCTCCCTCTAAACAATGGTATACCCCAAAGTAATGGCAACAACGGTCTTATAAACAACAACAACGTGCCATTCCTCACGGGCCTAAGTGGCATTACACAAAATGTGGTACAAAACACCGGAAACAATTTCAACAACAATGGAATCAACTTCCCGATTGCCAACGACGGCCAACTTCAATCCGGGTCTGTACTGCAAAAACTAATGTTCGGCACCATGACCGTAATCGACGACGAGCTAACCGAAGGGCACGAGCTAGGGTCAGCATTTTTGGGCAAGGCACAGGGGTTTTACGTCGCTAGTTCTGTTGATGGAACTAGCCAAACTATGGCATTTACGACGATGTTTGCTGAAAGAAACTACGTCGATAGTCTGAGCTTTTTCGGTGTTCATCGGACTGCTGTGTCGGAGTCTCAGCTGGCGATCATGGGTGGTACTGGAAAGTATGTAAATGCAAAGGGGTTCGCCATTGTTAAGACTATACCAGAGACTAATCAGCATGAAACTGATGGCGTTGAGACTCTGCTGGAATTTACTGTTTATGTTAGTCATTAAATTTGTTTGAGAAATTCAGTGGTGTATGTTTCTATTGTGTGCACGATAGCTATGATCAATCTGTACTTTGTTTCTCTTTAATCTGCAATGGTGAAATCGTTTCTTCATATGTGAATTTGAGAATATATTGCATGGAATCTTAGAATTGATAAATTCACACCCTATGCTGAATTTAGATAGATCAAAAGTTTCACATATAATAAACATTACAGTATATACAATTTATTCATAAACCTAGTAATAAATTGAAAATTGGAATAATAATATCTAAATTCCTGAATTGTTACATTTTCATAGATAAGGACACAGTTGTCTATTTTTGGATAAATGAGTCCCTAATCACTAATCAGTAATCTCAATTGAAACAGCAGCAAAAGAATTCCAATTATTCTTCAAACATAATAAAAAAAAATTCAAAAGAATATATTAATTAATCTGAGAATAATGTTTATTACCTTGAATAATTTTTCATGGAGGTATAAATTGTTTCTTCTGTTTCAAAATATTTCCTTCTGAATTATGGGAGATAAACTATTGATTATGGATAGAACATAGGACTGGATATTTTGTTCCACTCTCTTGAAATTTGACCTAATTACAGACAAACCCTTAATAATTTGAAATTTAGATAAAATAAACTGCACATCTATGATTTAAAAAATTTTAATTACAAAAGGTTATATTTTTTTCCATTGTACTTGAACTACTTGAGCTTGAGCAATCAATTCTACTCACCTTTTCTATTACAATACCAATTAGTTTATAATTGAACGTGTCCCTCGGTTCATTGGGTGTGCAAAATTGATTCTAGTTTTGGTTTTACTTGAAATCAGAATTTATTATATTTAACATAATATTTTTTTTTTTTGTTTCAATTTAGTTTCAGTTTGAAAATAAGGCATTCTATTTATCAATTATCTCAAATTTTTTAATTTTCAATTTTATAAAAAAACTTAAGAAAATAAAATCAACAATATTAAATTATAAAAGTATTAAAATATATAATAAAAATTGAGAGAACAAAAAAGAAAAGAAATAAGTTATCAAAGAGAATTGATAAACAACAAATTATTTAAAAAATATTATATTATTATTCGAGTTAATATTACACATCACTAAAAAGATAAATTTAATTTTTTATGATAGTATAATTATATATCTAATAATATTATACCTATATGTATTTATTTATTGTAATTGTTAATTTGTTCAAAATTTTTAAAATAAATATATACACATCACTATTTTATTAAATTATTATAAAAATAACATGATAAATTACATTAAATAAAATATTATAAACACATTAATTAATTATTTCTATGTAGTTCAATGAATAAAGAATGTTATTTTTAATAAATTATTTGTTGAACCAAATATAAATATATTTTTCTTAAAAATTATATTTTCACAAATTCACTAATAGATTTCAACAGTATATACTATGTTTCAGTTAAAAGTGTTTATTTAAATTTAATGAAATTAATTTTTCATAATTTTAATAGAAATTTTCAAATGTTATAGATTTGTATTCATTTTTCCTTTAAAAAATAAATTAAGTTAAATAAAATATTTAAAATAAATTGTATAACTTTATATATGTAATCAAAGGTTAAAAGTTTATATTTGAATATGAGGTGTGATTCATTTTTTTATATTAAAAAATAATTTTTTATTTTTAAAATAAATTGTGTAACTTTATATATGTAATAAAATATTTCTATAACATAAAGGGTGAGGCCGAGCCTAAAGTTATGTGTCTGTCATGGGCTTAACTCATGACCCACATGTCCATTTAATTTAATATTTTTTATTATTTATATTATAATATTTATTTTACTTTACTATTTTATTATTAACGGATCGATACATGGAGCTTGGATGATTAATACATAAAAAAGAAATCGACATGTAGAATACAACGAATCCATACTTTTATATCAAAAAGTTTAAAAGAAATTACAAGTATGAATCCATTGATACATACATTCAAGTTAGAGATTTTAAATGAAATTACAAATTTAACCAAATCGATACAATAAGAAAACATATATATTCAAATCAGAGATTTCAAAAAAAATAACAAGTTTGACTATATCGATAAATTGAGAAAACAAGATCGATTCTTTTTGTTAAAATTTTTTTTAAATATTTAAAATTGATGTCGACCAACAAGTTGACAGCTCTGGTAGATTGCTTGAGCCAAGTTTTATTAGCTATATCGGGCCGTAAATGTTTTAAGCGAGCCCGGACCAGCACGTAATCCTTGATGGGCTGCCCGACCCCTTTGCCGCCCTTACTGCTCTAAAAGAATGGTTTCGAATTAGTTTTTTAAGTTCGGTTATTGGTGGTAGAACTACAGCACACCCGTAGTTCCTCCATGCCCTCTTTATGATCATCTCAATATCCTAAAGGGATTGACAACATCATACATTTATCAACTTGTCGTTCGTGAATCATAAACGAAGATTTTTTTTTTTTTTTATCAACGTCATAAAAATGAGTTTAGTTTCAAAGCAACAACCTTGTTGATTGTTTCATGAGCAAGAACTAGCTCTGGGTGCATAACGGCAGAGAAAAATGAAATGTCAAACGATTGCTACAGAATTTCTCTAATGAAAAACAGAGCTTCACAGAGTCGAGTGATTATAACCCAGAAAGAAATCGATCTATTAATCACAACACCATTAATACAACAACGTTTCTCATTCAATTCCAGAAACTTCAATTCAAGACACACAACATATAAACACTCAAACTTACCACACAATTGCACAAACACACTACTCATCAGTGAGATAAACACTAAACTTTACAATGGTATCCACACCGTCAGTTGTGTGCTGATCCTCCTGATGAAGCGTCTCAACAGTAGCATAACCCTTAGCATGCTCATACTTTCCTGTACCACCAACCACTGCGATCTGAGACTCATGCGACGCCGTTCGATGAACCCCAAAGAAGCTAATAGTATCCTCAACCACATGATCATGTTCACCTCCATGCAACAAAGTAGTCAATGCAAGAGTTTGACTAGTTCCATCCAAAGAGCTGGCTAAGTAAAATCCTTGTGCTTTGCCAATAATGCCTGTTCCCAGTTCGTGCCCTTCGGTTAGTTCATCATCGATCACTGTTATCGAGCCGAACATGAGCTTCTGAAGCGAGGCTCCGCCGGGGAGCTGCCCTGCAGAGACAAAAGGTTGGTTGTTGTTGCCGTTGACAATGTTGTTGGTTCCAGTGTTTTGTAAAACAGTATTGGGTTGTGCGCCGTTTAGGCCTGTTAAGAACGGGACATTGTTTGGGTTCATGATGTTGTTAAGGTTGTTCGGATTGAGAAGTGGGGTCGCGCCGTTAACTGGGAAGATGTTGTTGTTGGCCTTGGAGAAAGGTATGCCGTTGATTTCAGTGTTGGCTATGATCCCTGTTACCACCCTGGCTGATGGGTGAGATCCACCTAGAACATCATGCATGAAAAAAGACAATGGTGGGGTCTCTGGGCCCGGTTTTGCCACCGTGGCACTAGCAGCCACAACCGGGGCTGCTGGCCCACTTGTCGATGTGGTGATGGGACCCGGCAATGGTGCCACATCATGATCAACAGGTGCTGCAGCACCATCATCAACAGGTGGGATCACCTCACTGGGGGCTTCAGCTTCTGTCAGGTCTGAATCATCATCTGGGGTGGTGGCTGGAACCTGGCCACTAGGCAAAGTGGTGGCAGGAGGGACGACATTTGTTGCGGCCGGATTGAAGGGTTGGGGTGAGTCCGCAATGACTGGGGGCTGAGGATCCACCTCATCTAGGATTCTTGCTGAGTTTGCACATCTGAGAGTGATGGCGAGGAACAGGAGGTAGATTGTTGCCTTAATTGCTTTTGATGTGAATGTGAAAGCTTTTGCCATTGGGTTATGAACAGAGAGTAAAGTAGGAAAGAATCAGAAGCTGAGAGACAATTTGTTGATGGAGAAGGAAGAAATCTGTGCAGTGTATAAATAGTTTGATGAGTGTGAGAAAAAGTGGAGCTGATGATATGGAGTTGTTGCATACAAAATTTTCTGGGATGTGTATTGGTTGAAGAAAAACCTAATTCTACATATTGTTATTAGGCTGAAAAGGTTCTGTCTGACTATAAACTGACATCTGGAAAACAAATTCCTTTATCCTTTTTAAGTGGTCTAGTTGTAAACTTTAATGGTCAACCCTCGTATGCATTGCGAAATACCAAACCAAAGTTTCTATTATCAAAGTTTTGCAGAAGAAAGGGACCCTCTTTTTAGTAAATGCTATTCTGCAGTAATTTGGTGAACAAAGACATCCTACATGCTTTAACTGTTTAGTTTTGTGCAGGAAACAAAAAAAATTAAGGGACTCTTGAGTTTCAATACCATATGAAAATGAACAAATGATAAATCTTCCAAAAAGTTATTTAAGGATTTGTAGAAAGAAATTTGTTCCTGCTTCTTCAATGTTACTAGTGTACTTACATTGAAGAGATGTGTTAAAATGACCTAACCTGCAGCAGAAAAAAGGGAGGATATTGTAATTGTATTACCTGTTATTTGTTGCAGATATTCTTAGAATTTCCAATCACTTCATTATATACTTGATTGCAGATAGTGTCTAATCTTTTGCAGCATTATACTTGATTGCAGATAGTGTCTAATCTTTTGCAGCATTAAGTTTAAAACAAATTGGTATTTCCATAAATCATCGTCATTTTAAGTTCAACAGTTTACCATTTCTTTCATCATCATCTGCACCATTTTTTTGGGTTTCCCGATGGTTATAGAACTGCAAATGGAGCTTTTCATAACAAGTTTAAGCCTGTTTACGGGCAAAACTGCCCAAGCCAGGGGCTATAATGAATATATGACCTATACTTTTAAGTATTCCTAATGACTGAGATGTTAAGATCAACTATTTATCATTTCAGCACAACAGAGTTCTGTTAGGCAATTTCCCAGCAGAGCAGAGTAACCTAAACTTACACACAGTAAGCTATTAGCATAATTTGTTAAACTGTCCTGGAGACAACAGTTCAAAGCCAGGTATTTGATTGCCACTGAACTCAAATTTTTTTGATTTTGTGAAGTTTTAACAGATTACAGAGGTCTTGTGGCTGCAAACTCTCCAAGAATATGGAAACTTTTCATGACGACAATGAATTCATTGGGAAATTGCTGTGATAATATATATAATTTTCTTGAGAACTAAAATATAAAATCCAAAACTTAAAAACTACATCATGTTGCTCTTTAAAAGAGAGGAATCGATCGCCAACACCAATCTTATTAAGTATATAATAACTGGCTTACAAAGACTCTACTAACTGAGATAAACATTGAACAATAAGAACTTTGCGGCTTCCTGTTCTTGCCCAGCGGCATTAGACCCTGCAGCTACAGCCTTAACTGTTGCATATCCATTTGCGCCATCATATTTTCCAGTGCCACCAATGACAGCAATATGAGACTCAGCTCCATCTTTCAGATGCACCCCGAAAAATCTCAGCCCATCCTTGAACCCGCCATTAGCAAAAATTGCAGTCATAGCAATCATATGACTAATCCCATCTTCAGAACTAGCAACAAATACACCTTGTGCTTTTCCAAGTACTTCTGAACCAAAGCCTGAGTTTCCCATTCCTAACAAGTCCCCATCAATTACCATCAATGTCCCAAATTCCAATTCCTGAAGAGTAGCTCTAGCTGGAAAAAACAGACCACTGCTGGACAGGTCAAGTGTTTGGGTTGACACTCCGGTGACTGGAACTGAGGGGTCGGATTCGGGTATTGGGATCCCCCGGTTGGGAGGAAAAAGGCCTAATGGTTTAGGGAATGGCAACTGACTAGTGAGTTTAGTAGTTACAGGTTTTGATTTATTGAGCACATCTTTGATAAGGAATGTGATTTTGTGATGGTTGTGGTGATGGTGGTGAGTTGGTTTGCCAAGATTTCTAGCTGAGGATGATTGATTGTTGATAATAGCAATGAATAAGAGCAACAAAGTTATGGTGAAAGGGAGCCTGTTGCCCATTTTTTTTTTATGAGATGAAGTTTTCATTTCAGTTACCTGTGATTCTGTTCAATTATAATTGAACAGGGAATGGGGAGAATTTGGTTTGGTTGGGGGGTGGTTAGTATGGTATTTGGTGATTGTATGACATTTGAATAGTGAGAAATGCTATGATGCATTGAATATTCTAATTTCTAATAGATTTAAATATTCTTATATTTTAATATCAATTTTGACATCTCCTGACATTTAACAAAACTATAGGTGGACTTCTCTTTTATTTTAGTCAAATATTAATATATATATATATATATATATATATCAAATTATGTTGATTTATTTTTAAAAATATCATACGTTGATATCTTAGTATCCGTTTAATAGTGCTAATTAACATTGTATAATTATTAAATTAAAAATATAAGTGTTTAGCTATTATTTCTATACGAGACTTATTAAATTTAATTAATATTAGATGTGAATTATACACTAATTAAAGCATTTTATCATCAATAATATTAAATATTTTTTAAAAAAAATATTAAAATGTATAATCTCTTTCTCTTTAATACTCCCAAACTCAATCCTGGCATAACGAACCCATTTGGTTAAGTATTGAAGGATCAAGTTATCAAAATGTAAGAGGTTGTTACATTAAATTTTTTAAAATGTAAAATAATAATACAGCCCCATAATTTTATCATATTTGTAAATTAACCTACTTGAATTTGAATCTTCATCGCTAACAAAAATTAGCTCATTTCCTCTTGTTTCCCTCTCCCTCTCCCTAAAACCCCTTTTTCTTCTCCTCTCAAAACCCTAACCTTAACTCCACTATGTACCTCTACAGTCTCACTCTTCAACAACCGACCGGCATAATTGCCGCTATAAATGGCAACTTCTCCGGCACCAAAACCCCTGAAATCGTCGTCGCACGCGGCAAGGTTCTCGAGCTCCTCCGCCCCGAAAGCTCCGGCAAAATTGAAACCCTCCTCTCCACTGACGTTTTCGGCGCCATTCGCTCTCTAGCTCAGTTCCGCCTCACTGGCGCCCAAAAGGACTACATCGTGGTCGGGTCGGATTCGGGCAGAATTGTAATTCTCGAATATAACCCATCGAGAAATATCTTTGATAAAATTCACCAAGAAACCTTCGGTAAGTCGGGATGTCGGCGGATCGTGCCGGGTCAGTACCTGGCTATTGACCCGAAAGGTAGGGCTGTTATGATTGGTGCGTGTGAGAAACAGAAGTTAGTTTATGTTTTGAATAGAGATACTGCCGCTAGATTAACAATTTCTTCACCATTAGAAGCACATAAATCACACACGATAGTTTATTCAATATGTGGCGTTGATTGCGGGTTTGATAACCCCATTTTTGCGGCCATAGAGTTGGATTACTCCGAGGCTGACCTAGATTCGACTGGCCAGGCTGCGAGCGAGGCACAAAAGCATTTGATTTTCTATGAACTAGATTTAGGGCTTAATCATGTTTCTAGGAAATGGTCCGAAGCAGTGGATAATGGGGCTAATATGTTAGTTACAGTGCCCGGAGGGGGGGATGGACCAAGTGGGGTTTTAGTCTGCGCAGAGAATTTTGTAATTTATAAGAATCAGGGGCATCCGGATGTTAGGGCTGTGATTCCTAGACGTGCAGATTTGCCAGCTGAACGTGGTGTTTTGATAATTTCTGCTGCAACTCATAGGCAGAAAACATTGTTTTTCTTTTTGTTGCAGACTGAATATGGGGATATATTTAAGGTTACTTTGGAACATGATAGTGAGCATGTGAGTGAGTTGAAGATTAAGTATTTTGATACCATTCCGGTGACTGCATCAATGTGTGTGTTGAAGTCAGGGTATTTATTTGCGGCATCAGAGTTTGGAAATCATGCTTTGTATCAGTTTCAGGCAATTGGGGCAGACCCTGACGTAGAAGCTTCCTCTGCTACCTTGATGGAGACTGAAGAAGGATTTCAGCCAGTGTTTTTTCAGCCTCGAGCGCTGAAAAATCTTGTTAGGATTGAGCAAGTTGAGAGTCTGATGCCAGTGATGGATATGAAGATCTCGAATTTGTTTGAGGAGGAGGCACCTCAGATGTTTACGTTATGTGGACGTGGTTCTCGTTCCTCACTTAGGATACTGAGGCCAGGTTTGGCTGTGAGTGAGATGGCTGTCTCGCAGCTTCCTGGTGTCCCAAGTGCTGTTTGGACTGTTAAAAAGAATGTTAATGATGAGTTTGATGCATACATTGTTGTTTCTTTCAACAATGCAACTCTTGTGCTTTCAATTGGTGAAACTGTTGAAGAAGTTAGTGATAGTGGGTTTCTTGATACTACCCCTTCTCTTGCAGTTTCTCTGATAGGTGATGATTCTCAGATGCAAGTTCATCCTAGCGGTATTAGGCATATTAGGGAGGATGGGCGTATTAATGAGTGGAGAACACCTGGAAAGAGGACAATTGTTAAGGTTGGCTCAAATAGACTTCAAGTGGTTATTGCCTTGAGTGGAGGGGAGCTTATTTACTTTGAGGTGGATATGACTGGACAACTGATGGAGGTGGAGAAGCACGAAATGTCAGGAGATGTGGCTTGTTTGGATATTGCCCCAGTTCCTGAAGGAAGGCAGAGATCTCGTTTTCTTGCTGTGGGTTCATATGACAATACAATACGTATCTTGTCGTTGGATCCTGATGACTGTATGCAGATTTTGAGTGTACAAAGTGTGTCTTCACCTCCTGAATCTCTCCTTTTCCTTGAAGTTCAGGCATCGGTTGGTGGGGAGGATGGTGCTGATCACCCAGCTAGTCTTTTTCTCAATGCTGGTTTGCAGAATGGGGTTCTGTTTAGAACAGTGGTAGATATGGTGACAGGTCAGCTTTCAGATTCTCGATCCAGATTCTTGGGTCTGAGACCCCCAAAGCTCTTTTCTGTTGTTGTGGGAGGTCGGGCTGCAATGCTTTGCTTATCTAGTCGACCATGGCTTGGTTATATTCACCGAGGACGTTTCCTTTTAACGCCTCTATCTTATGAGACTCTTGAATTTGCTGCCTCGTTTTCATCTGATCAGTGTGTGGAAGGTGTTGTTGCTGTTGCTGGGAATGCATTGAGGGTTTTTACTATTGAGCGACTTGGAGAAACCTTTAATGAAACTGTTATTCCTTTAAGGTACACACCAAGAAAATTTGTTCTTCAACCTAAAAGGAAATTGCTGGTAATTATTGAGAGTGATCAAGGAGCACTTGCTGCAGAGGAGCGTGAAGCTGCAAAGAAGGAGTGCTTTGAGGCTGCTGGAATGGGTGAAAATGGAAATGGTAATGTGGAGCAGATGGAAAATGGTGATGATGAGAGTAAAGATGATCCCCTCTCTGATGAGCAGTATGGCTATCCAAAGGCAGAATCAGACAAGTGGGTTTCTTGCATCAGAGTTCTTGATCCTAGAACAGCTAATACGACTTGTCTACTAGAGCTTCAGGACAGTGAAGCTGCCTTCAGCATATGTACTGTAAATTTTCATGATAAGGAGTATGGAGCACTTTTGGCTGTTGGTACAGCAAAGTCACTGCAGTTTTGGCCCAAAAGAACTATGGTTAGTGGATATATTCATATTTATAGGTTTTTGGAAGAGGGGAAATCCCTTGAACTTTTGCACAAGACACAAGTGGAAGGTGTTCCTCTTGCTTTATGCCAGTTCCAAGGAAGATTACTTGCTGGAATAGGGCCTGTGTTGAGATTGTATGACTTGGGAAAAAAGAGGTTGCTTAGAAAATGTGAGAATAAGCTGTTTCCTAACACTATCATCTCAATTAACACCTATCGTGATCGAATCTATGTAGGTGACATTAAAGAGGTATGTTCCTGAATTACATTCAGTTTTTCTATATTGTGATATGTTATTTTAACATTATTGTATGTGCGTGTGTTTATTTGCATGTATGTGGTGTTTAAATGAATTCATTCCATTTTTTTTTTGTTAATGGATCTTCAAATGACCGCTTTTTGTGTTAGTTGTTAATGTTCTGCTGGAAGTGGTCGGCATGTATTTTGAATTAAGCACTGATTCTTTTTCTTCAATTGTTGTGCTTTGCAGTCATTCCATTTCTGCAAGTATAGACGGGATGAAAATCAACTCTATATTTTCGCTGATGATTCTGTTCCAAGATGGCTCACTGCTGCACACCACATAGATTTTGACACCATGGCAGGTGCAGACAAGTATGGGAATATCTATTTTGTGCGATTACCACAGGATGTTTCAGATGAGATAGAAGAAGACCCAACTGGTGGCAAGATAAAATGGGAGCAAGGGAAACTTAATGGAGCTCCCAACAAGGTAGAGGAGATAGTACAGTT
>JAXCLQ010000006.1:2655916-2666802 GCA_035584115.1 Cedrela odorata | reverse complement strand
CGCTCTTTTTCTCTGTGGTCATCATCCTCAATATGCTTCACAAATCCAGCCGAAAATCCCAGAATATATATATATATGAATAACTAGCTAGCAGTAACTCTCCATTGTGGTCCATTTTCCTCGTGCATAATTGTACGAAAGAGCACGGAATCATATTAATCCAATCAAAACAAAATCTGGGGTCATCCTGTAATTCGATCAGCAAAATAAATTAATTAATTTGTACTATGATGTGGCGAAATATGATTGGAGTTACAGATTGTGTTCATATGAAGCTGCTACATGTATAAATATGTATGTATATAATTAATGGAAGACAAGATTCAATTGTCTTGTTAATTTTTATTATGTGTGTAGGTGATGACACCTGGAATCTAGTTTGGCTATGTTTTGTCTTTGTGTTTTAATGAAGAGAATGCGGGGCACGTGAATTTGAAATAATTGAAGCAAATAATTAATGTGGGGACTTGGCTTGGCTTGGCTTCAATTCCAATTCCTTTGCAAATCGTCGCAATCATTAACTTTTGTTTAGTAATTGAAGTTGAGGTTTGCGGTTGTGTGAGCCAATGGTCGAATTTATATCATCTACTATTTTTGTTGTGGGTAATGCAAAACATCGTTGCGTGCGTTGTCATATTTTCTGTCCTTTTTTACTGCCTTGTTTCACTGTTTGCTACACATGGTAAGAGGATGAATTCAGAAAAAATAAATACAAAACAAGTTCTCTTAAAACTTTTGCATTAACGAACCCGTATACATGAAGGAATCTTGAGAGACCTCAACTCTTCAGCAGAATTCGATTGACAGATTTCAACACTAGCACTAAATTCAGAGAGATTCTGAAATTTTTCCTGGCAATATTTGATCAGAAAGTTCAGTAATTTGGCTTTATAATCCTATCAATGAACAAAATAGAATTCTATGGCAGATTTTGAAAGACAAATATAACCAATACTTCGTACAAAGCTCATATACAAACATTTCCCATGAAATTTAAATATTGCACTAGTGGGTGGAGAATATGACATTAAGTTACTAATTAATAATTAACACTGGATGAGGACAGATATTAGACTTTTATCTTCAGCTATTTGTTTATTTTCTGTCCCATATTATCCAGTGAAAATGTGGCAAAACAAACATTATTTTTGTTGACAGAAACACCAATTACTAGCTTTAAATTCTCGATATGTGACTGGAATGATAAAATTAGAATTAACATATACATTTTCGAAACACTCTTAACTGTTCTGCGTTCAATATTACGCATATCAATTCAAGATGAGACCGTAATGATTATGCTAATGGCTGAGCTAACCAGGAATGAAAAATACGGATCTTTCAATCAACAGAACCTTCATTAAACGAATAGCAAATGCAATAACTATTATTACTGATAGACAGATACTTCATTTACACAAAAAACAACCAGTGTCCATTGTAATTATGCTAATACTCACACATATACCTCACCCACATTTCATAACTAGAGTTCAAACACCCTATACTTTAGGACTAGTTCATGCATTGACCTTCGGCTCCCATCCTGCAATCACATGTTGCTTTTGAGGCTTAGTTTTCTCAAAGGATTCCAAGCTGAAAACCTTCTGCAAGATGGATCATAAACTATATGTTAGACCAGTAATCAAATGGCAATCACATGTTGCTTTTGACGTGTATGTTTGTATGTATCTACAGGATTCGTGGAATATAAAAAATAGATTCATTATCAAAGACTGGATACTTGTTATTTCAGGAGAAATATATAACATAGGATATATGACAGATGATTAGTCTATTTCCACCAACATGGGTTATATGATTTGGAAAGAAGCAAATCAGGGTCAAGCTGTATAGAAACCTTTAAAAGGAAGCGACTCCTTTGGTTTACCTTCAACAAGAAGTCGCTACACAAATTCAGTCGTAAACCTGCATAATTTTCATTCCAAATGAAATACATGGAAACTTGTTGATGAAAAACTAGGGACTTCCTAAAATTTTAACATTTTAAAAAACGGAACCGTTGAATTTCAAGTGTATTAAACCTCCATGCTATATCCTACCCAGCGTATGTATATTCCTGACAACTGTAACCACAAACTATCACAAAAGGTTTATTACATAGGCAACAAGTTTAAGGACCAACTACCTTACATATCCAGCAACAAGTCACGGATTGGAGCAATGCCTAAGAAACAATGCATATACACAAAGTGTCTCCACACAATACGCACCAATCTGATTAACAATTATAGTAATCTGTTACTTTGAGTCACAAAAGCTCTTAGTGGTATTCTAATGCATCTTTGTTGTAGAGTGAATCCATGTATATAGGAAGAGGAGTGGGGTTCTCTCACATCAGGTTGGGGAGCGGTTTGGTTTATCTCTTGTAACATTTTTTCTTTTTTTTTTTAAACAGGTGCTTTACGTTCTGAAAATAGTTCCATAACCTAAATTACCATTCCTTGACTTAGGAACATGGTTGCTAGATAAAATTACATCATCTGTCATGTCTCAAGCTAAGCACAAGGTGAGCATGTCTATTTTATGAGCACGAACTACAACCCTTCGAAAAGAATGCACCAACAACAGAGACTAAGTATACCAATGCAGAAAGGAACCCTCCAATTCCCAATCTATAAAATAAAATTTGTTAGAAAAAGAAGCTTCTCCTATTCAAGGAAAACACATGGAATATAGGCTCCACTGTTTAAATTGCGAAGCATTAATCGGAGAGAAAAACCAGACAGCACCAGAAAAAAGCTAAGCAGCTTCATACCTTCATGTACTCATGGACATGTGTCAAGTTCTCAGGCACAGTCCACTTCTTGAAATGTTCAAGAGCTACCATAAGGTGGTACAGCTTCGGTGCCAAGCTCAAGTCAGCAATAGTGATCTTCTCTCCGGCAATGAAGGGACCACCCTGATCCATCTCATACAAATTAGTGTTAATTTATAGCATAAAATAATAAGAAAATCATCTATATCAACGGGATTTGCTCTGTTTCAAGTTGTCCATACATTAGTCTCAAGGTGCTCATCCAATGCCTTCAATTCCTCTAACAATGCTTGCTCTGTTCCATCATTTGGATCCTTGCTCTTCAAGAACTTGACAAAAGATGGGAATATCTTTGATCCCCTGAAATATAACATTATGTAATTTAATAAGAAAAAAAAATCAGTTTAAATAAGATCCACAAAAATTACATCACATACACCCCAATATCAAATTAATTAACTGATAAGGAAGCAGCTAATAAGAAAAAAGAAAGATTTCCATATTTTTGTTTCCACATAAAAAAGTCTACCACAGAGTTTCAAAGAAAAAAAAGTGAAGAAAACTTTCAGCATTTGACTGACTGGAGAAGCAATAGAAGTCTTCCACAAGCTAAAATTGTTAGTATACAAAGGCGACTAACAGATATTTAATGTTCTAAAAACCCTTCAAGAATCCATTTTCCGCAGAAACATACGGAAACCAGAAAATACCAACAAAATTACCCTTTAACTGAGTAGAAAATAAGTATAAAATGATCCGATCACACCCAGCAGGAAAAAATAAATTTCTTTTTGCTTAAAAAACCAATATAAAATAACAACTTTACGGGGAAAAAAAAAACCAAAGTTAAACCTTTTACGAACAGAAAGACAAAGTCCAGACCAAATGAAAAGATTGAGAGAGATTTCAGAGCAATACACTGAGGCAAAATCAGGAGGAGTGGTAAGAGCAGGCTCAGGGTACTTCTCCTCAATAATTCTAACTATAACAGCAGAATCAGGCACCCATTTGTCATCAAACTTCGCCACTGGAACTTTCCCTTCTGGACTTATCGCCAAAACCCTATCAAAATAGAAAATACCAATCCTTTACCCAGAAATCACAACAACCCATTTGCTTAAACATTCAACAGAACCATCGTAGCACACAAAAACCTCTCTTTCTTTCCTAAACTCTCTCGCACGAGATAGAATCCTCCAAAATTGGAGTAAAAATCAGTACTTGATTATACCCATCAACAAACTTTTTAAAAAAAAAAAAAAATTTTACCAATCTCACCGTAAAAATTAGAGTTATAAAACGCATACTGATGGGATTTTTGTAATTATTATATCAGAGAGTTAGATAATACCATTCCGGTTTTTTACTGAGATTGATGAGGTGGAGCTTGTATTCGATTTTCTTTTCCTCCAAAGTAAGCAGAACCCCTTGGCAGAATGGACCTGAAGAACAGAAGAAAACACAGATCAACAAATGTTTTTGAAATCAAAACTCATTAACATGATCAAATAATAGGAAAGAGAAACACAAAATTAATAATATACAGTCTCCAAGAATGTCAGGAGCCCCGTCAGCAGCTTTGACACAAATCTCCACAGCCATTCGCTAACTGATTGTGAGAGAAAGATAAATTGTATAGTACAAAATGATCGACGATCGAACGGTATGATATTTATAAAAACGTATTATTCTCTAGAAAGTTTTCAGCTTTGTTGTAATATACTCTTATTTAAGACTTATGTCCTTCATATAATTATTTATAAGAATACATAAATTCAATGAATATGGTCTAAATTCCTACCATGTTCATGATACGCCATGACATCACTGATGATTCTTTCTAATTTCTTCCAGTAACCGGCAAATGCAATGACGTGGCTGATGTTCAACCTTTTCATTTGGCAGTATGAACTCCAGGTTTATACTAATTGAATCATAGAATTAGTTAACCAACATCTTAGAATTAATGCAGTCAACTAAAGACCCTAACTTTTATAAGCAATTGTTTTAAACAACCATCAAATCTGACATTTTATAAATCTAATTATATTATAATCGCTTGATTGATTATCAATTCCAAACATACCCTAAATCAGACATTCTTTTACATATAAATCTCACACATTTTCATGTTTCGAAAATGACAATATAAATTTACAGATGATGGTCCATTCATATTCGATTGGACTGGTCTAATTGTCAACTTCATGGGAAGAATAATTTCATTTGATCTTGCAATTTCATAGGTAACTTAAACTTGTGCATGTATTCCTATACCACAATATGAAAAAAAAAACAAGAGGGTTTTATGATTTCTAACTTAGCAACTTTATAAGACATCTCCTTCTCCATGGACCATGCTTCGTATCCAAAGATTATATTTTTCAAAAAATGGTTTTTGGTTGGACCATTTGTTACTTGACATTCTTTATTAAAGAAATTAATTTTGTGGGTTTTCATGGCTCCTAGTCAAAATAATCAGTCACAAAAACTGTTTTTTTTCTTTTGGGCATATACAAGGTTACAAACTAATCAAGTCTCAATTAGGGACCAAAATTACATGGGGGCTTAGAAGCCCAACATACTTTTGTCATTTTGAGTGCCAAAAACGGCAAAACATTTAAAAATCTATTAGGTGAAACCCTAGTTTCCGAGCTGAGATATCCAAATATGCTGGAGACACAGACACCCAATAATTTTCAAATTAGACTTTTTTCATGTTTGGTCAAAACCTAATCCACATGCAAGTCACGTGACATTGTTCATCCACTCTCTGGCCCAGCATGCAATATCTTTAATTATTAAAGTTTTTCTTTTAAAAGAAATCCTATATGTCCACTAATCTTCTCACTACATCCAATATTTCCTTCCATTATTCATCCCATAGCCAGACTACACGAAGAAAAAACTTGAGTGGAAATATCAATTCTACCGAATAAAAAGGAGGGTATTTTAGTGGCGCCAACTACGCGAAACCCGACGATGATTCGCGCGTAATTCCGCGAAACGACAGCAATGATAAAAATATGAATTAAAAAATAGAAAGCATCTTTGACCAACACTACCGACCAGGGTTTTCCTCTTCAGTTTCTTCATCAATCATAGTATCATCATTTTTTTATTCTTTTGTTGCCTTTATTATCCTTCTTACGATTCTGTAATTGCCTTTAACGATTCCGTAATTCCCTTTATTTAATGTATTAAACAAAGGAGAAACCCAGATAAATTTGTTTCTAGGTTGCCGACCATTTTTGTTTTTGCTTGTCAAAATTGGATTTTGAAAAAAAAATTAAAATCGACTGTTGTAGACGGAGTGATTGCGCCTCCTTGTTTGACTTCGGCGTGATCTTGCGAATCAAGATCATTGATTATTATTTTATTGTTGATAATTGTCGTCAAAGAAGGGATTTTGTTGCATGTCATGGAGAATCGGCTTATGGGTACCCACTGAAAGCAAAGATCTCTTAGAGAAGGTAAGTTTCTCTGTCAGTCTTTCTTGATTAATTTCTGGGTTTTTTTATTAAGAGTTTGATGATTTTGTTGGGTTTTGATTATTGCTTGTGTTTTTATTAAAGTTGTTTTTTTTAATTGTTTGTGGTGGAATCTAATAGTGGTAAGGAAATCGTTGTCTTTGAATTTCTGTGGTTATTATCGTTATTATTTTGGCCTGATGTTATGGGGTAGTCCATTGTTGTCTTTCAATCATTATGCTGTCTGTTCCATTTACTGATTGACTTTTACTCTTTTTTACGCTGTTATTGTAATAATTGTTTATTAAAGGAAGTTGTTTTCATGATTTTGTTTCTGCCTGCATGTTGATTGCAACAAAAACTTTACCATGTTGTCTTAATAGGAGTTTTTAGAAACTTGGTTCCGGTTTATGGGATGCTCATCTCTCACCTTTTGTTGTTGTTCTTCTCTCTCTCTCTCTCTCTTATTTATTTTTTCTTAAAATTATCTTAAAGATTATAGAGATTTTCTACTTTGCGCTATGATTATTGCGGTAGAAGGCTTTACTGGTAATCCACTATTCTTACTATTTTTGTATGCATTCTTTTTTTGATTCTGTTCAGCTCTGAATTCAGTGTTCAATGCTGCATATTGAAGATTATTAGCTAGGAGTATCTTCTTCTTGTTTTGTTTTTTTTGTTTTTGTTTTTGTTTTTTTTTCATAAATTTCTTTTAGTTTTAGTTTAGTATTTTAATAATTTTAATTCTTATTTTCCATATATGGTCATCTGTTTGCATATTTGTTAGATTATAATGGTACCTTTTCCCTGAAGCAGGGAGGTTCAGAATCTTAGAAATGCCCTGGGTTTGGTATCTGACTTTAGTTGTCAATTTTCCAGCAAACAAAAGAACATTTGGTAAGTAGCTCTTCTGCGGTTTATGATTTAATTAGATGTTGTATCTTTGTTCAGTACTGAATAGTGATAATGGAAAGAGAAACAAATGTTAAGGAGCATTTATTTGGATAGAAATCAAATTGTTTTTACTTTCTTCATATAGCTTTATCTGATTTGGTGCAGGTGCAATCTTGCATTTTCTACAAAGTCCTTGGATTTAGTGAGTGTTTATCTAGAGTAGCTCAATAAATGTCGACAAAGATGGAATCGAGACACTGTACTCCAAGTGTTATTGCGAGATTAATGGGTCTTGATGAGCTGTCATCTCATCAGCCTGTCCATAAAAAACAAAAAGTGCTTTCTGAGAATTATCTGAGGAGAGTTGCTTCTATAGGTGTAAGAGGGAAGCGTTCATCGCATGAACGCCATTCGTTTAGGTTGAGTCCTGAAGAGCAGAAAGAAATGAAGGATGCATTTGAAGTACATGGAATGAATAGAGAGGAGGATTGTAATCTGCTAGTTGAAAAGGGGAAATCTAAATTAAGTTTGTCAGCAGTAGAGGAAGTTCACGATGCACAGATAGTTGTGGATTCTAAAATGGACCTTTTCATGAAATATCTCCAGGAACCAGAATCTTTCATCACCAAGCATCTCCATGATTCGCAAGGTATCCCTAACCATTTGCAATCAGGCTGCTTAACAGTCTTGAAGTCATCAAATGCTTCTAACAACGGAAAGACTGACATATGCAGCATATCCCAGAGGAAAACTGATCAAGAAAGAGCCAAACTGGTTCGGAAGCTTGAAACTGATCTAATAACAGATTCCCGTGGAGAACATGTTCTCAGAAATGGATACAAGTTTTTAAGATCACAAAAGGAGCCAATCGATCTTCCTACAAAGATTGTTGTTTTAAAACTGAAACTTGGAAAGAAAGAGAATGCCACAAGATGTTTTCCTTTATCTAGCTCCTGTAGGGATTCTCATTCAATTAATAAGAATAATGAGTTTCTTAGTCCCGAAAGAGGAAATATATGTGTTGAAGAGGAAGAAAGGAAGAACGTGGCTGAAGATGTGGAACCTAATAGATTGAGTTTTAGAATTTCGCGAGAAATTCTCAGACAAACAGAGCAGAGGAAAAACAACCTTTTTACAAAGGTATCAAAATCAGGTAGCAGATACAATTATTCTTTTGCAGAAGAGTCTGAGTTGCAGACATTTGTATCCCCTAGTTCTTGTGACTGGAAGAACCATTCATATGAATCATATGTGGCTAGGGAAGCAAGGAAGGAGATATTAGAAAGATGGAAAACAACCAAAAAGTTTCAAGAAGTTGAAGTGGCTAGTGGGAACATGACTCTGGCTGAAATGCTTGCCACTCCTGATCAAGAATCAAGCCCATGTAACTTGGATTTCAGGCTTTGTGAGCATGGCCATAGCAGTCTGACTGGTCTTCGCCGCAACTTGTTTATGAGGCCACCAGAAAAACGGTTACAGCACAGGTTCAGGAAGCATGGGCATAATCAGAAAGATGGTTTAGAATTTAGAAAATCAGGATCCAGCTGCATGGAGTCTCAGTCTGTTCCTTGTTCAGAGTCAAGAAATAGTCATTCAGTACAAGATGATTGCGTGCTTCGGGGTGAGCTAAAGAGGAAACTTGAGGACAAGGATACATGCGAACAAGTATATATAGTTTTTAAGTCATCAAATTCCTATCATTCTTGCCCTGATTCAGAACGTAGTTGCACTATACAAGAAAGTAGGGGAGTTCAGGAGTGGCAGAATAATAAGCTTGAGGAAAACGATCTCTCTGAACAAAGTTCTGTGGTTACTAAGTCATCAGTAAATTGTGTTGCCTCTGCTAGTATGGTTGCTGACATATCCGAAAATCACAAGGAGCAGCATTTGAATACAACAGACTGCATGCTGTTGCTGGAGGATGGCTATTTTTCTTCTCAAGTTGCAGATGCTTCTACTCAACAGGTTTGATATTTTATCTTATAGTTTGTATCCTAGCTTACTTTTCTTAGGAAATTTGGTTCTGAATTAACTTCTGTAATTATTTGAAAGCACCTTCATGGCTGCACATATTGCTGATAAGACCCAGTCATTACACTCGAAAATATATTGCAGTTAATGATATATACCCATCTTTTGAACATGAAAATTTTGTGATGCACTTTCTGTTTTGTTTAAATGTTATCTAGCGGGCTAATAAATCTCAAGCCTCATTTTTTGCAAAGAGCTTTAGCCTTGTCTATGCTCAAGATGTTACATCTTCTACATGTGATCTATTTCCATCTCACAAGGAAATGTTAATGCGGCTATTCTTCTTTTGGTTTGCTTTTAGTGGCATATCTACTACTATTCTCTAGAGAACAATTTGTTAAAACAAGCTCTATGTGATCACTTTTAAGTTTTTTTCTATAGTTTTACTCTAGCTAGGTTGGCACCCCTTGAGGTTGGATAATTCTATCACCGATGAAAGAAATTTGTTCATCTATCTCAAGTTTCATGGTAAAGGAGTTGTGCTCAAGGTGCACAAGAGCACTTATGTTGATTTATTGTTTTTGCATTATCTTATATCTGCCACTGTGCTCATTTGAGGCTATAACTTATGCATAGCAGAGATTTCTATTGCATCTCTTTTTCTAGGATTTTAAGGAAACAGAAAAGTGGTTTTCTCACCTGTGTGACCTTGGATGGTGTTTTTTGCATTGTGTGACCGTGGATGGTTTTTTTGCAATTTTTTTTTTCAATATCTGTGCATTTTTGTGATACTCCTTATGAAGAAGTTTCTTGCTCATTCAATTTTGTCCTTATATTGCAGGATATGTCAATTGGAATATTTAAAGAAGATTCTGTTTCTTCATTTGGCTCTTGCACTGACCCTGAATCTGTTGTGAATTCGGAGGAGGCTTATCAGCCTAGTCCAAATTCAGTACTTGAACCATCATTCGAGAAAGAAATTTCATCTAGCTCTCTTTGCTGTTGGGGTGTTGATTCTAATTTGCACGGTAATGACATTAGCTGCTTTCTTTTCTATATTAATTTTATATTTTCACCTTTTTAACTTTTTCAAGTTTCTTAACATCCTTCTTTTTGGTGTACCAGGTTTGCAGCTGCAACTTGAACTTTTGAAATCAGAGTCCTTGGAAGCATACTCTGAAGGAACTGGAATGATTGTGTCAAGTGATGATGATTCCGAGGAAGGTTCTGTCAGTCTCGGCGGTGAAAATGCAGAGTTCATGAGAATTTTCAGCATTGAAGAGAGCAGGGATTTCTCCTACCTGGCTGATGTTTTAACCGAGGCAGGTTTTCGTGGTAGGAACTCAGGCACGAGCTATGAGACATGGCATTCCCTGGAATGCCCAATAAGCCCAGCAGTGTTCGAGATGCTAGAGAAGAAGTATGGTGAGCAGATGTCTTGGAGGAGGTCAGAGAGGAGACTTTTGTTTGATCGCATAAATTCAGAGCTGATGGTGATTCTCAAGCCAAGCATTGGGATTCATTGGAAAAAAGCTATATCCACAAGGCTTTGCTTTGGGAAGAACCTTGACATGATTGAAGAAGAGCTGTGGATGTTGCTTGGTCATCAGGAGAAGCAAGCAAACAGGAATTCATTTGTGAAAGTGCTGGGAAAGGATGACGGGTGGTTAGAGTTGGATGATGATATCGAGGTAATCGTTAGAGAAATAGAGAATTCGTTGATTGATCAGCTAGCTGAAGAAGTTGTTAGCATGGAGAGTTTTTGATTGATA
>JAXCLQ010000006.1:2629733-2655816 GCA_035584115.1 Cedrela odorata | reverse complement strand
GACATACATATTTTTGAGTCATCAGTATTCAGTACCACAAAAGAGTTTTAGCAGGGGTGCATTCCATTCGTTTTAGCTTTTTCATATCATATAGGGAACAGAACCGCAAAACAAAAGATAGCATGAGAGATTTTTTCATTTTTGCATTCACATTTATGTATTATCTAGAGACAGATGTATATAAGAAAATTTTGATCTAGTGAGGCTTGGAATCATTGTTCCCACATTCATGTTTTTACATTCAATATAAAGGACAAAAGAACAGAAAAGAAATTCTTATGTAAAGTATTCTTCTGTTTTGACATAATACATGTTTATAGTGAATTTTGTTTTTGAAACCTCTGCCCCATTTCGAATGTTCCTCATCCATTGTCTCCAAATTGTTGAGAATTCAACACAAAATTATCGAGGATTCACCTGAAAATTGTCGAGGATTCAACTCAAAATTGTTGAGGATTCTCACTGAAACGATAAAACACGTGGCAGGTAAGCCAACATTTTGTCATTGTGATTAGAATGGGCTAAGTCACTGGAAGCATTCTGTTCTTAACTAAGATATTACAAAATCTAATACCAGTTCAAAACTAAAAGTGGTCATCAAAATAAAAGCAATGAAATAATAAGCATAAACAGAATGCAGCAGAATGATAATTTATCTCTTCCCCGGTGGTAAAACAGTTTTACGTTGAAGTAAGGTTGTTTTGACGGATTGCAGTTCATGGAGAACATCGGCTATCTTCATTCGATGTTGTGGTGACTCCATTCAACAAGCCACTCCAATTTCAGCTGTTGTACTTTATTTTTTGTTGAATTGAACCTGCTATGGTTAGCTGCAGCTACCTCACCATCTTTATCATTTAGAAGCATTGGATCGACAATTTCAATCACTTGATCGGTAAGGCAGTTCCGGCAAAGTTATGAAGATTAAGGTCTCCTTCAAATATTGTCTGTAGGTTTTTTTCTTGTCACCATTTGTAACAATAATATCCCATAACAGTAGACATCTCCACTAGTTGACACTTAATTCCTACACCATACTCTTAAGACTCAGAGGTCGTGTTTGCCCGGGGCTGCACACCCAGTTGTTGCTCTCACTCCAACAGAGCTGCAGTTTTGATTTCGATTTGGGGATTCTGCACGAAACCTTGCTAGCCTGAAATCGCCTACGTGAGCAGTCATGTCGCTGTCGAGAAGTACAATGCTTGACTTTATATCGCAATGAAGGATTAGTTATTGGCAGGGGTGATGGAGATAATTTTAGCAACCTTATTGAAATGCTTATTGTTTGAAGAAGGTAAAGATCTTGAATTTGAAGATGGTCTTCTTTCGATTCCGGTGCTGGAAGCCACCATTTTTCGAGACTCCCATTTGGCATGTACTCAAACTAGAGCTTTGAAGTCGTTACCTTGAAAATCAATACTTGAGCCATATGATATGACCCTGACAAGATTCCGGTGACGGATATTTCTCAAGGCTTTACACTCAGCTATGAAACTCTTGGAAGCTTCTCGTCGTTGGAGATTAAGTACTTTGATTGCAAAAACAGTTGTTTCAACTTGATCATCAACGATTCCCTTATACACAGCGCCAAAACTTCCCACACCAATCAAGTGTCTAGAAGAAAACCCATAAGTTGCTTTTAAGTAGCCTTTCATAAGAAACTTTGAAAAGCACTTTTCTGAACATGGGTTCGTTCTCAGAAAGTTGTTTTCCGCTTCTCTTTGTGAGCCTACAGAAAACGAAAAACGACAGCATGGCTAACCCTTTAAAAGCACTTGCAGTTGCAGTTCAGCTATGCCCCAACAAAGTCTATCACTATTTCCAGCTATTGATATCGTGCTTACATTTGCAAAAATTCCTTTCGTTGGTACCTCAGCTTCAAAATCATTGAATGATAAGTTGAGTTCTTTCGAGGAAAGAGTCTCCATAAATTCAGGAAAGTTGAATACCTCTCAAAGAACTGAGTGATGAACGAATGGACCCATTGATGAGGTTGTCCCCCAGAAAATGGTATTCAAGATTAGAACAAAGACCAAGTTCACTCGGAATTTCACCAAACTAAAATTATCTGATACATTAAATATCGATGGAGCTTTCAGATAACCTACGTTTGGAGTATTGGCCCGACCAAATGATTTTGTGCTAGAATTAGTGAAACAGACAGATGAGTTGTGTCGAAAATTTCTTCAGGTATGGCTCCACTGAGATTATTTTGGAAGATATACAAAGTCGTCAATTGTTTCAGATTTACAAGACTATAAGGGACGACTCCTGATAAGTTGTTATAGTTCAAGTGAAGTTCATTTAGTGATGACAGGTTTCCCATGGCTGAAGGAATTTCCCCTGAAAGTTGATTGTGATCAATGGCGAACCATTTTATGTTCTGAATCTTTCCTTTTTCTTCAGGAATTTTACCTGTAAATTGGTCGTTCTCCATTCCTAATAGATATAAGTTAACTACATTACCAATCCCAATAGTGATGCTTCCGAAAAATTGATTGTCGGTGAGAGCTAAACGTTGTAGCTGAATAGAGAAATTCGCTGTTGAATCAGGCAATACTCCTCTGAATTTGTTTCCAGCTACATTTAAAGACCACAAATCGCTGCAGTAGGCTAAAGAATTCATAAAACACATCTCATCTCATCTCATCAACTTCCCCACTTCCTAAATTATAATATCCCAAATTCAGGTTTGCAAGAGCTTTCAACGTTTTCAATTAGCCAATTGAATCTGGAATATTACCTCCAAAAGGATTGTCACTCACGGATAAAATTTCCAGGGAGGAAAGATTCTCAAGAAAAGTAATTACTTCCCACGCACTACAACTTTTTCTCTAAATTGTTGATATAAAGAAAGGAACAATAACTTTTGCAAACTGAAACGATTCTATAGTTTATTAAACAATATTAATTTGTTGATGATGGATAAACAAGATGCAGAAGATTCAATGAAAATTCCATCATGATTAATGAGGCATTGAAGCTGAGAAATAAAGAAGGAGATGTCCAGGACAGCCTCTCCAAGAAATAATCAACCCAATTTAGGTTGCAATTTGTTCATTTTGTATAACACCACATGAACAGACACCACCAAACCCACCATACTTACTATCAAAATTAATAACGTCGTAATCGCAGCTAATCTCTCTTAATATTGCATGACTTCTTCAACACTGCAGCAGAATTTAACACACCAATTGCAAAGTTAATGATGATAGTATTACAGAATATATTATATTTCATACACACTCATATAGTAAAACTGATACATATTTATAAATTTTTGTTAGGAGGAACAATGTTGTACTGACAACTATAAAAGAAATTATGAAACATGCATGATTGAATAATAATAAAAATAAAAAACTTAAACAGAGACGGCAAAGATTATTCTGAGTGTACTTAACCGGCTAAGAGTAATTGAAACAACTAGAGGTAGTGGTGCACACCATATATAATAAGATTTATCCTTGGTATATTGGTTAATATTGGCATCGACGTTCATCAAAGGAGTATAATTAACTAGGAAATTTAAAATTAGAAATTTAATATAATAGGAAAATAACATTAAAGAAAGCGAGAGAATACGTTACAATAAGTTGGACTGTCAATCGTCCTGAGTTTTGGAGGATTTGGACGTTGTGATAATGTCCTGAAGCATTTGATTCGTCTCTTCTGTAGATATTATTCAATCTTCTTTGCTTTGACATTGAGTGTATGCCCTTGTTTTCTTTCTCTAGCTCACTCCAGACTGCATAAATAAGAAGACTCTTCTCTCTATATATAAATATTAACAATGGCTGATAGTAACAGAAAAGGTACCGAAAACAAGACAAGACAGGCAAGTAGGAAAATTAAACTAATCAGTGGAGGTGATGACAGGCTTGTGTTGTGAATATTGATAGCTCTGGATACAGAGTCGATCCTTCCTTGGTAATGTTTGGGAAACGATCTTCCTCGTCTCCACGTCCTTTTACAAGCTTAAAAAGTTGGCATTCTTACGATTACTAATTTCATAATTTTATTAAAATATATATTAATGTGTATAAATACTGGTGAATTTATGTAGATTCAAACATGTTAATTAATTTTGGTCTGCTTAGGTGAGCTAAACCCCTGCCTCTACTCCAAATATTCCTTCTCCTCCACTTTCTCTACTTCAACACATATAAGTTTAAGCCTCTTTTAGCTAAAACAACAGAATATACACACCAACTCCACCTCATCAACTCCTATTTCCAAAGCTCAATCTATATATACAATTTATTCCTTCCAGTTTATCACACAAAATTTTTCTCAAATTCTGATTAATTCTTATTTATTCCTCTCTCAGAAATCATAGCATGGAAACCCACAAACTCATTTCCATCACAAATAATGCTACAACCTATCTAATATTGTTCCTTACCTTCTTCGCCATGTTATCTGTAACATCAGCTCGAATGCTCGACCAACAGCCATCCAATACCATCTCAACACTTGTTGCTAATGCACCAATATCATCCACACAACCAAATCCTACCGTGGCAGCTGCTGCAATAGCTAGTGCCACTGTTACCAAACCAGATGATCCTGACCATGACGGCCACACCCTCACCTTCTTCATGCATGACATTCTCGGCGGGTCCAACCCATCCGCTCTCGCCATCACCGGCATAGTCAACAACCCGGCAGTCAGTGGTCAAGTCCCTTTCGCCAAGCCCAATGGTGCAAATCTCCCTCTTAACAACGGTGTACCTCAAAGTTTTGGCAACAACAACAACATACCTTTCCTTACAGGCTTAAGTGGTATTACACAAAATGTGGTACAAAACAATGGCAACAATGGAATCAACTTCCCAATTGCTAACGGTGGCCAACTTCCATCCGGTTCTGTACTGCAAAAGCTGATGTTCGGCACCATGACCGTCATCGACGATGAGCTAACCGAAGGGCATGAGCTAGGGTCAGCATTTTTGGGCAAGGCACAAGGGTTCTACGTAGCTAGTTCTGTTGATGGAACTAGCCAAACTATGGCATTTACGACGATGTTTGCTGAAGGAAACTACCTGGATAGTCTGAGCTTTTTCGGGGTTCACCGGACGGCTGTGTCGGAGTCTCAGCTGGCTATCATGGGTGGTACTGGAAAGTATGTAAATGCAAAGGGGTACGCCATTGTTAAGACTATACCAGAGACTAATCAGCATGAAACTGATGGCATTGAGACTCTGCTGGAATTTACTGTTTATGTTAGTTATTAAATTTGTTTGAAAATTTTAGTGGTGTATGCTTGTAACGTGTGAGATGAAAAATTTGTAGTCTGTTCCTCTTTAATCTGCAATGGTGAAATCGTTTCTTCAAACGTGAATTTGAGAAAATATTGCACGATTTCTTAATTAGATATATACATGTATACATACATATATGTATTGGGCCTGAGTATTTTACACACCTTTTTGCTACAAACCAATTGGCTTAAAATTGAACTTGCCCTCAAGCTCTTCAATCCTCTTGATGATCGTCTCAATACCCTAAATTGATTGACAACGATCATAAACAAAGACTTTTTTGCATAGACAACTGAATTTCTCAAATAAATAACAGCTTCATACTTGTTTCTGACTGTATTTGAGATTAAGGTAATTTTATTGTGTTTTAAAAGTAACATAAAAAGAAATATATTTAATAATATTAATTTTTAATGAAATTTACTTATTTTTATTAATATTTAAAATACATTTAATAATATTAATTTTTAATAATATTTATTTATTTATTAATATTTGTTATCAAATACTTCTATTCTATAATTAATATAGTATGAAAGCGACTAGAATATATCAATCAAATCAAGTTTACGGTCTCAACTTTTCTCAAACCCACAACAATTATTAATATTGATATATTAATTTGCTAAGTCTCTAAAAGTAGACAATTTATAATACATAAAATATTTTTCTTTTTCAAAACAAGAAGTATAAAAAAATATTATATTCGATTAAATTGGATGAACCGACCATGTCAGAATAATAATATGGGGGGTTTGTCTTACCCAATACTTTTTCATCTTTATATCAATTATCAAACACTTACTTTTTTTGAAAACTGTCAGATATTGAGGGAGGTCGGAACAAATCTTTATTAATTGTAATTTCTATATAAGATAATTAAAAAAATAGAAACATTCATATTTGATTAAAGAGAATAATATTTAAAAACTATAATATTATATATTTGTCTCTTAATAAAAACACACTTAGCAACTAGTATATATAATATATATTGATAGCATGTAAGCAACTAATAAAACTCATCAATATTCTGATATTCAATTAACTGAAAGAATTATTATTCATGGCAAAGAACGTCTCTGCAGGTGTTTCATCGTTGAATCCAGAAGCAGTACTTGATCAACTTCCAAAACAATCGTTCTGGGAAGCCATTGAGCTCTACCAATGGGAAGGGTTTTGGTATAATGCTGATCTGATAAAAGGTATGTTAGCCTTTCAATCAAAGTATGAAGCACGTTCTGACGATGTTATATTGGCTTCTTCTATGAAAACAGGAACCACATGGCTCAAGGCTCTTTGTGCTAACATCATGGATTTAATTGGTTCTGAATCTCATGATATGCCTCATGATCATATATTGACCTTAGAATCCCGTTTGGGCACAGGGAAGTTACACCCTGATGATCTCTTAGATATGCCATCTCCTAGAATCTTTCATACCCATTTGCCTTTTACAGCCCTGCCAGATTCAATTAAGAACGTCTCTGCAGAATGCAAAATTGTTTACATAACCCGAAATCCTATGGACACTTTTGTGTCATCATGGCATTTCTTTAACCAAACCATACTATCATATCCTTTTGAAGAAGCGTTTGATTCCTTTTGCAATGGAATTCACTTCTACGGACCATATTTCGATCATGTTTTACAGTATTGGTCGGAGAGCTTGAAGATGCCCAACAAGATAATGTTTTTGAAATACGAAGATCTCAAACGAGATCCCAAAGGTGAGGTGAAAAGGCTAGCTTCATTTCTAGGAAGACCACTTGTTAATGAAGATGAGGTGGATAAAGTGGTATGGAAATCAAGCTTCGAAAGGCTAAAAAATTTGGAGGTGAACAAAAATGGTACGCTTCCCCATTTGAATATACCCAACAGTTCATATTTCAGGCTCGGTGTTGTTGGGGATTGGAAGAACTCCTTCACGCCCCAGATGAAGCAGCGTTTAGATGAAATTACACGCATCAAACTACTAGACTCTGGTCTCCATTTTCAGACATGATCAGCTATTGGATGTACATTCAACATCGTGCACTTGAATGACCTCTCCTAGTCTTATTAATCATGTCTAAGTGTCAAACACCTATTAAAACCAATAATGAAAAAGATAATAAGAGAATTTTGATCCCACTTGAATATATATCCAATATTACGTTTATATATTTTACGTTTCAGATTAATAATTAAAGAATTCAATATTACTACGTTGAAGGATTGGAGTGGTTATTATAGAGTAATTTCTATCAACCATAATCGAGTTTATTTATTGTAATGTACTGTCTTTGTTACTCTCTATCTGTTCAGCTTTGATTTCGTTTATGTTTACTTTTATGTTGTTTAATTTTGTTGTTGCAAGAAGTGATACGTTATATTTTTACACAACTATGTAATAAATATTAACTTTTATTTAAAAGTTAATTTGTTATTCCGACATCTATTAATTATAGAGAATCAAATTTTAAAGTTACAGCAGCAACTTAATGTCAAATATACTCTTAATTTTCTTACAGGGAATCAAAATTAAGGTAAATAATTCAGAATTTTACATGTTCCGAAAGATTCTTGCGGCATTTGCTATTAGTTGAAGGCTTGACATAACGACAAAAAAAGATTTATTTGTATTTGTACTTCTGATTCGTGGCAGTCTATTATAGGTATATATTTTATAATAACCCGGAAAGAGATTTGAAATATCAATCACAACACCATTAATACAACAACATTTCTCATTCAATTTCAGATACTTCAATTCAAGACAGAATATATAAACACTCAAACTTCCACATGAACTATAATAAATATACTACTCATTATCAGTTAGATAAACGCTAAACTTTAAAATGGTATCCACACCGTCCGTTGTGTGTTGATCCTCCTGATGTAGCGTTTCAACAGTAGCATAACCCTTAGCATGCTCATACTTTCCGGTACCACCAACCACCGCAATCTGAGACTCGTGCGATGCCTTTCGATGAACCCCAAAGAAGCTAATAGTATCCTGAATATCATGATCATGTTCACCCCCATGCAACAAAGCACTCAATGCAAGAGTTTGGCTAGTTCCATCCAGAGAGCTGGCCAAGTAAAATCCTTGTGCTTTGCCAATAATGCCTGATCCCAGCTCGTGCCCTTCGGTTAGCTCATCATCGATCACGGTTATCGAGCCGAACATGAGCTTCTGAAGCGAGGCTCCGGCGGGGAGCTGCCCGGCTGAGACAAAAGGTTGGTTGTTGTTGCCGTTGACAACGTTGTTGGTTCCAGCGTTTTGTAAAACAGTGTTGGGTTGTGCACCGTTTAGGCCTGTTAAGAACGGGACATTGTTTGGGTTTACGATGTTGTTAAAGTTGTTCGTATTGAGAAGTGGGGTCCCGCCGTTAACTGGGAAGAAGTTGTTGTTGACCTTGGAGAAAGGTATGCCATTGATTTCTGTGTTGGATATGATCCCTGTTACCACCCTGGCTGATGGGTGGGATCCACCAAGAACATCATGCATGAAAAAAGACAATGGTGGGGTTTCTAGGCCCGGTTTTGCCACCGCGGCACTAGCCGCCGCAACCGGAGTTGCTGGCCCACTTGGTGATGTCGTGATGGGACCTGGTAACGGTGTCACATCTTCAACAGGTGGGGTCACCTCACTGGGGGCTTCACCCTCCGCTTGGTAGGAATCGTCATCTGGGGTGGCAGCCGGGGTGGTGGCTGGAAACTGGCCACTAGGCACAGTGGTGGTGGGAGGGATGACAGTTGCTGCGGCGGGATTGAAGGATTGGGGTGAGTAAGCAATGACTAGGGGCTGAGGATCCACCTCATCAAGGATTCTTGCTGAGTTTGCACATCTGAAAGTGATGGCTAGGAACAAGAGGTAGATTGTTGCCTTCATAGCTTTTGATGTGAATGTGAAAGCTTTAGCCATCGGGTTATGAACAGAGAGTACAGTAGGAAAGAATCAGAAGCTGAGAGACAATTTGTTGATGGAGTAGGGAGAAACCTGTGCTGTGAATATATAGTTAGATGAGTGTGAAAAAACGTGGAACAGATGATATATATGGAGTAGTTGCATACCCAATTTTCTGGGATGTATGTTAGTTGAAGAAAAACCTAATTCTACATTATGTTATTAGCATGAAAGGGTTCTGTCGGACTAGAAATTGACATCTGGAAAACAAATTCCTTTAGCTTTTTAAAGTGGTCTAGTTGTAAACTTTACTGGTCAACCCTCATATGCATTGTGCAATGCCAAACCAAAGTTTTGCAGGAATGGACTCAGTTTGATCAAATACTAGTCTGTAGTAATTGGTGAACAAAGATCTCTTACGTGCTTTAACTTTTTAGTTTTATGCAGGAAACAAAAAACTTTAGGAATTCCTAGTTTCAATACCATATGAAAATGAACAAATGACAAATCTTCCAAAGAGTTAATTAAGGATTTGTAGAAACAAATTTGTTCCTGCTTCAGTAGTGTTACTAGTGTATGTACATTGAGGAGATGAGGTAAAATGACCTAATCTGCTGCAGAAAAAAGGGAGGATTGTAATTGTATTACCTACTAGTTGTTGCAGATATTCTGAGTTTCCAATCATTTCATTATATTCTTCATTGGAGATGGTGTCTAATCATTTCATTATATGACAAATTGCTATTTAACATAAACCATCATCATTTTAAGTTCAACAGTTTGCTCTTTCTTTTATCATAATCTGCACCATTTTATTTGGGTTGCCCGACGGTTAAAAACTGCAGATGGAGCTTTTCATAACAAGTTTAAGCCTGTTTACAGGCAAAACTGCCCAAATAAGGGGCTATAATGAATTTATGGCGTATACTTGTAAGTAGTCCCTATGAATGAGATGTTAAGATCATCTATTTCTAATTTCAGCACATCAGAGTTCTGTTAGGCCATTTCCCAGCACAGTAACCTAAACTTACACACAGTAAACTATTAGCTTTCCTTGTTAAAACTGTCCTGGAGACTAAAGTTCAAAGCCAGGTATTTGATATTTTGATTGAACTCAAACTTTATTGATTTTGTGAAGTTTTAACAGATTGTAGAGTATTTGTGGCCGCAAATTCTCCACAAGTATGGAAATTTTTCATGACAACAATGAATTCATTAGGAAATTGCTGGTATAATACATATCATTCTCTCATAACTAAAATATAAAATCCAAAACTTTAAAACTACATCTTGGTTTCTCTTCAAAAGAGAGGAATTAATAGACAATACCAATCTTATAAATATAAAATAACTGGCTAACAAAGACCCAACAGTAAACATTGAACAATAAGAACTTGTTGGCTCCCTGTCCTTGCCCAGCAGCATTAGACCCTGCAGCTACAGCCTTAACTGTTGCATACCCATTTGCGCCATCATATTTTCCTGTGCCACCGATGACAGCAATATGAGACTCGGTTCCATCCTTCCGGTGCACCCCGAAAAACCTCGGCCCATCCTTGAACTCACCATTAGCAAAACTTGCGGTCATAGCAATCATATGACTAATCCCATTTTCAAAACTAGCAACATATCCACCTTGTGCTTTTCCAAGTACTCGTGAATCAAAACCTGAGTTTCCCATTCCAAAGAAGACTTCATCAATTACCATCAATGTCCCAAATTCCAATACCTGAAGAGTAGCTCTAGCTGGGAAAATCAGACCAGTGTTGGACAGATCAAGTGTTTGAGTTGACACTCCCATGACCGGAACTGAGGGTTCGGATTGGGGTATCGGGATCCCTCCACAGGGAGGAAAAAGGCCTAATGGTTTAGGGAAAGGCAGCTAACTAGTGAATTTAGTAGCTGCAGGTTTTGATTTATTGAGCACATCTTTGATAAGGAATGTGATTTTGCGATGGTTGTGGTGATGGTGATGAGTTGGTTTGCCAAGATTTCTAGCTGAGGATGATTGATTGTTGATAATAGCCATGAATAAGAGCAACAAAGTTATGCTGAAAGGGAGGTCGGCCATTTTTTTAAAATGTGATTAAGCTTTCGTTTCAGTTACCTATGAATCTGCTTTATTATAAATGAATAGGGAATGGGAGAATTTGGTTTGGTTTGGCTTGGTTTGTTGGGTTGGGGATGATTAGTATGGTATCTCAGCCTAGTGTGGCTTTCTCAAAATGTAAGGGCTTGATTAAATTAAAATGTAATATTTATATAAAAAGTAAAATAAAATTTAATGATCAGCCCCCTAATTTTATCATATTTGCAAATTAACCGACATGAGTTTGAATCTTCTTCTTCGCTAACCAAACTTACTCATTTCCTCTTGTTTCCCTCTCCCTCTCTTAAAAACCCTAACCCCCTTTTTCTTCTCCTCTCAAAACCCTAACTTTAACTCCACCATGTACCTCTACAGTCTCACTCTCCAACAACCGTCCGGCATAATTGCCGCCATAAATGGCAACTTCTCCGGCACCAAAACCGCTGAAATCGTTGTCGCACGCGGCAAGGTTCTCGAGCTCCTCCGCCCCGAAAGCTCCGGAAAAATTGAAACCCTCCTCTCCACCGACGTTTTCGGCGCCATTCGCTCTCTAGCTCAGTTCCGCCTCACTGGCGCCCAAAAAGACTACATCGTGGTCGGTTCGGATTCGGGCAGAATCGTAATTCTCGAATATAACCCGTCGAGAAATACCTTTGATAAAATTCACCAAGAAACCTTCGGTAAGTCGGGATGTCGGCGTATCGTTCCGGGTCAGTACCTGGCTGTTGACCCGAAAGGTAGGGCTGTTATGATTGGTGCGTGTGAAAAACAAAAGTTAGTTTATGTTTTGAATAGGGATACTGCTGCTAGACTAACAATTTCTTCGCCATTAGAAGCACATAAATCACACACGATAGTTTATTCAATATGCGGCGTTGATTGCGGGTTTGATAATCCCATTTTTGCGGCCATAGAGTTGGATTACTCTGAGGCTGACCTAGATCCGACTGGCCAGGCTGCGAGCGAAGCACAAAAGCATTTGACATTTTATGAACTAGATTTAGGGCTTAATCATGTTTCTAGGAAATGGTCAGAAGCAGTGGATAATGGGGCTAATATGTTAGTTACTGTGCCCGGAGGGGGGGATGGGCCAAGTGGGGTTTTAGTTTGTGCTGAGAATTTTGTAATTTATAAGAATCAGGGGCATCCGGATGTTAGGGCTGTGATTCCTAGACGTGCAGATTTGCCAGCTGAACGCGGTGTTTTGATTGTTTCTGCTGCAACTCATAGGCAGAAAACATTGTTTTTCTTTTTGTTGCAGACAGAATATGGAGATATATTTAAGGTTACTTTGGAACATGATAATGAGCGTGTCAGTGAGTTGAAGATTAAGTATTTTGATACTATTCCGGTGACTGCATCAATGTGTGTGTTAAAGTCAGGGTATTTGTTTGCGGCGTCAGAGTTCGGAAATCATGCTTTGTTTCAGTTTCGGGCAATTGGGGCAGAGCCAGACGTGGAAGCCTCCTCTGCTACCTTGATGGAGACTGAAGAAGGATTTCAGCCAGTGTTTTTTCAGCCTCGAGGGCTGAAAAATCTTGTTAGGATTGAGCAAGTTGAGAGTCTGATGCCAGTAATGGATATGAAGATCTCGAATTTGTTCGAGGAGGAGGCGCCTCAGATATTTACATTATGTGGACGTGGTCCTCGTTCCTCACTTAGGATACTGAGGCCAGGTTTGGCTGTTAGTGAGATGGCTGTGTCGCAGCTTCCTGGTGTCCCAAGTGCTGTTTGGACTGTTAAAAAGAATGTTAATGATGAGTTTGATGCTTACATTGTTGTTTCTTTCAACAATGCAACTCTTGTGCTTTCAATTGGTGAAACTGTTGAAGAAGTTAGTGATAGTGGGTTTCTTGATACTACCCCTTCTCTTGCAGTTTCTCTGATAGGTGATGATTCTCAGATGCAAGTTCATCCTAGCGGTATTAGGCATATTAGGGAGGATGGGCGTATTAATGAGTGGAGAACACCTGGAAAGAGGACGATTGTTAAGGTTGGCTCGAATAGACTTCAAGTGGTCATTGCCTTGAGTGGAGGGGAGCTTATTTACTTCGAGGTGGATATGACTGGACAACTGATGGAGGTGGAGAAGCACGAAATGTCGGGAGATGTGGCTTGTTTGGATATTGCCCCAGTTCCTGAAGGAAGGCAGAGATCTCGTTTTCTTGCTGTGGGTTCTTATGACAACACAATACGTATCTTGTCGTTGGATCCTGATGACTGTATGCAGATTCTGAGTGTACAAAGTGTGTCTTCACCTCCTGAATCTCTTCTTTTCCTTGAAGTTCAGGCATCGGTTGGTGGGGAGGATGGTGCTGATCACCCAGCTAGTATTTTCCTCAATGCTGGTTTGCAGAATGGTGTTCTGTTTAGAACAGTGGTAGATATGGTGACAGGTCAGCTTTCAGATTCCCGATCCAGATTCTTGGGGCTGAGACCCCCGAAACTCTTTTCTGTTGTTGTGGGAGGTCGGGCTGCAATGCTTTGCTTGTCTAGTCGACCATGGCTTGGTTATATACACCGAGGACGTTTTCTTTTAACACCTCTGTCTTATGAGACTCTTGAATATGCTGCCTCATTTTCATCAGATCAGTGTGTGGAAGGTGTTGTTGCTGTTGCTGGGAATGCATTGAGGGTTTTTACCATCGAACGACTTGGTGAAACCTTTAATGAAACTGCTATTCCTTTAAGATACACACCAAGAAAATTTGTTCTTCAACCCAAAAGGAAATTGCTGGTAATTATTGAGAGTGATCAAGGGGCACTTACTGCAGAGGAGCGTGAAGCAGCAAAGAAGGAGTGCTTTGAGGCTGCTGGGATGGCTGAAAATGGAAATGGTAATCTGGAGCAGATGGAAAATGGTGATGATGAGAATAAAGATGATCCCCTCTCTGATGAGCAGTATGGTTATCCAAAGGCAGAATCGGACAAGTGGGTTTCTTGCATCAGAGTTCTTGATCCAAGAACAGCTAATACGACTTGTCTACTAGAGCTTCAGGACAATGAAGCTGCCTTCAGCATATGTACTGTGAATTTTCATGATAAGGAGTATGGAACACTTTTGGCTGTTGGTACAGCAAAGTCACTGCAGTTTTGGCCCAAAAGAACTATAGTTAGTGGATATATTCATATTTATAGGTTTTTGGAAGATGGGAAATCTCTTGAACTTTTGCACAAGACACAAGTGGAAGGCGTTCCTCTTGCTTTATGCCAGTTTCAGGGAAGATTACTTGCTGGAATTGGGCCTGTGCTGAGATTGTATGACTTGGGAAAAAAGAGGTTGCTTAGAAAATGTGAGAATAAGCTGTTTCCTAACACTATCGTCTCAATTAACACCTATCGTGATCGAATCTATGTAGGTGACATTAAAGAGGTATGTTCCTGAATTACATTCAGTTTTTTCTAAATTGTGATATGTTATTTTTACATTATTGTATGTTCATGTGTTTATTTGCATGTAGGTGGTGTTTAGATGAATTCATTCCAATTCCTTTTTGTTAATGGATCTTCTAAATGGCCGTTTTTTGTGTTTCTTGTTAATGGTCTGCTGAAAGTGGTCAACATGTATTTTGAATTAAGCATTGATTCTTTTTTCTTCAATTGTTGCGCTTTGCAGTCATTCCATTTCTGCAAGTATAGACGGGATGAGAATCAACTCTATATTTTCGCCGATGATTCTGTTCCAAGATGGCTCACTGCTGCACACCACATAGATTTTGACACCATGGCAGGTGCAGACAAGTTTGGGAATATCTATTTTGTGCGACTACCGCAGGATGTTTCAGATGAGATAGAAGAAGATCCAACTGGTGGCAAGATAAAATGGGAGCAAGGGAAACTTAATGGAGCTCCCAACAAGGTAGAGGAGATAGTACAGTTTCATGTTGGTGACGTGGTCACATCCTTGCAGAAGGCTTCCCTGGTTCCTGGAGGTGGTGAAGGTGTCATTTATGGCACAGTGATGGGGAGCTTGGGGGCTTTGCTTGCATTCACATCCCGTGATGATGTAGACTTCTTTTCTCACCTGGAGATGCATATGAGGCAGGAACACCCACCTTTGTGTGGACGAGATCACATGGCTTATAGATCTGCTTATTTCCCTGTTAAGGTAAATCCAACTATCTTGTCATTAGCTGCATGGTCATCTTCCTTGCTTATTTTCTCATCCCATTTTGTTGAAAAATGATTGAATTGCTTTCTGGATAATTAATCTTGGATAAAGTAGATAGATAAGCAACATCAGCCAGCATCATTTAATGTTGGTATTATGTTCATATTGAATAATTAAGAAGGAATGTTGAATATTTATTCATACCTTCTTGAGACCCTGGAAGACAATGTTCAATGAATTATTAATCTTTTGTGCATGTCTAAATGCCATTAAAGTGTGTGTAACCATATAATGGAGCGGACTTGGGCCTGGTAAGACTCCAGTTGTGAGCTAGTGATCAGAGCATTTTGCAACCACCACTGTCACTGCAAATTCTGTCAACAGTAAAAAAATTAATCTAAATTGTTGATATAGTTTTGATTATCTTCTTTCTTCTTTTCTAAGGTTGCTGATTATTTGACATAATCTTGCAGGATGTGATTGATGGGGATCTATGTGAGCAGTTCCCTACTCTGCCATTAGATTTGCAAAGAAAAATTGCCGATGAATTGGATAGGACTCCTGGAGAGATTCTGAAGAAACTTGAAGAAATTAGAAACAAGATTATTTAAGAAAAGGAACAGTTTGGATGTAGTCTTTTGTTTGTTATTAACTTGTTTGATGTATATACAGACAGCAATCGGGTAATTTGCTGGGGTAGGATATTATTAGCATGTATTGTTGAAAGTTTTCTCTGTATGACTATGCCAAGACCTGTTCAAGCCTTTGTTCTTTCATAAATGGTTCAAAATGCTTCCATTATCAAATAGATAATATCGATTTTTATGCCCAAACCTTGTAGTATAATTGCAATGCCCATCTCTTTTCACTAATAAAGATGGGTTATAAAATTTATATTTTACTCTTTATGATAATATCATTGTCATATACATTATGTAATTATTTATCGTTTTATTGACTATCATATTTTTTTAATACACTACACTCAATTTTGCAGAAGTAAGATCATTTATTTAATTAACAAAGACAAAAAGAAAACATTTTAATTTTCTTTTCTTTTCAAACACTTAAGACTTCATGTCACTCAACATACACATCATTGAACCCGAAAGAGATGAAATGAGTATCTACATTTTAGAATTTGGTGAAGAAGCTCTATTGTCTAACCAATTGATAATGTCTTTAAACACAATGTCAATGTTATTTTGTGGCTCTCCATAAAGCGGACCATGCCACATTCCTGGATACAATTTGAAATCCTTGTCTTTGCTTGAAGCCAATTTAAACAGTTGTTTGCTCACCCTTTGACCTGTCACTTTATCTTCTTCCCCATGGAGAACCAAAAATGGCAGCCAAACCTGTAATTTAATTAATTGAAAATTTTAAAAATTAAATTAAATTAAAAAAAAAAAAAACTTTTTGTTTCCTCCTCTTCTATTAACTTCAATCGTTTTCATTGTAAATAAAGCTTAAATCATATAGTTACTATTATACAATAGAAAGAGAAAGAAAGTAACAAACCTCTTGAAGTCTCTTCTCGAGATCCGAGCTGATTCTGAAAAGCTCGTAGCCAGTTTTGAAGCGAGTTGGTCCTTTGTAGCAGCTTTTATTTTCTCTTACCTGTTAAGAAAGCAACTGTTATTGTGAAGACATTCGAGAGAATGGGCTCAAATTTAATGAAAAGAGTACATGGAGCCCAAAAATTGGCTCAAATTTAATGAAAAGGGTACATAGGAGAATTTTCAAGCAAGTTGGCCTTTTGTAGCAGTATTTAATAACATGTTGCTTAGTTAAGAAAGCTACTGTTATTGCGAAGACATAAAACTACCCAAAAATGAGAAACTCAGAATGACATAAACATCAAAACGACGATGATAACTAAGCAACAACATGTTATTCAGAAGGATATATAGAAATATACCATGAATATATAGGAGCCCAAATAATTCTTGAGGTATGAACTTGGGAGGGTTTGCATAGATTAATTATAGGAGGGTGCAAAGTAGATAAAATTGTGCCTGGAATATTGGACTAAAAAAGGAAAAACAATATCAAGGAGCGGTGTCAATAGAAATCAAAATCATACATATAGATAAGGAAAATAATCAGCCAATCTATCCTCAGGCATGGATAATTTTTAGAACCAAATAAGGTAAGTAGACAAGTTTCATCTCTACTTGTCATGTTAAGTGCATAATTAGAAACATATATGGGCAATTAGGAGAAAGATACGCACGAATACATAGCTTTTCAGTATTAAACATCTATCAAATTTGATAAGAACGAGATTTAAATCACAAATCATAATGTCAATAAACGAAAATTTTATTCGGGGATCCTTTAATTAGGGAATAAATTATGAATATGATTATGAATTATCCCAGTTAATTGTACTGATTTTTTGGCGTATTACCGTAGCAGAACTCTACAACATTTTATTAAATTGTTGTATAGATGACGTGCTATAATAAAATTACTAATGGCTCATCCATGGATTACATTCGATTATGAATAATCATGTTTCATCAAGTAAAAAGTCTAATAATATTTCGACAACACAAATTTTTTCACATACAAACCAAAGTAATCAGACCAGGCTTGATCCCATCTGGGGTTTTTTCTTCTTCTTCGAGAAAGTCTAGAATTTTTCGTTCTATTTTCCGACACTATAAGGCCAAAGCAATGGCATATACTGCTGATACACACAATTTTTCATTCTCCTTAGCCTGCTCCATTTCATCTAACTTGGAGAAATTTCCAATGGCTAAACATACAATTACTTTACTTGTTCTAATTCACTTGAGACTTATTAAATCATCGTTATTATGTTTTAGCTCCATCTCCATTCTTGAATTTCCCATGGCTGCTCTGTCATTTAACCAATTGACAATGTCTGCGAACACAATCTCGATGTTTTCCTGCGGCTCTCCGTAAAGCAAGCCGTGCCACATCCCCGGATAAAGCTTTATGGTCTTGTCCGAGCTCGACGCCACATCGTATAGTTGTTTGCTTACAGCTTTATCTGTCACTATATCGTCTTCTCCATGGAGAACTATAAACGGTATTGAAACCTGAGTAGTTTTGAGAAAAAGAAAATACATCAATATTTGTACAATAAACAGTACTGTAAATATTAAGTTAACTAAGAATTCTCAGGTTAAAAAAAAATGTAAAATTGTTTAGAACAAACCTCCTCAATTCTCTGCTCGAGATCTAAGCTGACTCTGAGAAGTTCGTAACCAGTTTTCAAGCGAGGACGCCCTTTGTAACAATATGGGTTTGCTCTAATCTGTAAATTAAATTGAGATTAACTACTAAACAAAGTCTAAACCAAAGTTGATGTCAAAATAAAGAACTGTAAATCAGACAAGTTTTCGAGAATAATTTTGATACCTCTTTTCTTTTCTCAGTCACTTTAAATGCAGCATCGATAATGTCTTGACTTGGAATGATTTTCCATGTTGGAATAAACTTGCAAAGCTTGGTGAGAACATTGATTACAAGAGGATGTGGCTTTACATTGTCAGCAAGCTGCAAATAATGTGGCATAAAGATTAAGCAAAGTCTCTGTTTCTATTTGTATAGTATTTTATTACAGCTATCATCACATAATAAAATAAATAAAATTAATCTAATGGCAGAATTGGAATACATAATAAGTGTCCATATTCACATTCTAGACCCACATTTTATGCAAAGATCATGTGATGTGCATCAAAACCAAACAGATCTGGTTCAACCACTGTCATTTTGCAGCTGTTCAAACTTATGGTAAAATATGCAAGAGTTCTTCTCTTTTGTAGGCGTTTGTACTTTTTTAAAATCTAGAACTAAAGATAAAAATATTGATACAGGCACTTGGCAATTCCTACATAAGTACAATCTTTTGCCCAACAACTACCAAGATAATTGTCTTCTTCTATAAAGTATTCAGATAATAAAAAAAAAAACGTGGGTTTTTACCCACCTACCATTCAACCAATTACTGTAGTAATAGTTGGGTAAAAAGATTATGGTACTTTCTCTAACTAGACTCTGTTTTTTCTACCATGAAATTTGATATCTTTCAACTTTAAAAAATAAAGAAAAGACAAAGGAGAAAAAGTAAACAGAATGAACTAGATCCAATTTTCCAGGCTACCAAACGTGCACCCCGCATTCAAAGAGCCAGACAAGTCATAGAAAATGTACAAAACGATAGAGACAAAACAGGTGCACTGTATGTTTTGGGTAAGAATCACACATTTGAAACTAATAATTACCTTACACATTGGAGCCACCAGGACTGCACCATCAAAATAATCTGGTTTCTTTCTCTGTAACAAAAGAGCCATTGCTCCTCCCATTGATTCTCCCAACAAATATATCATCTTCTCTTTGTTCTCTTTCTTTTCTGAATTTTTTTTTATAAAAATAAATAAAAATTAAGATCTCGAACACGGTAAAATCTTGAGAAGATTTTGCTATTGTTAGAAAGATTAAAGGATTGAATCTAACCACGAATGTTTGTAAAATGATTAGAGCAATCATCGACAAGATGATCGAAATTATTGATGTAAGCAGTCAAGCCAGCTGATTTTCCATGGCCTTCGTAATCCATACCATAGCAAGCAAAGCCAGCGTTTGCAAGCCTAACAGCGGTACCTGATGATATTTATTGTAATTAACAATGAGTGTTAGTTTGAATAATCAAGTTTTGAGATGGGAAATTAAGTAAATTAATTTGCAGATACTGACTGTTCATTGTGATGCTGCACTCCATTGCATAGCCATGGCAGATGAAGATTATGGCCTTGGGTTCTTGATTCTGAGGAATCCAACTGCATGTAAAGAGTTTTACTCCTCGAGAATTCAATATAAATTCCTGCAAAATTTGTTTAAAATTAGCCAAATTTTAAACCGATAAATACAATCAATCGTAATTTAATCAAATTTGAAGAAAAACAATAACAGGACCATCACTAACCTCATCGTATTTGATATTACTAATTTCAGAATCCTGAAAAAACAACAGAAAAAGAAGAAACCATTATGAGAGAGGCCATTAAACAATTAAATATATATATATATATATATACAGAGGAAGGACGAGAAACAAACCATGGAAAAAGACCACAGAAACCAGAAGAAAGATCAGAAATTGAGTGTGGGAATTAGAAGTGAGAGAGAGGTTATAGGGATAAGAAGATTATATAAATGGAAGCAGGAAAATTTAAAAACAAAAAGAAAAGTAATGAGTTACAAAGAAATTCAGGAACAGAAAGAGAAGGTAAATTTGCAGGAAGATAGGAAACAGAGAAGGAAAGAGATATGGAAAGTATGATGAGAAATTCCCGCTAGTGCATGGTATTTCTATAATGATCAGATACCAAACGTCGCACACGCTCTCATAACTTTAAAAAGGTGAAGTTTGCTGGCTGTGGCTGGCCCATGTTATGCTTAGCTTTAGCAGCAACCCCACTTGCACTTCCAAGTTTGGAGCCTAATCTTCAATTAATTAATTAACTTGTTAATCAAGTTTAAAGTTCGTTAAATTTTATATATTATATATAAAGTATTACAGGGAAGTGACAGATGAGTAGACCAAAACCCTTCCCAAAATTGTAGTTTAATATTTATGGTTATGATAATTTGGTAATGTCAATTTCATGCAATCTCTCTTGTACACAACTATTGTAAAAAGTGGATTTTAAATAACCCACTACGTTAATTACTTTCTCAATTTGCATTTTGCCAATGACTATTACATATTCATTCATTTACAATAAAATGTATTATGAAAATTATTTATTTCTCGAATAAATGTAATTTTAAATAAGAAAAAATCTTAAATATAAACCGCTTTATTTTAATTATTTGATATTCTTTTATCAAATTGCGTGAAAAAAAAAAACAAATAATTGTTTTATTTTCTTAATCATTAAATAAAAATAAATTTCCAATATTACTACGCTACAAAATTGTATTTCTTATTATTCTTGATAAAAACGTTTATAAAAATGTATAATAATATAAAACAAATTTATTATATAAATTAATAGAGTAACTTTATATAATTGCATCATATTTTTATTATTTATTTGCATAAAATTACTCAAATATAATAACGAAGAAGTGGTTAAACCTTATCTGACTGGGTCGTATTCTTTAGAATTACAGTTAATCGTAAATTCAGACGACAGCTTTGACTTTGACCCCACGCTCGTCTTTCACAGGCTTCTCTTTTTCTGGCCGACACGCTTTGCCTTTGCCTGCGTATCATAATTAATATTTCATGTTTTAAATGTCCTAAGTTAATGGGAATTATAAGACACTGTTAAATTTTAATTCCCAATCATTGTTTTCGCAACATTTAAAACATGGAAAACACTTTTTGTTTCTGAAATCATCCAGCTGTTGCATGGCAAACATTGTTACACGTAGCTAGCTAGTTCTAAAATCAAATAATGCAGCCATAAACAAACAATACGTGCGTGTACCGAAAGAATTATCAAGACTGTCTTCATCTATCTCTGCCAACATTAAATCTATAGTCTGCTTAGGGACTCTTGGATCATATTTTGTTTGTGTCACGAGTGTTTGTTTTCTATGTTACAATTCTTACCACTAATTTAATTAGAAGGAGACAGTTGAATTAATGTACCAACAAATTATTAATCTTATCTTAAACCAATGAATGGAGAAGAGGTCATCAACTTGTATATATAAAGGGACAGCCAAAATTTATGGTTGGATAATGGATATAGATAAATTAAATTTCAAGTGTCACCACTTGGTAAGGGTAATGTTATCCGCTTGACTTTGACTTCAATAGAACACCATTTTTGATATTGAGCGTAACTTTGCCAATCTTATCTGCCAACACGCTGTCTAAGTTTGCAAATTGCACCACTGGCAAAGTCCGTATTCTGTAACTAATAAATGAACATTAATTGAGAGCATAGCTTTAAAAACCCCTCATTGTTTGTCTGATTACACCCCAGCTTACCCAATTTTTCTCATGATTAAAGCCCAGCTCATTAAAGACTCGTTAAGCAAGCCTTAAATCTCTCGTAAACACCAAAGCAGTCAGGCCCGGTCCATTATCGAGCTTAGGGTATATGTAAACCTAAACCCCACTCTTCGATTAGGGTTTCATATCCACGCATTCGCAGAGAGACCAGCCGTTGCAGGAGCAGGGACACCCAACACATCAATGGGTAAGCTGCAAACTCGAAAAATTATTCCTGTGTTGTTTGTTTACTTGTTTTTGTTTTTGTTTTTTTTTTTTTTTTCTGGTTTTGGTGTTCTGTTGGCTGATTTTGTTTTCTGGAAAATGAAAATGTATATGAAACAGCTCGGATCAAGGTTCATGAGCTTAGGCAGAAGTCGAAGACGGATCTTTTGAACCAGTTGAAGGAACTCAAGGCTGAGCTTGCTCTCCTTCGCGTTGCTAAGGTCACCGGCGGTGCTCCTAACAAGCTCTCCAAGATGTGCGTTCCCTTCTTCTCTCTCTATTTATTTATCCCTGTACATGTTTATATATGTGGGTGTTTATAGTTTTATTATATTGCTTATGTCGATTCATACATTTAAGTCGAGTTTGGTGTTGTTTTAAGATCTGGGCAGTGTTTAGTTAATTGTTTAAAAAGCGTGTTCAGGTAGAAAGATTAAGACTATATGCTTTTTGCAGATAATAGTTGGATAAGTTTTGTTTTAAGGTTGCTCTAACTTAGTAAATTAATTGATTGAGTCATATCCGGGCTCTGTTTTTTAGTCTAGCCAAAAGCAAAAAAATTGTTAGAAGATTATGTTTTTCCTCAAGCAATGAAACTGATTCCAAATTTATACCCAATTGTTCATTGATGGTTCTGGTTATGTGCACGGGCACGAATTTTAACAGTGAGTGGAACCATATATTTAGGAAATAGATAATTGGGCTATCATTTCAGAAGATTAAGCCACCACAATAGTAGTGCTTTTACAAAATGACGAATTATTGATGGATGTATTTAGTATCTTCAGTTTGTTTGTATTATTTTTTTAATTTTTGGTTACTGTGAATTTTTGTCTTGTGACTTTTTGGTATATTGATTTTGTGTTGGATTGTGCTGTGGATGCAGCAAGGTGGTGAGATTGTCAATTGCACAAGTCTTGACCGTCATTTCACAGAAGCAGAAGGCTGCATTGAGGGAAGCATACAAGAAGAAGAAGCTGTTGCCACTTGATATACGTCCCAAGAAGACCAGGGCTATCAGAAGAAGGCTTACCAAGCACCAGGTATTGTTTTCCTTTTCTTTTTTCTTTCCTATTTATCAGTTGTTTTCATTACTTGCAATTTTTTTTTGGGTCAAATTTATCAGATTCATTTGTAATATTTATGATCTTAAATGTTTTTCAATGAGAAAATATGATGTTTATATAATGAGTTTGTTTCTTTTCTATTACTTTTTTTTTGTGCCTCTACGAGTTAGAGCTTATATGTTGCAATGAGTTGTTTATCAACTATTTGTAAACACAGCTTTTGATGTCTTGTTGTTGATTTAAACTAAATAAATTATTTAATATGTATATAATGGTTTTCATTTCTTAAAGCTTCTTTCCAAGAGTGAGGTCTCTTCAATTGTTTAACTTGGAGAGCTCTGGTGCCTTTCTTTACCCCTTGTATCTCTTGAAGCTAGCATCATTTTTACCTTTTGGCTCCACTACTCATGGGAATTTAGAATATTGTGGTCCAAAGCAAAATTGTGCTTGCAGTGGAAACTTCCTTTAATATTTTTCATCTGTAGAAGGTTCATTATGTTATATAACTATTACATGCAATGTTTGAGTAATCTTGTCCTGTTGCCACTAAACATTTTTGCTCTTATCCATGGCCAGCTATCATTGAAAACAGAGCGGGAGAAGAAGAGGGAGATGTACTATCCCATGAGGAAGTATGCTATCAAGGTTTAGGCTAGAATGTTTTCATACCTGTTTTGTTGACAAATTTTGACTTTGCTTCCTTTCCTTCCTAAACATCATTTTGCGAACTAAAATTTGGTCGTCCAATTTTTATGTGTTTTTAAAGTTGGAGGGGTGTATCTCAACTAGACCCAAGGCGCTAGATTATAATGATGGAATAGCAATTAAGACAGTGATTTATGTTTCATGTGTTATCATTTGATATCGGTTCTGTGTTAAATATACGTCTTGCAGTTTTGAGATTTCATGGATGTAAAAAAATGTTTCAACATGCCACCTATTGAAATTTTTTAATAAATCGATTTTTAAGTAAAATTTGGAATCCTTGATACGTTGTGGAAATGTTTTTTGAAATTATTGGTGGTGATTGTAAAACCTGTTAATGGGTGCAACATGTTGGTTTGCAGTGTTGAATAATGTGAAGATGGTCTGGCCAGCCAGTTTCATATCTCGAGTTTTATTCTGTAGAAAGATTCAAAGATTCTAAAATAATTAACAAAGCAGAGCAATAACGGATTGATTGATTAGTTGTGAATTACACCAGGATTCAGATCTAATGTACCGAACCTAACGCATAGACAGAGAAGCAGCATAGCTTATTCAATTTTAATCCAGGACTTTGGGATGGCTGCAAGATTAAGCATGGTATGGGATGACATGACGTGAAATCTCTTTAGTTGTAATTATAATGAATTAATAATTTAAATGAAGCAGGCATTTGTAGCTATTACTATTAGTAGTTGAACAACTTGTCAAAATCTAATTGAATTGAATGGTATAGGACAGGAGGGTTACCATTATCTACTCATATAACACTATAGATAATTAATTAATCAGCATTACATACATACCTGCTTATCAAAATTATTAAAGAATCATTTTATATATAATAGTCAACAGTTATCTAATTGATGTTGTTGTTTTGTATGGTCTGAAATAGTTGCTTGCAATTGTGCAATGTCTGGTTTGTTTTTTCTGTAGTTCTATGATGATGGGTATCTCAATTGCGTATATACAAAATTATTATGTACATTTCAAAAGTCAAACATTCTGGAGAGCTAGGTCAGTCTTGGTCATCCATTGACATTTTCTTTTTAGTTTCTTTTCTTTCCTTTTATACTTGGCGGTATATACATTTCATCTTGATCAATAAACATCAGAAATACAATTCAATTGGAATTGAGTGGTGTTGTTGTGGGCGATAATTCAACATATTTGCCGTCCAAGTACAATGCAACTAAAACGAAATGTTCAATTGGATTTGATTGGTGTTGTTGTGGGAGATAATTCAACATATTTGCCTACCAAGTACAATGCAACTAAAACTATATACAGGATGAAAGGAATAAGGAAGTCCAGACTCCAAACAACAACGTCAAAATTTGCTAGTCAGTTCGTGTTCACATAATTAGCTTCTGTCCTCTTATCTATTATTAATATTGAGTCACACAGCATTCGTCATTGTGATCAATGCATCATTCTTGAGTTTCATGTAATAATATGAAAAATACAAATGACTTGGTTGGTTGGTCTTTTTTCGTTGTAAAGGTACGTGCGGCTCAGGGACGGACCTACTCTTTGCTGCTTGGGTAGAGCTGTAGCCGGGGTGAAAATTTTGAAATCTTACAATACTTAGTTATTTTTAATGCATAATCTAATAAAATATATAATTTAGTCCGGATATAATTTATAAATTTTATAATATATATATATATATAACATTTCATTAATTTTAACCTATTATTTTATAAAAATATAATTTAGCCTAAGTACAATTT
>JAXCLQ010000006.1:2618022-2629633 GCA_035584115.1 Cedrela odorata | reverse complement strand
ATATATATATATATATAACATTTCATTAATTTTAACCTATTATTTTATAAAAATATAATTTAGCCTAAGTACAATTTATAAAATTTTGTAATATATTCTTACTTAAAATTTTTTTAATAACTTATTTAATAATTTAATAATTTTAGTCTAGGTAGACTTAAAATCCTGGGTCCGTCTCTGGTGTTGCTTGATATGTTATGTGTGTTAAATAAATTGGAATCTATACATACACATAGTGGTATTTGTCACACTACAAACCAGAAACAAAGTAATAGGAGAACTCCATTGACTTGAAGCAAAAGGCAATCAGGGCCACCAAGTAGAGCAATGAAAATTAATTGAAGTAAATATTAACTTGGGGTAGTATTAGCATAACATATATTTGAAAGGAGTCTCATCTCAAGGGACGTTGCAGGTGCAGGTTTGGTCAAAAATACTGCATGTTTTGTTGCAGGCCAAGAGTTTTTGTTCATTGTTTTATAGGTTTGGCCAGCTAATTTTCTTAGTTCTTAATTATTGTAAGAACTAACACAAAGATATTTGACTATTAACAAATATAACACGATTGATTGATAGATTGATTGGTGCATACGTAAATTATTGCACTCAGTAACATAAGGTGATGGTATATTAGATCTTCTATTTGTTACATAAGCCATGAATTAATAATTGATTTTGTCACACTTAACCAGGGGACATAATACCAATTAATTAGGGACTAAATATGATTAAAAGAATAGTTTAGATTGGAGTTAGCACATGACATGTTATGTGAACCGCAACTTCTTACTTGACTAAAATATGGTTTCCCCATTCGTGTTAAAGAGATCCTCTTTGTTTACAGGAAATTAATTAATCTAGAAGAATGATACTAATAGTCGTCTTGATCTTGCATAAGAATAATCTTAATCTTCGATGTAAAGACACCAAAATTCAACTGAATTTTCCTGGAAAAAAATAAGGGATTGTTGAGTTGACAATGAAAGCTAATGAATAAAATAGAAAAGTTCATAGTAATTATAAACTGTTGGTGGGTCTAAGTCAGCTTGCTTTAGAATCTACCGTTAATACAATACATTCTTCTTATCTCTTTCCACGTTGTTTCCCCAAAGACATTCATTACTAGCTTAATAGCAAAGTATAGCATGGCATAGATAGTCCCCTCCCCCCATTATGGAATTGTAGGTAAACACTATTTTTCAAAGACAAATGTACCGCAAGTTGAGTCAGTCAATGATTCTGGGTCTGCCAATACGAGTAAACTTTTTATTTTTATTTTTTAATTACTGTTATTATAAATTTATTTTTATATAAAAATAATTTAATTTTTTTTTTTTAAATCTGCCTCCCTCCACAGAAAATTTTGAGGGTTTCTCTATAAAACTACACAAAACACAAGCAAAAGGAAACCAAGAACAATTGGCATAGCTCTCTGTATCCTCATTCTCTCTCTCTCTCAGTAATCTGAAACAAATTTCTGCAACAAAATTCTTCCAGAGATAGATAAAATCATGCCAGGAAAAGGAATGTCAATTCATTTCTTCTCATCCTCTAAAACACTTTCTTCATTCTCTTCATTTCAAAGCTCTCGTACTCCTACTCATTCTAATTCCTCTCCTATACAATCACATGCATTTTCTGAATCAATGATGGAAGAGAACATACAAAATGCAGAATCAATCATCATAAAGTGGGATTTGAACTCTTACTCAAACACCAAACTCACCTCTCTTTTCCTCCATAACAGGAAAGAATCTAAAGAGTTCCTGAAATGCATCAAAGACTTGCGTCGAGCCATGCATTTTTTAGTCTCTGAGAATTCAACTTCTGATAAGCTTGTCCTAGCTCAAACCCTCATGCAGATTGCCATGAAAAGGCTTGAACATGAGTTTTATCAGATATTGTCTAAAAATCGCGATGAACTTGACCCCGAGTCAATTTCAGGGCGATCTTCGGATGGCTCTAGCTATGTCCATGATGAAGATGAGGAGGGTTCTGAGGAAGAGGATGAGTTGAAAAGAGCTGGTGAGACAATAACTGAAGTGGAGAGAGTTTCACAGCTTGCAATGGCGGATTTAAAAGCAATAGCTGAGTGTATGATCAGTTCTGGCTATGGTAAGGAGTGTATAAAGATTTACAAACTGATAAGGAAATCGATTGTAGATGAAGGGTTGTATCAGCTGGGAATTGAGCAGTTCAAGGCTTCTCACATTCACAAAATGAATTTGGAATCATTGGAACATATGATCAAAAACTGGCTGACTGCAGTGACAATTGCTGTGAAAACACTCTTTAGTGGAGAAAAAGTTCTGTGTGATCATGTATTTTCAGCATCTATCACAATCAGAGAGTCTTGCTTTTGTGATATAACCAGAGAAGAGGCAACTAATCTTTTCAGATTTCCAGAATTCGTTACAAAGAACAAGAAATCACCTGAAAGAATTTTCCACTTGATGGAACTTCATGAAGCATTCACTGAGCTCTGGCCAGAAATAGAATCGATATTCAACTGTGAATCAACCTCAACTGTTAAATTACAAGCTCTTTCATCCCTGCACAAGCTTGGAGACTCAGTTCGTGCTAATCTATCTGACTTCGAATCAACAGTTCACAAGGACTCATCAAAAACTCTAGCTGTTGGTGGAGGGATTCACCCACTGACTCAATTGGCCATGAGTTACATATCTTCACTTGGAGAGTACAGTGGAATTCTCTCTGAAATTGTGGCTGATCATCCACCACCATGCAGTTCAAAATTTCCAGAATCTTACTTTGGGAGTCCAACCTCTCACGAAAGTCCAGGATCAGCAGTTTCACTCCACCTAGCTTGGCTCATACTAGTTCTGTTATGCAAGCTTGATAGCAAAGCAAAGCTATACAAAGATGTGGCTTTGGCATATCTATTCCTCGCCAACAATCTTAACTTCATCATCAAGAAGGTTCAAACATCTCACCTGAAGGATCTTCTGGGTGTTGACTGGCTGTCTACGCAAGCCAAGAAGCTTAAACAATATGCATCGAACTACGAAACCATGGCTTGGAACAAGGTCTTCTCATCTTTGCCGGAGAAGAATTCTTCAGTGGTACCACCTGCAGTATCAAAGGAGTGTTTCCGTAGGTTCAATGCAGCTTTTGAAGAAGCTTATATGAAGCAGACCTCCTGGATTGTACCAGATGGGAAGCTTAGAGATGAATTGAAAGTCTCAATAGCAAATAAACTTGTACCAGCATATGGAGAATTCTGTGAAAAATATTTGGCGACATTGAGTGGGGAAAGAAATTTGGAAGTGTTGGTGAGATTTGGACCTGATGACTTGGGAAATTACTTGTCAGATCTGTTTCACGGTGTTCCAATCCTAGGTAGTTCATCATCATCATCATCATCATCTTCATCATGCAGCTCAAAGGGATGCATACCCCATTAAAGATACAGTAATTGTAATCATTTCAAAGGCGTAATATAAGTTAATTGTTATAATTGACCACTGATGTTTCCAGTTTTTTGATGTGATTAAAAATATATTAGTTTTCATTTGAATCTCAGCAAGAGGGAGAAGAAAAAAAAGAAATTTTTGTAAATTGCCAAAGAATTCAATATGAAATACAGACAACGTTAAAAATAGAAAATTTGTTTCCTTCAGGGAAAAAATTACAGCAGCAAAGTATGACAAATACATAATATTATAAATTTAATATGCAGAACGAAGATAATGAAAAGCTATGTAACAATCATCGCATCTACTGGTCGAGGAATGGATTGCCAACCTGTAGAAATTTGGAGAACCTCTTTAAGAGAATCTGAGGGTGCTTCCATTGTCCATGTTGGATAAAACTCACTTGGGTGGAAAACACATTCTACCCCTGTCAATAAGTGCGCTTGTGCTCCCTTCAGGAACATGTCTCCCTCAGATCTTATAAAGCCGGACTTTGCCTCTAGCTTGTCAGCTGCCTACAAATCCATCAAAAAAGCAGCATTTTAAACAAATCAGATTCTAGTGGGGCAAAACAATTATTTTTCAATAAGGAATATATTGCAGTGCAAACAGCTAATACTTATAAGAACTTTAAATAAGGTCTACCAACAAAGGCAAGCTACAATGAAACATGTTTCTAATGTACCCAATATGATCACTCAATGGGTTCAACCATTTGTCGAAGTATACATAACGAATAATGGGATTCATGCTGATATCCAAAAATAGTAAGATGCTGATTTCTTTGACTAGTATACTGGGTATTTACCAGTCGACAGCGTGGACTTGGCAATTGAAGCTATTTCATCTTCATTAAGATGATAAATTTCTTAGTCTGTTTAATGATGCTTTCACAGAAGATGGTGAAACCAAACAATAATGGAAGCAATTGTTCAAATTTCAGGTACCACAACAAGAGTAAGACCCTTGCAAGATATGGTGCCTTCCATGTGATAGTACGCTAACGTGATTGGAGTTATTCATATGTGAGGACATATCCCTTATTGATCACTATCCATTTCACTTCTGATGTAAAAAAACAAGTTACAGGTTTCACTTAAATTATTCACCAGTTGGTACTAAAAAGAACTTTTGTACTGCATCTACATCATACTGCAGACAAGATGTGCTGGATTATAGACACCTCATCAGTTGACACTATAGCTCAGAAGAGATTAATCCTACTTATCCTAATATCTGCAACTTCAAATGTTTCAAAAATAATCCATAAAACGAAATAACTTCATACCCAACTTAAAACAAAACAAGGGCAATGTGCAGTTAAGAACCAAATTCATAAACCGTATCCATACAGAAAGACAACATAATACCTCTGCAGCTAGTAAGTTCCACATCAATTTGTCCCAGGGATTAAGTTTAATCAGAATAGGACAAGATGATAAAATAGTCAGATTAATAGGTTCCACACAAACCAATGTATAGTTCAGTACAATCAAAAACTACCTTTCATGTTGCTTCTAGGCACGTTATTACATGAGATGGCAGCTAGTAGGAATTTGAGCATTGTACTTGAAAACAAAATAGACTTAGCTACTATTTGACTCAAATTTACCACCAAATGCCGTAATATCAACCTATATGCTCTAATGCTCATCAAAAGGTCTAAGTGAGACATAAAGGCCAAAAATTTAATAGTATGGCTGTGTTCATTGGGTAGAATTACTAAACAGATGCTAAATCTGTATTCTTCTACATTACTATCATCAGTCAATGCTCTTAAACACGGGCCTAAAATGTTCATGAGGAACCTAAGGAATAAGGTAAAAGATTGTCCATTTACCTTCTCTGTGTAATATTCAAAAGTCTTTTTCTTTTGTCCAGCTTCATATATATTGCATTGGGAGTATATCTGATATAAAAGAATGACACAAGAAATAGAATTAGATTATAATTTGTATTAAAGCTATGAGCAATATAGTACTCTAGATGAATAATACTACTTGTACTTGCTTAAAAAACAAAGTGCATCATTTACCTGGGATTCTACACTTGCACAAACTGCATAAATACCCCAGTTCCTTGTGTAATTATTGTACAGATGAACCTTCCCAAATCTAAGGCGAGGCTGTCTTTGCCGCGTCCCATCAAAAAAACAATGGTGAATGGTAACTCGGATGCATCTATCTCCAACATGAGAGGGGTCTGCTCCAATAAGCATCGTCTTATCATGTTGTGTGAAGTAACACCTGGTGCACCAAAATCAAAACAATTTATTAGAACCCAAAATAAATACAATCTATGGTCTCATTAGCCACTGAGAAAGAACAAACCTAGAAACAGTAATATCTGTACTTTGTCTAGTAATATCAATAAGCCCGTCATCATAATCACGAAGGCTGCACCGATCTATCCATATGTGCCTAGAATTTGGCTTAATTTGAATGCCATCAACATCATGACCTCTACCACCTTCAAACTCTAGATTGCAAACAATAATATGTTCACATTCCTTGAGTCTTAACCCTTTCCCTGTGAGCTTAATCCTCTGTCCCCGGCCATCAATTGTCTTATAAGACGACACACTCAAGTACGATGAAAGATGAATAGTACCGGAAACTTCAAAAACAATCCATAATGGTTCTTTTCTCCGGCATCCTTCACGAAGTGATCCCGGACCATCATCTACAACCAGACACACATATAGACAATTTACCTACCACGATCACTTAATACACCATATTGAAAACACTCTTTTTCGAGTATCCAAAAAATTAAAAGTAGTTACTGTACCAGAATTTGATCACATGAAAAACCTTATAAAATCACCTCTTCCTACAGATTCTCAAAACTTTGAGCAACTGGGTACAAATTACTGTAGAAATAATATTTTGACAACAGTTCTAAATGGGCATTTCAACCTAAATGCTTCACGAAAATTTCCAAAAGCAGCCAAGTCTTTTTAGCTAGGTGCATAATTTAAAACCATATTAACTAAAACTATATAACAAAATCACTAATCCAAACATTAGAAATCCAAATTTCAAATGCAATGATCCTCTATAAATAATGTATCATCAACCAAAACGCACACTTTTAGACTGACAAGTGTAAGAGAGAAAGAAAGAATGAGAGAGAACCAGATAAATTGGTGACAAAGTAGAGCGGGCCGTGGAGGCCGCCGACGGCGAATCGACCGAAACCCTCGGCCCGGCCGGCCAGTGCTCTTAGGTTGCAATCCACCTCAGCGTACGGAAGCGAGCCCATTTCTGTCTTTCGTCTTGTTCTTCGTTAATCAAACTTTACGAGATAAAATCTGGTAATTGTTTGGATTGGTGCGTAAAAGCCGTTAGAGCAGTCAAACCGCACACGTCATCATATTTTTTTTTCAAGGATTAGGATTCTTTCCCTGTGTGGCAGGGAAAGACTAGATCCAACTATGTCATCCATCAGCATCATCATGCGTAGATAAAAAAAATTACATTTATTACCCTATATTTAAGAATAATATTTTATTATTTCATAATATTTTAAAATATGACAAATACCCCCACAATTATGAAAAATACCAAGCACCCACCCATGTTAAAAACTCTAGTGCAGTGCTCTCGATGACTACCATTGCCAGTTAATGATTTTTTAGATCCTTGCAATTTTTATATGGACAAAAATACAATAGCTGTATATATATATTGACAGCATTACCTTATATGTTATTGTTAATTAATGACATTACTCTTAATTAATTCACAAATAATCAAATTACCCTTTAGACTAAGTTTCAATTAACAAAAGAATAACCTCATATTTATTGTCCATTTAAAAGGTGCAAATATTAATTATTGCGGTTGTGAAAAGGAGCTACTTATGAATATTGATTGCGGGTTGGTTGCTGTTTGCTTTGCTCCAGGCCTATTTTACGTACCGAGCCTATCCAAGCACTAGCTGGCTGTCATTGATTGTTCAGAAAAATAGATAAATCAAGTGCTCGAATCTCACTTTTGTGTCCGAACGAATAATTTTGACTCCATATTTTTAGTACCAGTGCAGGGCATTGATACCTCTCACAGTATGTGAAAAGATTTTGTCAGTAATATTTCTCTCTTTCACCAGCTCACAACCCAACGTCGCAACCCCACATGCGAGCTCTGGTGGTACTTAATTTGCAAGTGTGATTGGTATATAGAGTTGAACGTTGGATTCTCAAATCAACAAATAGAATGGCTAGCTTAACTATAACCCAAGAGCCTTGAGGAAATCTACACATTTAGCTTTATTTTAATGAAAAAAATGCTGTAGGATAATTGTTAAACTGTTAAACGTGGTAGAGAAACCGCTTATTCAATGTTAATGCAGAGGAATAGGACAAACAATAATTTTAGCCAAGAGCAGTACTATTCCATTCCCTAGTTGTAACTACATCTGTATATCAATATCAGTATGCATGGTCCTCCGGGATTTTCTCTGTCAGCTGATAAACATAAAGCCCTACCCTACTCATTGGGTGCGTACAGTAACAATGGACAGAGAAGTAGTTGGGTAGCTCCATATGAAGTAAATGCTTATTGATTCTTGGAGAGAAAATAACCACTGAAAGCTGCAAAGCCACTACTTTAATCTGTTCTTCAAGATGATCTATCAAGGAGAAAAGACAGACCCGTCAATTAAATTATATTAATGTTGCATAACAAATTAAATAGACTCTCAACCATAGTATTTTATTAGATATAAAAGTACGTATTTTACAAAATACAAATTAATATAATATTGTGAATTGAATTATTAAGTATGTGTACAAAATTCACATGCTAAGGTTGGAACCGGAGAATAACAATTGCGTGGTTTATACTCTAATCAATTGCTTGACGCAAAAGGGGTTGGACATGAGTTTTATAAATAGACGCCTATATGTGGCATAAAATTTGTCTCAAACAATCAAACGGGGACTTTCTATGTAAAGAAAAAACAAACAAGTCCATAGATTTTATAAAACACAAAACTCATACTCTCTTTGTTAATGGAGTTTTTCATGGCAATAGTGTATTCGTTACCTTTGTTTTATATATTTTTATACTTCTTTAAGTTGGTTCTTCAAAAGAGAAACCAATGCTGCTATATGCTTGCTTACGAGTGCTACAAAGTTTCTGATGACAGCAGGAAGCTTGACACAGATTCCTGCGCAAGAGTTGTTTTGAGAAACAAAAACCTGGGGCTTGAAGAATACAGGTTTCTATTAAAAAATATTGTCAGTTCAGGCATTGGAGAGGAAACTTATGGCCCGAAAAACGTCGTCGAAGGCAGAGAAGAGTCAGCTTCTTTAGCTGATGCACTTGCAGAAGTGGATGATATCGTTTTTACCACATTGGACAAGCTCTTTTTCAGAACAAAAGTTTCTCCTTCAGAAGTTGACATCCTGGTTGTCAATGTCTCATTGTTTTCTCCCTCTCCTTCTCTTACAGCTCGAGTCATCAATCGCTATAACATGAGGGAAGACATTAAGGTTTTCAATTTGTCAGGAATGGGCTGCAGTGCAAGCCTTGTAGCTGTTGATCTGGTCCAGCAGTTGTTCAAGACATATAAGAATAAACTCGCCATTGTTGTGAGCACAGAATCCATGGGGCCAAATTGGTATTGCGGCAAAGAAAAATCTATGATGCTTTCTAACTGTCTGTTCCGCTCAGGTGGCTGCTCAATGTTGTTGACAAACAGCAGAGATTTAAAGCATAAAGCCATTTTGAAGCTGAACTGTTTGGTAAGAACCCATCTAGGATCAAACGATGAAGCTTACAACTGCTGCATACAAGTAGAAGATGAACTTGGATACCAAGGTTTTTGCCTCACCAAAGGCCTAACAAAAGCCGCTGCTAAAGCTTTGACCAAGAATCTCCAGGTTCTGGTACCGAAAATATTACCCCTGAGAGAGTTACTTCGACATGTAATTCAATCTCGTTTCAGAAACCAAACCAAAGGAGAAGCAATTGTACTTGAAGCAGTGGGAGCAGGCTTGAATCTGAAGAGTGGAATTGAGCATTTCTGTTTACATCCTGGAGGAAGAGCTGTTATTGATGGGGTTGGAAAGAGCTTAGAGCTGAGTGAATATGATCTTGAGCCAGCCAGAATGGCGCTTCACCGATTCGGCAACACGTCTGCCGGCGGCCTGTGGTATGTTTTAGGCTATATGGAGGCGAAAAAGAGGCTGAAAAAGGGTGACAGAATCCTGATGATCAGCCTTGGAGCTGGGTTTAAATGCAACAATTGCGTCTGGGAAGTTATGAAAAACCTGGAGGATTCCAACGTCTGGAAAGATTGCATAGATGGATACCCTCCAAAATCTATTGTCAACCCTTTCACGGAGAAATATAGTTGGATCAACGATGAGTATTTAAGCTTCGTTAGACTAAATTAGAAAACCAGCTGGAATCTTCAAAGAAAAACACTAGCTGGTTTTTTTAACAAGTTCTCTTCGGAAGCTTTTATTAATTTTTATATCTCCTACCTGTTTGTTGTGTTTTGTATGTTTTTCACTTCTGATAGCAATGGAAGTGAAGCCATTAAGCTGCCAGTGATAGGACATGTCATTGCATTAAGTGTGAAGAAGATACTGAATCGGATGTATCTCGTAGAACCATACGTACTCTGGTTTCTGCATTTACTGCAACAATAAATTTCTTGTACCTCCATGCATGGAAGATGATCTCATGAATTTATCAGTATCATTAGATTTATCAATGAATTGTGAATTTAATTTCTCACCAGATAATTATTATCCATATGAAATTTCAAAGGACTGTTAAATTTAGACGTCTGAAACTATTAATTTTAGACGTTTGAAACTATAAATTTTAGACGTTTGATCCAGTGTAGTGCTTGGTCTTCTGTGTGTAAATTCATTTATGAGTATGCAACAATGGCTATAATAAATAGACATTTTCTGCGTCAGCCGTGGTGCAGAGATATCTGGCTGGCATTCTACATGAACTCTTGTAAATTTTTGAAACATTTATTGGCAAGCTACATGAACATTCATTTCATCTACGAACCTGGATGAATGCCTCGCAGCTAGATACAGAGTGATTTTTTTTTTTTTTTTGGCCCATTTACTTACTTTCTTTATTTGCCCTAAAACACTTCCCACCTTCTCATCACAGTGTTTTGGTGAAGAGAATATCGTCTCTGCCGGTACAACCAATTCTAATTATGAACACCACTAAATATTTACCATCATTTTCTTGTTGGCCCTATCCAAAAATTTGATGATGGTTTTCATACTTCAATTTCAAGGTTGCCAAATCTGTATTCAATCATGGAGCAGTACTATGCCCAATAATCGAACAATTCAATTCAAAGTTCAACCAAACAAGGAAATGTAAATTGAAGCATATCAGTCCTCATCTCCAATTTATGATTCAATTGTATCATTAATTAACACTCTCCAGGCTGGCTGATTCTGACCTCAAATCACTCACTTAGCTTATATAGCTCATCTACTTTCAATTTAAGATACATAGTACATACTATTAACTACCGACGACAATGACCATCAATAATTCAGCAAATTATTGAGCTCAATTTGACTATAATTCAAAAGCTTAATCATTCACTATTAACTATTTTAAAAACATAATTATTAATTAAAAAGTTATTAATACATACATCCTACTTCTCGGAATGTTTTAGATTATAATTTGCATTTATATGACAATACTTGTGCATTCATGCAATTAACATAAAGTCCTCTATCCACGTTTGATCAAACTTATTTGCAACAAGAAAATTACGCTTTCTTGACGCACACACACAACCAACTCATTGACTTGAAGAGAATACGTTTTTGATATTGGCTAAGATATATCTAATGTTGTGATTGTGATTCACGAGTCTCTAATTGCCAAACATATATACATAAATGCAATTAAAATTTGTAAGCAATTTCACAAGAAAATGGTAGCCGAACTACCTTCCTCGAGTACGATAACTATTAATGATGACACCAATTTTTTTCAAATATGGATTGGAAAGTGGGTTTTCGTTGTGGAAGGTTTCATTCAATAATTTATTAAAGGAAATGAACGATACAACCAAAATTTCTCGGATAGAAAAGTCATCGAGGCATTGTTATCCTTAAGTTTAATGACAATGTATGTACTTAAAATTTCATTTTCAATCCACAACTGTTCTTA
>JAXCLQ010000006.1:2586953-2610009 GCA_035584115.1 Cedrela odorata | reverse complement strand
TGCACCAGCATTAGTGTCCCACTTTGGTAAGAAACCACAAGCAGCTACCAAGCCCTTATGTTTATAAGGAATTGCTCTTCCTTCTGTTCTCTTAAGCAGCTGTGCGGTGAGCTCAAAGCGAACTATTCCTCAACCTTTACTAAAGAATACCATGTACGCGCGGCCCACGGCGGCATACGCCAATTTTTGGAGGAGTGTTCTGTTGAATTTCCCGTCAATGCGTAGTCCAATTTTCTCATTTAGTTCAATGATAATTATATATTAACTCGCTAATCGCGTAAGATTTGGAATGTTCTGCTTGTTACTCTAATTTAATTTATACGGTTGATGTAATTATACGAAGGTTGGATATTATTGGGCTTGGGCTAGGGAAATAGGTTTTGTGTTGAGGCTTCAAATGGACCCTAAAACGGGTCATTAGGCCCATTAGCTTTTGGTGGATACATAATAATAATCAATTGAAATCTTTGTGAGAAGTTAAATCCTATTACTACATCAAAGCTATATTCCTACAATGGAATCAAAGTTAGGATGGTAAAATAGAATTTTGAATTAATTAACACTAAGTAATGCCTTAACTCACAATTGTTTTTTATTTATATCCAATTTATTAATACAATGCAAAATCTAAAATTAATTATAAAAAATTATATGTATATTTGTTCTTGAATTCAAATTAAAATATATAAATAATTAATATATAATAGAATATATAAGTAGGTGCATGTACGTGTATGTGTATGGAAATGCAAGTAAATTGGTATATAGAATAACAAGTGTGAGAATAAGGCTCAGATTACACGACTAGTAACACATTGACGTGGAAAGTAAACCCAATTTCTTCGCAGCAAACATACGAAAAGGCTTTTCTCTTCTACTCCTAGCGCCACCCACCTCATTTGTCGACTCAATTCCACGACCCTTCCTTCCACTTTCCCCTCTCTTTTTCTCTTCTTTCATCTTGTCTCTCTCCTTATCTCTCACTAACACTTCTCTTCAGCTCCCCCATTTCCTTTCTTTGTTAATGATCTTTTAGCTTTTTTCTTTCCATTTTTTTAAAAATATTGTCTCCGTAATCAGCCATGGCTTCGTCTATCGAAGAAGGTACTTCGTAATATATATATTTTCTGGGATTTTATTTTTCTAATTGATGGGTATTTGAGATAGATTGGTTTTAGTTTGCATGAATCTAGCTGATGAATCTTTCTCCTCCCATTTTTCGGGCTAAATAAAGGGAAAAGAATTTAACAAGACTAAGTTTCTGATCTAGAATTCTGATCTAGAATTTTATTTTTTTCCTCATAAAAATTAAGTTTTTTTTTTTTTAATTCAATATGACTTGTGGGTACCTGCTTGGATGATTCTGTTATTCATTGATCGGACCCAAAAAGGAATCTTAAATGGAACTCAACAAAATTCTGGGTACTTGTTAGATTTTGTGAGTGATTAGTTTGAGCTGAAAAATCATGGGTACTTGTAATTTATTTGATTTTAACGATTTTTTTTTTTATTGTTTACTTGATTAATTGGGATGATGATTGTTTTTTAGTAGCTGAGAGAGACCTTGAAAAAGGAGTAATGAGTCCACAATTAAGGCAAAACCCATTTGGCGGATCCTCACTAACGCCATCTCCGTCGCCGTCACCGTCACCGTCACCATCTTCAACTGCAACAGCACCAGCTTTGGTGTTGTCCAACTCAGGCAAACGCATAGACCAAGCGGGGAAAAAGAAGTATGTTAAACAAGTCACGGGTCGTCATAATGATACCGAGCTGCATTTGGCAGCTCAGCGTGGAGATTTAGGAGCAGTTAAGCAAATTCTTAAGGACATAGACTCCCAAATGGAGGGGACCTTAAGTGGAGCTGATTTTGATTCAGAAGTTGCGGAGATAAGGTCATCAGTTGTGAATGAGGTGAATGAGTTGGGGGAGACTGCCCTGTTTACAGCTGCAGATAAAGGGCAAATTGAGGTTGTGAAGGAATTGTTGAAGTATTCAACCAAAGAGGGTCTTACGAGGAAGAACCGATCCGGCTTTGATCCCTTGCATATTGCTGCACTCCATGGGCATCATGGTAATGGTGTTTAATTTATGTTTTTATTTGATTATGTTAAGTTTGAGCGTTGTGAAATAGGAAATATGGCATGTGAAGTTATTTCATTTGTTTAATTTTAAGGATGTTGTTAGAACGTTTTCTTGGATATGTAAAACTGCAATTATCGAGATAGATACTGCTAGGGTGTTTTATGATAATTGCAAGATGAATATAAATTGAAAATCTTTGATTTATGGTTTTTAGGGACTGTCAAATGAAAGTTTTTCACTTGACTTATTATATTTGATGTACTTAGCCAGTATGGTTTGTATTATTTAGTATTTAGCATGGCTAACCATCTTCAAAGCAACCACATAGAATTAAAGTTCTTGATAGATATTTTCTTAGAGGATTGTAGGTTATTAGATGTTACTTCTGCATGAATATCATTTAAGAATGTGATACCATTATATTGAAGGGCCTAATTGTGTCTTATGTTTTACCTTTGTCATATAAACAGTTTAGTATACCAAACGGTGATATTTCTTTTGGTTTTGTAAACTTCAAACAGTCTCAATCTAATAGTTACTCATTGGTTGCAGCCATTGTCCAAGTGCTGCTAGATCATGATCCCAGTTTAAGCCAAACATTCGGCCCATCAAATGCAACCCCGCTTGTATCTGCAGCCACTAGAGGACATACAGCTGTTGTCAATGAACTATTATCAAAGGATGGTAGCCTGGTAGAAATTTCTAGATCCAATGGAAAAAATGCATTGCATTTTGCTGCTCGTCAAGGCCATGTAGACATTGTTAAAGCATTGCTCAGCAAAGATCCACAACTGGCTCGAAGGACTGACAAGAAAGGGCAGACTGCACTTCACTTGGCTGTAAAAGGACAGAGCTGTGAGGTGGTGAAACTGCTTCTTGAGGCTGATGCTGCTATTGTGATGCTTCCGGACAAATCTGGTAACACAGCATTACATGTAGCCACCAGGAAAAAGCGAGCAGAGGTATATCTTTTCCCATAGTTTCTTTTCTTTCCTTTAAAACTGTAAGTGTTGTCATTGGCTGATGCTGTGTTTTTATCTTTAGATATTATTCTGTGAGGGGTCCTCCTTCTGAATGGTTAACAATAACAAGTATCATTTCTGTTTTATAGTCTATAATGTAAATTGAAGCTATGGTTGTGTGCTATGAAGTTGAATCAGTCCACTTGCTCAAAATATTAAAGTGTCTTTAGTTGCCTTGATATATCAATTTGGACTAGTGTGCCTTCCAATTTTTTTCATTTGCATGTTCTATAGTTCTCTAAATACTCTTATCAATTTTTTAAGTTGTACTATATTTCCCTTTATTAAATTATCTTCAAGTCCAAATTTCAGTCACTTGATCCTTGCATATTGTCTTGTATGTTAATACACCTAAGATGTAACTATTAAATGTTATATGGCGGTAGTGTGTAAATGAAGTACTTCCTACTTTTTGAATGAGGATTGTCATTGTTTTTCTCATTTTTCTATGTAAGAAACAAGTTATGTTTTTCATAAATTGAGTGGAATGTAAGTTGTAATAATCTTCTATTAGTTTGAACTTCTATGTGGGATTTTGCGCACTTTTATTTCCATGCAGTCCCCGCACATGATGGGGCATGGAGGATTACTTTTTGGTTTCTATTTTCAATTTTTGCTCAGTATTCAATTTTCCTGCTTTCCTTGCAGATAGTGAATGAGTTGTTATCCCTCCCCGACACCAATGTTAATGCACTTACAAGAGACCACAAAACAGCTCTTGACATAGCTGAAGGGCTTCCCCCCTCTGAAGACGCCTCAGAAATAAAGGAGTGCCTTGCTCGCTACGGTGCTGTCAGAGCGAATGAACTGAACCAGCCAAGGGATGAGTTGAGGAAAACCGTGACTCAAATCAAGAATGATGTTCATACACAGCTTGAACAAACCAGAAGAACGAACAAAAATGTTCATAACATCTCTAAAGAGCTCAGGAAACTCCACCGGGAAGGGATCAACAATGCTACCAATTCAGTGACTGTGGTGGCAGTACTATTTGCTACAGTTGCTTTCGCTGCTATATTTACTGTGCCAGGAGGGGATGATAATCGTGGGATGGCTGTAACAGTCCACCGTGCCTCTTTCAAAATCTTCTTCATTTTTAATGCAATTGCACTGTTTACATCTTTGGCTGTTGTGGTTGTCCAAATTACTCTGGTCAGAGGCGAGACAAAAGCAGAAAGACGGGTGGTGGGGGTTATTAACAAGTTGATGTGGTTGGCTTCTGTGTGCACATCTGTAGCATTTATGGCCTCCTCTTACATAGTAGTTGGGCGCACACATGAGTGGGCTGCAATTTTGGTTACAGTTGTTGGGGGAGTGATCATGGCTGGGGTTCTCGGCACCATGACTTATTATGTGGTGAAATCTAAGAGGGTTCGATCGATGAGGAAGAGGGAGAAGTCAAGAATGAGGAGCGGATCCAACTCATGGCATCCCTCTGACTACTCCAATTCAGAAATTGATCGAATTTATGCCCTTTGATATGTGTGTTTGTAACATTTGGGAATCCTTTGGATTGTAGAGAAAAAAAAAATGTATGCTGAACAAGTATGGAAACAAGTACGAGGCACCCCCTCATAATAACACAAGAAACTACTGATATGAGCACTTTCCCAATGTACTTTTTGCCTATTTTGTACATTTCTGCGCTGGCTCTGGCAAATTCAAAATACAGATGTTATCTGTGTATTGAATTTGCAGAAAGAGAATGAAGGAAAAGTTGGTATGTAGCTAAGTTTGTTCCTTCTATATATCTAAAGGACCAGAAATATTAGTTCTTGGGGGTGGCAAAAGGCAGTAAGATATCGTTTTTAGGTTCCAGAATACAAGGAAGCCGGTAGCTATAAAAATGGTGTCTTGTCTGAATCTCTGTTGCAATAAAATGGCGTCTTGTCTGAATCAGTGTTGCACTATTGCTATTGGTCCTCTATGCATGTCATTTTAACTTTTCACCTGCAAGAGATCAGATGAAGCTGCTTGCAAGGAGATATGCCATGGTGGCAGAACTCCTAATTTTCAGAGGTCGTATAGCCATCCCCTTAAATGTATCGTCTGTAATTGCCAAAATTTGCCTAGTTTGTTGTTGAAATTAGCAGGAAGTAATTTGATTCCGTTTCTGAAATTACATGCACAATACTCTTGCAATACTCTTGTTATGTAATGGAAGATCAAAATTAGGCAAAACTGATTAATGGGTGGCCAACAATTTCCTGATCATTCATGTTAAATTACCTGAAGAGGGGACCTTTTTTTTTTTAAGTTGGATTTTTCTATAAGGACACAGGACATTGCTTGGTTGACTGAAACAAAGACCATTTTCAGTTCAATACTTTTAATCTGGACGGCAGATTGAACATGAAATTATGTTTAAATTCACGTGCCAAAGGGTCCACCAATTTGGCTGTACAGAAGAATTGAAGATCAATAATTGGAGAAGAGAATATGCTTTTCTACTATAAAGTTATGAATGAATGATGACCAAAATGCCTATAGTAATCACAAGAATTCATCTAATATTCCACGGCAGGCAGACAAAAAAATCTTTTAAATTAATAATAAAGCATGATTCTGGCCTGTGGGTTTTAGAACCTGGTTTGGTTCTTGATAATTATATATATATTTATATATCTCACCTAAAATGTAGTAGATAACATGGTGCTTTTTGTATCATTGTATTTATTTTATTGTCTTGTGCCTCAAAATAATATGAAAGAGTAAACAAATACCCAAATTCAATTAAATTATTAATTCAATCATTCATTTAGGTCATAAGAATTGATTTTTTGAAATATAATATATTACAGAGACTTGCGGTTATCGCGCAATTGGTCTAGTGGTATGAGTCACGCTTTCGATGCGAGAGGTCCCGAGTTCGATTCTAGGAATGCCCCTGTCTTTACTGAAACGTTATATTTTTTTTGTCTGGTCAGTTAGACGGGATGTGCTTATCAACTTTTTTGGGATTGCCATGTTGTCCTTACCGAGAATGGCTTGGCCCAATGGGCTTACTGTATGCAGAAGCTGGCTTGTCGAAATTGGGATATCAGTTGCCGCTGACATATTTCTAAATACATCCCCTGACTAGTAGCCGAAACGATTGGGTGGGCTAATTAGAAAAATATTGGACAACAGTTAGGCAACAAAATTGCAAGCCGTTTCTACTCCAAAGAAGTTTCTTTCTAGCAACGTCGCTGTGAAACTAGCGTAGCATGTGCTGCTGTACTTGTTTTCATCGTAAACTTGTAAAGAAGATCATCAAACACCATCTTAAGTTCTGTATTTGTTTGATTTGAAAGAGTTCGTATTCGTTTGAATATCATGGTCAGCATCACATATATTCATTCTATACTTGAAAGAGCTAACATTTCATTTATGCTTTTTTAATGAATGTCACACTACTGTGGTATTCTGAATCCCAAATAACCTGTTAAATATTATGCGTTCTTCCTTCCAAGCAAAGCAAAAGCTCTCGCAGGTGAAATTTTTCTTTCTTTATTGGGTATGTCTATTTTGTTGCAGAATGTTTGTTTCTCTTTGGTTCAGTTAAAAAATCTTGCTACCCTTTTTCATAGACTACAGATCACAATCAAAGCACATGATTTCATCACTGTACATTTCCGAAATCAGGGACTGCTATCATAGAAGTGAGATACTCAATTATTAGATAGCCATAACTCTCAGAAACATCAACAGTATATCCAAAGTAAATGATTTCTACCCAGTATATCAATTGATAATCTTGTACTTTATCTTAATTTATTATGTAAAATTTGGGGCAATTCGAAAAAGGAAAAAAAAAAAATAGCAGCAAAAGAACAAATTGATACAATCGAGTGTTCCAGCTGGTTTGTGTGGCCTGCCCTTTTCTTTCTCTTCTTTTTTTTTCCTTGTAGACATCCATGGAAAATGGGTGGGGAAAAAGCCATTCTTGTTATATGGTTATCAGTTTCCCCATAGTGCTGAACAACATCAACTTAGCCTTTTTTCACTGCTTACTTTGAATCTAATCCTGTCAAAATTTTGACAGACATCTTTACTTAGTTTAAGGTTGAGTATAACCCACTATAAAAATCTAAACCACACCCACCACACGCGCACACACAAACACACACACCCCCCCCAAAAAAAAAAAAAAAAATGCAGCCACCTGAAAAACTCTTTGTCTGCACTAGGAAGATTTCCTTTCTTTCATATTTTATTGTTGATTCAACTATCAGTGCATGTACAAGGAACCGGGGTTGATTTATTGGGTAATAACATTCCGGCTCTGAGTTTTTATGATTTAACAAATTAGGACATAGTTCTTCCATTCACAATAACTAAGTTTTGACTCCTTTTGAAGTAATTGACATACCCTTTAGTCTTAAGTAATGAAACATAATAATTAAAGGGTTAAAATTTAATATTGTAAGAATAATTTTGTTATTTTAATAAAGGAATAGGGACTTATTTATTATAAATGGAAAAATTATATCCTTGTTTATTAAGACATAAACGTTGGGGACCCTGATGTTATTATTCCTTTTCCTTTTCTATTGATCAGTGGAAAGGAAATATCATGTTAAATATTTTGAAGTTAAGCAGATGTCCTTTAGTAGCTCTAAGAGGCAGACATGTGGGAATTTGGTATTCATAATTCATGATTAATTCTGTTAGCCGATGATTGGCTACAACATAATCATGACTGTCTTCACCTAATTTAAGTTACTTTTGCAATTATTTATAATCCAGGGGAGCCATGTCGGCTCTTAGAATTTATAACAAGTGAGATTCATCTCAACTTTACAGGTAAGCTGTGTAAAAATGTAGCAAGTAATTGTGTTTCCACCCCAACTTAAAAAGTTTCGTAACTTGTGTACCAATGTTATATATTAATATATAACATTACCAATGATTCTCCTGTTCAGATGTCAGTAGTCAATCCTATGGATATATATAATATATTTTCAAGTTATCGGATGTATTCATACTTTCATCCATTTTGTTTTCTTATTTAATACAAGTTGTTTCTCAATATATACTCTGTGAATTCATGTTTACACAATCTTTTTATTGTATCATATGGAAACAAGCCTTTGGACTTAAGTGAGCAATCTCTTGAATTGTATCAGAATAGCTTTGTGAAATCATTGATTCTTGGCTTGTAAATTATTTTTTATTATGCAGTAAATGATGGAATCTATCTGCCATTTGTCAAACATATATCTGAATTTTTAGTAGTCTCTATACACAATAGCTAAAAACATCATATACCCTCATTTTCAGAAATTAAACTTTGGCCCACAGCCTAGCCTAGAGTCATTAATACTTCAGAGGAAACAGCTACATATGTGCAATTATTGGTACTAGATTCTTCCTGTAAAATTATATTGAAGGCAATTCCAATTGACTTCAAAACAGTTTACAGTGAAAGATTTTGTATAAATCTACCACACCTTGGTTTTAATAGTTTCGTGATTTGCTGCTTATCAAATTTAGCATTTGCCTCACAGCTGGAGATATTCTTGAGACTGACGTTATGGAAGTTGAACTTTTTCTGATAATTAAATTTTTGGAGCGTTGTTAAAATATATAAAGTGAATCATGAACTGCTGCAGAAAGGATGAGTAGGTAGAAAATTCCAATTGACTTAAGAACAGTTTGTGTCACAGTTTCTTGTCTTTGAAAATGACTAGCAATCATTTTTTGGTATATTTGAGATTCAAGACATCTATCAACTTAGATTGTTGATTAGCTTCGTGATTTGAAGGTTTTAAGTTTGGTTTTGAGAAGTACTTCATTCATAAGCACTTATTATTCTAGTTGAGGAAAGACATCTAGAAACGTAACATTTCAGGACAAGCATGGATAATTCCTGCTCCGAATCAAAACATACCCATTATCACAATCATGAAGAAAAGAAAAAAAAAGGAACACATGAGGAACCGATTAAAGTTTATGAACTTTGTCCTTGTTTTTTCATCTCTCTTTCTCTTTATTTATTTCTCTTTAGCCCCTGCAACGGTCTGCTCTTTCTTGATCTTCAAAAGCTGTTATTCTGGAAGTTGACAGTGAGTGGAACCCAACTTCACTAAGAGTCTTTCTTGAATTAACCAGCTGTTGAGACTGTTTGCAATGTGCAATTGCTCCCTGGATAGAACTTTCTATCTCTGAATAAGCACTGCTACTGCTTCTCTTCAGAAATTGCAGCTCATGGAAACTGTTAGAATCATTTGAACTTGAAGAAGAAGAACCAGAAGATAATGAAGAAGAAGAAGACTTGTTTGTTGAATGGCGTTTGATAACCATGGAGAATGATCTCCTATGGCAACTGCTACTATTCTCGGATATCTTTTCCTTATCAAAGATCCTCATTTCAGCAGCTGAAGTTTGGCATTTACCCTTCTGGATTTGTCCGAATGGATTTTTCTTTGCCAAATTTGTGTAGTTATTCGAACTCTCCTTAGCTTTTGAAAGTGCTCCTTCATCTGCGACTTTTGTGGCAGCTGCGCAAGACTCATCCGAGCAACCTGATTTACCAAACAAAGACTTGAGATAAGCCCGGGAAGCTTTCAGCTTTGATCCAAATGACGATTGCTTGATCAACTTAAGCTTGTTGGTCCAAGATTTCTTTGGATTTTCACCAATGAAGCCACTAACTTCAGTTGAATACTCATAGAAGTACTCATTCGGCTTCAGCTCTCTACTGACCTGACAAGATTCAGCAGGCGAGATATTACATGATTCAAATGGGGTACTAGTAGTAGTTGGTGTTGGGACAGTAGTTGTCATCAATGGAGTGCTATAGAAATCTTCAAATGCATCTTTACTGTTATCATAAGCACAATTTGTGTTCTCCAGGAGTTTTTCAACCATCTGTAAACGCGGAGGAAGATGAAGAGGAAGAAGCTTTCCTTTGTAGAAAAGCTCATCAGCTGGAGAAGTTGTTGGCTCTTTTTCCAAATGAACTGAAGACATTTGGAATTCAAATTCTCTGGCATGAGGAGGTGAACTTATGGAATGGCTAAAGAAATTGGAGTATGAGCTAACTTCCATATCTATGTAGTCATCATCTGCAGGATCATATGACAGCAAATTCACAGCCATTTTCAGGTAAATCTCACTGTATTGGTAGGATAAGATAGAAAGAAAAAAAAATCTCTCTGTTACAAGATAAGCAAATGAGGGAGCTGAGCTTTTTGAGAAAGGAATGAAAGAAGTTTGTACCATTTAAAAGAGTGGATGTTGGTTACTGTCAAAATGTTGAATGCTTCCAAATATAAAATACAGAACATTATGGGAATTTTTTTTTTCTAAAGGCCCAAGTCTGACTCATGTCTGCATTTCCTTTTTCTTGGAACTTAATTTTTGTGGTTCTATTTCTCTTTGCTTTTCACATTACAAATATTAGATTGAAACAGTCCCATCTCTCTTTTATTTGTTTATTTGTTTATTTGTTATTTATTTTCATTCTTTATAAAATGGGAAAAGAGAATAGAATGATAAAAGATTTTGGAAAGTGAAATTATGCTGTTATATAAATTAATCTCTTTTCTCCCATGGTGGCTCAGGTTTCTTGCAAAGCATTGTAGCTGACATCATTAAGACTTTAATTACTTGTTGGGGCCAGAACTAATCCATTGATTGCAATCAAAGTACAGAAACTTGATGCTTCAAAGAGGTAAATTTTTTATCAAAAGGCCTGTAAATTCAAAATCCGGTAGGCAATCATGATTGAAATTCAGTACCAATTATCATCTCTTAAATGATTAAGAAGATTATGATCTAGGAAGGAGAATTCAAAAAATGATTCACCAATATAGGGACTAGGATTAGGCATTATTGAGCTGAGTTGTTGCACACAATAAATAATTTCAAAACACTGTTACCAAAAACTCGTGCAGATTTCAATGTTTAAAATAACGCAATATTGTTGAAAGAGATTAGTTTAAAGCCAAGGAAATGTTGTGAATTGTGTTAGAAAGAAGTGCATATTATATTTGAAGTATAGGTCACAGTCGATCTCACTTAGAATCAAGGGATAGAAGCTCCACAATCTGAAAATATTTTTTATTTCATTAGTTAATTGCTTAAAACCAAGAGCATGCACAAGAAAATAACTAGATATTACTGGTATCTTCTGCAGTAAAAACAAAAAAAAAAAAAAAAAAAGGTAAATTTGAATGCAGCCCATATTCAAAAACCTGGTTTTCTGCTTCTAAATGCATTATTAATATTCGTTGTGCTCCATCTCTATGCCCCATGACTAATAAACAAAGAAACTTGTAAAAGTTTTCCTTTCTGCTAAGTAGAATAATAGCTAAAGAATCACTTCAGACTTCTCTTGGTTTTCTACTTTTACTGGATCCGTGGGTCTCTCTTTTTTTTTTTTTTAAACTTTCTTTTGTTCATTTTTTAATAGAAATATTGCTTATGACTGTCTCATGTAAACTGAATAAGGGTATTGTTCGGGATTACAGTGTTGTGGCTTTTAATCCACAGATGTTATCGACAGTCTTTATCAAATACTTCAGCTAAGTAGAAGTATATCAGTTACAATCATGCCCTAATATTAATCATTCGTCTTTTTCAGCTATAGCTTTTTTGCTAACACTTGTCCTAGTTTTTAACTTACATACTTTTACACTAAAATGACACATGATTAAAGAATTTGGGAGGAGAATATGAACTGATGACTTGATAAGAAAACAACACATGATCCGACAGTTGTTGGTGGGAGAAGGAAATTGTGGATGGAATGTCTGCAAAGCTCGAGACTTATTTTTTTGTCTTCTCTTTTAACACACTCCCCATATTTAGGTTCTTCTCATCTTATTTTTAACCAATTGTAAAGCCAAGAAGGGTTTCTTCCATCCTTTTTCAAAATCCAAACAGTTTATTATAGCACAAGAAAACATATCAACCATTGTTTTCTTGGAATTATTTCAAGTTTTTTTAGCCATATTCAAGGTACCATAACGTGTAAGTACTGCTAGGAGCAAACTGTTAGCCTGAAAAATTCAATTAACTTGTTATAATTTCAACTTTGATTTCTCTATGTTTATTGCATACATGTGCATTGTTGGAGATGTAGTTTATGGATGCCACTGGCTAATGAAGAGATGAATTGTATCTTATCCTCTGCAATTGAGAGGAAGAAAATAATTTGTAGAAATGAATTCCATCAGTTTCTGAAAAGTGCCATAGATATGGACAAAAGGAAAAGCTGAAAGTATAGATACCCATACTATTAACTATATTCTTCTTAACAGTACTACAGTACCAGGCACTAAAATTTCTCACCGTGCAAGTCTAAATTTTGATTCACATCAACAAAAAGGGGCACAAACCATTTCTTCTTTGTGCTATGATTTTTCGTTTTAGTGGTAGCCGAAGAGTTCCCATCCTTCTTTGGATTTCTCAACAAATATCGCGCACAATTCTCCAATAATACAATGCAAGCTTCATTATCTATCTTTTATTTCAAAGTTCTGTTGTCGCTATCACATACCATATCTGGTTTGCTGCGATGTCAGATTAAGATTTGGCTGGGGTATAAATTCTTCAAGAAATTAGAAAAAGATGTACAGGCTAAAAGAGAGCCATAAATGTATAAATCCAAATGACCCACTACCCAGAAAATCTGGATGCAAGAATTCACTGATTGGTTGAAGGATCAAGAAGTAGAGCCGCTCTGGTTCAAATTTTAGGGGCAAAATTGCTGGGTAACCCACCAGCATTAACAAAAGCAGAATTGCAACAGCTCATAAAACAGTTCCAAGCAAAACCTTTTGGGAAGGGAAGTCATTTCAGAAACTAACTTTTGAAGAGATTTTGGATGGAGGGCTCCAAGCCCACTAGCTTCTGTACCCTTGTGTTCAAAGCATAGCAGGCAGTGAACCATGATGTTGCTCCTGTAAAGATGAAACAAATTCCAACTCCTATTTCAGGAAACCACTTCAATAAGTCTAAAAAATTTGTTTTGGAGTCGCCATCACCAAACATTTAATGAAGATATAAATCACACATTTTGTTCTTGGTTCCTTCATTCCTTTACAAGAAAGCATGAGGGGTCGCCTCCTCCATCAGAGCAAAGTATGGTCATATTCTCACTCAAAAGTTATGCAAGCATTAGGCATCTTAGGCGTCAAATCCCTTAACCACAAGAGTTCAGAAGCCTTTCGATATGTAGAATTTGTTGTTGGAACAGTGAAAGACCTAACACGAACATCGATAGAAAGCCATTCATTCATTTATTTCATCAACTCCATAGTACAACATACAAGTTTTCATAATTTACAGAAGAATGAATAAATAGACACTCCATCCAGCGTTACATAGAAGTTTCAGAAAAGCCAGTGATCTAAAATGCAGCTTTTGGAGAGGTCAGATATAGATTTATAACATATTTATGTGTGCTTGGTTATCAGACTTTTATATCAAGGGTCAGTCATTTGGCATTATGAATTGAGCTATTTGCTTGGTGCTGAATCATCGGTTTTGAATTCCTGTTCGAGCTCATCAAATTCCCAGTCACCGATTTCCTCACCTGAGTAGTCTTGTCCAACCTTCCCAAACTCAGACTCCAACTTTGCTAATTCTGCTTCAGGGTCTAGAACCTGCTCTGCCTTGTGAGCAGGTTTCTCAGGACGCTCGCTTATATCAGGTTTTTGTGTCATAGTTTCCTGTATAGGAGGATTGGTAGGACTTCCTGGTGCCTTCTCATTCGATGCGGCATCAGCTTTTGGGGTTGGAGTCTCCAATTCTAAATTTGGTCTCTCAATAGATTCAAACTCCACTCTTAACTTTTCTATATCATCAAATAGCTCTTTAACGCTTGGATCATCTTTCCTGAATCATAAAGGGAAGAGGGCTGATTGAGTACTCCAATTTTAGGGAATATATCGCCGAAAACAACAATTCATAAGGAAGAAGAAAAACAAATAAACAAAACCAGAATATCAAACCTGGAATTTGCTCCGCGTCGAGCATAAAATTGCTCTTTCATGTTATCTACTACACTGAAGGTGGTGATGATCTGAAACAAGGCAACAAAATCAACACAAGAACTCAGACAAAAATATACTTGTTAGTAGAACCAGGTGACGACGACAATTTTTTAAGGCTAGCAAATTATTAAGCATATAGCTATATATTTTAATTTCAACTTCCTGGTTCCACGTTACTGGAATCAGGAAATTAATCTTTGAAGGAGAAAACATAAAAGAAAAAGAAATTGTGGAATGTGTGATGGTAATGCCCAACTACAAATTTGACATGGCAAACTTAGGGATAAATTTGAAAAAAGGTGAAACTAAAGGAAGAAGAGGGAAGGCTAAAAACGTTCGTAACGCAAAGATAGGAACTACATAACAGATTATAATACGATAAATAAGCAAACATGTGTGCATTTTAACTCAAAACACATTTTTACCTTGGCTTCATAGTCCAAATATTCCTCCTCAAGATTTTTCCTTGGGTTTAATTCTTTTGCATCCTCATTATCTGCACCAGATTCTTTCGTTGACCTGTCTCATCAGGTAAAAGAAATAAAGAACTGCATCAAAATAGGTAAAAACCATTCTAGTGCAACAGAATGCATTACCCTTCTTGCAAATGCTTTAGGTTCTCCACAAATTTCCCAATTCGAGAGATAGAAGGCCCCAACTCCTTCTGCACAAAGTTACACGGTTGCATTCCAAAAGGAAACAGGTAAGAGGGAGATAGATTTGTTCAAACTTTAGGTGCAATTTCTGGATAAATTTTCTTCATAAAGAATATGAATACCTTGTAAGCAGAGAGAAGAGAAATGGCCAAATTCAAAAAATAATCCTCATGTTTCTCCAACTCATCACTTGAAATTGCAAACAAAAATAAGTATTAACCAAAAAGTTAAGGTATTGTAAAAGGCGATGTATGGTAGATAAGAAAGAACTAAGAGCATAACTAATAATATTTATCCTCTAAGTTAAACAGTTCTAACTAAAACATTAATGGCCACACGCGACGACACAGAGTTGAAGCACATACGTGACCTGCTTATCCTTTATTTCTGTATGCGAGCATTGGAGGACCCAAGCATCTTCCAAAAAATTAATCCATGTACTCAGAACATCTGCTTCCACCTTACACGCAGCAATGGATTTCAAGAGCTCATCTTCCTACAAAGTACAAAAAAATTGGAAAAGGATAGTTCAGATATTGGAAAGATGAGAGGAGCCAGAAAATGCATATTATGGAGGACTTTCTAAACATTATCTTATTCGAATTCAGAAAGAAAACACACAAGAAGTATCTAAACCTTTGTTTTCAAGTGCTCAACAATCTGCTTGTTAGCTTCATCAAATTGTTCCCTCTCTTCCCTAGCATTGTGAAGGCGTGCTTGAGCAGCAGCCAAGGAAATATTAACCTACACCATATAAGCCAGTCTTAAACAGTTCACAACCAATGAACTAATGAAGGGACACAAGCATAATGAAGCCTTGTAAACTTACAAAGGGAATGTGACCAGTCCCTCATCAATAAAATTTCAAACATCTCTTTGAAACTAAAATGGTATATAAAATAAATGCAGACAGGAGTGTCAACTCTGTAAAAGTTTAAAAGCCTTTACAGTATAAATGGTTTTTCCAACCATATCATTACAGAAGTGATGTTTATAAAGCACCTGCTAACTATAATGCAACTTTTTGATTATGTGATTCAGTAAATATTGTCATATGGTAGCATAAGTAAATTCAGAATGCTGCACAAAGAAAAAGTAAGAAACGATGGCATTACATTTGTATTTTATTAGAATCAAATAAGACAAGAACATGTCCACGCAGAAGTGTGTACCATAACTCCAGACAATCACAAGTAACAATTACAAATAAAAACGACAGTACAAAGAGACCTTTTTCAATTCAGCTTCAAGGTGATCTCTTTGTTTTTCAAGTTCTGCAATCTCAGCTCCAATTTCCTGGAAACCAATAGTGAAAAAAAAAGCTCAACTTCCCTCTCTAATTGAAATATCTCAGTCAATTACTACGCTAAACTTTCTACAAACACTTCTAATTCTATACAACAATGCATGCACTATATAACAGTAGCCAGAGATAACTCCCAATACCCAAAAGCTTTTACATTGAAAACTAAAATTGCCAAGAAGTCTAATCCTCTTCCTATCATCTGCAATTTAGCAGTTCCTGTGAAGGAATATCAAAAGAGGTAGTAAATTACCTTCTCTTTTTCGCCAGCTTCACTTGCCTTGACCACACGAACATTCAGTGCCTCCTCTTTTTGTAATCTGCCAGTCATAGCATTCAAAGATATTAATAATAGAAAATTTATAAGAGTCACCATCATATTATATCCACATGATAATTTGGACGTCCACCCAGACATCTTTGATTATGACAGAAACCATTGTTATTGCTTATCTTGATAACCAAAGCTAGCCTTTTTATCATTAAAGATAAATAACCTAAAAAACCAGTCCAAACATAATCGGACTGTCATTATCTTTGTACATAAAGCATCCAGAAGAAAGACAAATTAAATGCTAAATATCACAATAGCCATCACCGTTGTCTTCGCCACAAGTAATTCCTCATTCAGAAGCAATTTCTCAATACAATCCCAAATCTGCTTTTACAATAAACTGCAATGATTCACAATTTCACTCCATATCTAATTAAGACAAAAGAACAAAGAACAGAAAACATAAAGAGGAGGGAATATCAAAAGAATTAACAAGTGAACTAACCAACATGATCATCATAGAAAGGTCAAGGGAATTTTGGGTATCCAAAAAAAAAAAAAAACCCAACATGATCAATTCACACATATAGAGTGATTCATTCACACAACTCAAGGGAAATGCAGGGTAATCATCTTACGGACTTTTAAAGTTGGACATGTAATATGCTAACATTCAGCATAATAAGCAGGTTGGACAAGATATGCATTTACTAACTAACTTGCTTGTACTCTTCTATGATTTACTTTCTTCCCATAGTACACAAAATTTAGTTAGAATTGCTTCACGCTCTAAAAAATTGGGTAAGATCTGGGAGTTGTTTACTTCTTATCCTAAAATAAGTGGAAAAGAAGAAGAAGATACCTTTGATCTGAAATGCGCTTCTCAGCTTTTGTTGTGGAGTTAACAAGAGATTCTGATAACACTTTCAACTTGTCAACCTGCTCATATGAACAAGATAACATAGGTACCAATGAATTTAGGCTACAAATGAATTCAGCATTTGCTGAGATAAACATTCACATCTTTGTCATGTCTTTGTCCACAAATCATATGCTTAAATGGGCCAAAGATAACATGCCATAGTAATAAAAACTAGCACAAACATGTGAAATATACTGAAAACAGAAAGCAAGGAACCAAGAATAAACATTGCTTATTAAAGCATAACTAACGAACAATTCAATAAGCAACAAAAAGCACACCTTTTGAGCATGTATCTCAGGAGAGTCTCCATTGCTTAAAAATTTCTTTTTCAGCAAAAGCCCTTCCAATCTGGAACAAACTCTAATTCGAGCAAGTGCTTCTTTCAGATCCTATTATTATGAAGAAAGATTGGTCAAATTCATGGTCTATAGCTTCCGATAAAATTAAAGGGTTCAGAATTCATCATCTGCTGCAAGCACATGCACATATCAACAGCAAGTACCCCAAACTAGAGTCCAATGATTTGGACCACAAAAGAAATTTAAAAGTGATTTCTAATACATGCATAAATACTTCTATTACTAAAAGCATTAAATATGCTACACTATATTCATCTAAAGATGAGTAGGTTCTATGGAGATCAAACATTCTTTTCTTTCTCCAATCTAACTGCAAAACTTGGATGAGAGCCACCACATGTCAGCTATGTGTGGAAGAAATATAAATGGTTAAGAACAGTGAAAGCTTCAAAAAGTATGCTGAAACAGAAATATCATTACATACCAACAATGAAACCAAAAATTTATGTCTTTAATATTTATCTGATCTCAACTAACTTCAGATAGAGACAGAAAAATTAAAAAAAAAAATCATTAATCCCTTCAACACGAGAAACAGTTTCTTTTACTTTCTAATATCTATCACATTGCAAACATGCTTCTCTAAGTTTTCTGTAGACATTTAGTTAAGGTTTTCCACACAATTTCTGAAAAAAATCTCCCATAAGTTAAATAAGTTTCCAGGGAAGTCAGTTTCTTACCCAAAGATTTCCTAGCAATGTAAAGGAAAATAAATACAATGACTATGACTCAATCAAGATGAAGAACGATAAAATTATTATTTCTGAACAACAAAAAATAACAATAACTGAACAATCAGAGCATCAGACTCACATAATTAACCAAAAAACAAAAAGTCCTATAATGCACTCTTTTACACGCAATTAACTGACTCAGTACAATCTTACCCTGAATGTTTCTGTTCAAAAGTATTTTGGCATCAGTCAACATAGCAAAGGAAGATAATATTGACACCAAAAAAGAAGGAAAAAAAAAAAAAAAACAGGTATCACAATAATCAAGCTCACCTCTATGGTCACCTTAGTGGTTTTTTCAGATGCTTGCTCAAGACCTTCATTTGAAGGCTTCTGTGAAGCATTCGTATCTTCGAGTTTCTTCTTTAGACGAGACACTTCTGCATCTATTCTGCAGCCAGAAAGCACAACAAAAGAGGTTAGGAAGAATTAATTAATTTGTCTTCTTCATTTCAGTGAATAACAATATGTTTAACAAGCATTCCATCCATCCAATATCTCAAAGTTTGGAAGGACAAATCAGGGAAGTGGAACAACAACAATATGAACCCAAGAGAGGATGGAAACACGTTATGAACTTATAGAAGGGGGATCAAAATAACCGAGAATTCAAGATCAAGGTCTCCAAAGGAATGCATATTTTCTTTCACCTTACGAAGTTAGTTGACGGGAAAATATTAGGTACAAATCAAAATGATGACTGAGAATTCAAGATCAAGGTCTCCAAAGAATGCATATTTTCTTTCACCTTACGAAGTTAGTTGACGGGAAAATATTAGGTACAAATCAAAATGATGAGTTACTTGGCACACATGAAGGCATGAGCGAAGTTACAAAAGATTTTAGGGGTTTTTTGATATTCCCAAAGTGGAAACCTTGTGTCTTTTTCAGAAGAATAAGGCATTTGAACATCTTTATAAATAACATGAATATGATATTTCAAGAAAATTGTATTTATAGCAAACACTCACCCTTGAGAAAGTAAATCAGGAGGGGATAAAAACTTAAGTCAAATAGCACCACGTTCAACAAATATATAAAGAAGGTATTCTAAAGGAGGATAACTTTATCATCCTCCACAAACATATACAGGGATGTAGTATTTATTGGAGACACCAAACAAACAAAAATGAAATATCTACAACCTATATAAAAGTTCAGGCTGACACCTCAAACCAAAATGTAATGAACAAGAGAGAGTGGAAAAGAAAAATTGAAAACAAAGGGTTGAAAAGCTCCTCATATCATAACCACCTTTCAATATTGGCATTAAGTTTCAAACCCGTAACAGCACCTTGTGCAAATTGAAGCAATTCCTCTCGCTTGACCTACATATTTACCACCAAAAAAACAGCAAGAAGAAGAAGAAGAAGAAAAAAGATGAGGTCAAGTGTTAAGCCAAAGAACGAAAGAAAAAAAAAATCCCATGCACAGATTAGATAAGATAGCCACAACTATTAAATTGAGTGGAAGGTCTACCAAAGGCCTCGCAGGTGCCCCATTTTCTGATGCCCTGATAAATATCTGAGTAACAGTATTTTGGGTTACATTACCTTTAATCCAAGAACAGCAATGGGAGAACTTTTTCAGATGTCTAGTCAAGTTCAAATGATAAATTATTATAATGGATATTTCGTCTTGTATAATCACATTTCCATTTGCTAAGCACTGCACATTTATCCCAAAGGCACACATACATTACCAAGCAAAGGATCATAAGTTTTGCCATACTCTGAACATTTGCAAAATATTCTAACAAGATACGTATACAGTATAATTGAGCGCAAAATTATAAGTTTTCCCATGCTCTGAACAATTGTTAGACATTCTGTGTGGTTATTGTGTTTAAGGGCTTTACCAGTACTTCATCCTGATAGCGTGAGATAGCAGTAGCTAGATCCTGTATACTGCTCATGATTGCATTATGAACCTCTTTTCCTCCAGTAAGGCAGAGCCTGCAAATAAGCACATTATAGGTGAAAAAAAAAATAATCAGATCCGTTTCAGCCGACTCCAATTATTGCTACTCACAACTTGTTTTAGATATACCCCAAGGAACACAACAAAATATCCAACAAGATGAAAATAAACTCAGAAACAAAACATGAGTACTGCCTCATCATGCAAAAACTAACTAATAACAAATCCTAAGGTCAAATTTTCCGAATTTTTAATCCAGCAACACCCTAAACACACACTATGACTTCCAGAACACAATCAGGAAACAATTATTGTGATAGCAAATAACTCACCCAAACATCTCCAAGAGCAAAGAAATTTCCTCATCATTTGGTCCTTCAAGAATCTGAATCATTAGAAAGAGTTAACCTACGATTGACCTCCATAAAACAATCCAGAAAATGAAGAAACTCATTTAGAAACACACTGATAACCAAGGTTGCATGATTGCAGAACACAACATAACAAAACCCAATCAAGGTAAACAAATATTTCAAGCTAGTCAATATCATACCATGACCACCATAAAATCATAGGCACAAATCATCCTGGCACAATTTAGATGCGTTCAAGTTAAATACTCCAGTTTTAATTCATATATAGTATTAATCATTTATCCCCGTGCAATTTAACAATGTTTGTAGTCCAAAATATTAGTTTGTCCTTAGAGATTCAAATAATGCTAAATCTAAATGTAAATACACATTCAGCTGTTATGTTATTCCAGATATTCTTGTACTTCCATTCATTTATTTAGACACTTCTACAATTAAACACTTGTCACAAACATGCTAAGCATATGCAACAGGCCTACAAGCTGACTTATAAATTTGCATTACAATCACATAACACTTACATGGACTTCTCTACTTAACAACATCTGTTCTGCTCTAGTTAACTACCAATCCAGTCAGTCCTAATGGTTAGTGCAGTTGGTAATGCTTAAGAAGGATTATAACTCTATAAGAACATCATCTAAGACCAGTTAATAACTGTTGGTCAGCATCTTAGGGGTAAAAGTTTTAGCAATCTTTCGCAGCAAAATAACAATTTCTATTTCCTTATTATTCATTTTCTTTCTTCATTTAATTCATAAACAGAACATTTATATTCATCACAATGGAGGAAAAGAGTCTTAGATTCAGAATGCTTACTCCTCAAAATTCCGCTTTTTCATATGCTTCATGCATCGCACACCCCTTAAGAATACTTGTCAAAAATGACACTTGCAAAGGGTGTGCACCATGTTTACTAGTAAATATATATCATGTTCTCAAGTAAGTTAAAGGATGGAATAAACCATGCCTTTCTTCAACTAATTCAAATTTGCAAGTACAAGTCCATGCAAGTCTGCACAAATTGTTCAGATTACTTTGGCGTACCATAGACAATGTTATGCCCTCCAGAGCCTGACTCTGAAGAAAAACATCACGGAAGTTCAATGGTTCACCCCCAACAGCAGAGTCATAATATAGAACCTATCCATAATAACAAAATGTCAGAGACATCAATTCTGATAAAAAAAAGAATCACTTTAATAACTTAAGAAAAATGTGAAAACTTAAGAACGAGATATTCAAAACAAGTTAAGCTCACCATGGACGATTTTCTCGGACCATCCCTTGCTTCATCAGATGTGTGATGTTGCTCGTGCATCCTCTCTTTATCCTCAGTGAGAGGTCCACATGATTTCTCAACTTGTTTTAGCACAGCCAACCATCTTTTTAGCAAAATTACCCTTTCCGGGCCCCTACAAGAGATTGCAGCTTCCTCCAATCTTTTTATAGTTTGCTCCACACTTCTAAAACTCCGTTGCCCCTTCATTCACATCCAACTAAACAAGTTACATAAACTACATTTTAAACTAAAACGGCAAGTAATAAGCTTCCAGTATACAATATATCTACCAGATGTCACACATTTCATCATAATTACCTTAAAAAAAAAAAAAAGGCTACTTTCAGTGCCATTTTCTAAAATTAGATAGAAACGATAAGATTATTATGCAAAAAGCCAAGCACATAACTCCATATAAAAGCAAATTTGAAGATTTTAAACAGAAACCACAAACGCTACGTTTGAGCAATTCGATGCAGCTATATTTTCCATAAAAGATGAAAATAAATTGTTTCTAGTAAGCGATAGGTAATAAAACCATGATCCAAGCTAAAATCGAACTCGAATTGAAAGCAAACAAAGAAATGGCAAAAATGAAATTACAATGCGATCCTGCAAGATTTTAGCTCCTTCAGCAACGGCTTGACCGGCTTGGTGAACGACGGTGTCGGCGTAGTTCTTCACGGTGCGCGTCAGGTTATTCTTGTTCCCGACCTCCACCGCTTTGCTCATCGCATTCCGCAACCACGACATCGTTTCACTCTTCTCTTAATTTATTTTTTATTTATTATTTTTTCAATTAATGAAAAAAAAAAAAAAAACAAGTTGTAAACAAAATGAAACGGAAATATAATACAGGAAGACTGTTGTTTCTGTTTGTTATGTTTTAATGGAGAAATAACGCATGGATTCTCTGTTTGTTTTTCGCGGGTTTAGGGTTGAAGAAGAGGGGAAATGCAACAGAGTAAGCGTGGATTGGTTTGGATTGGCCACGTCGTTTTCTGCCAGTGAGTTGTCGTTTTGCTTGAGCCGGACCACCTACCAGTCCATTTTTTTTTGGGTTTTAATATGTGAAACTGATGTAAGATATTTACAGGTCGTATAAACTTTTATTTAAATAATTAATTAATTAATTAA
>JAXCLQ010000006.1:2532725-2574856 GCA_035584115.1 Cedrela odorata | reverse complement strand
TCGACACAGAGACAGAGGCGAGAAACACCGTGACTACCACCATCACCAACGATCGTCGGATCACAAATCTACGAAGCACAATGAACGCGAGTCGAGGCGCGAAGACCGAGAGAGCTCTCGCGACCGCGATTTGAGGCGCGAGGACCGGGCGAACTCACTCGAACGAGACATCAAGCGCGAGAAATCTTACGAGAGAGAGAGCTCTCGCGAGCGAGATTTTAAGCGCGAGAAATCGTACGAGGATCGCGAGTCGCGGCGTGAGCGAGAGAGATCTCGCGAGAGGGAGGGTGCAAGGCATCGCGAAGTAAAGCGCGAGGAGTTGGATGATGATGACTTGGCCGAAGAGGGGAGAAAGAAGAGGAAAGAGAGGGAAGACAGCGAGGGGAGAGTAGAGAAGAAGGTTAGGGTTTTGGATGACAAGAGGGAGAAGAAGAGAAGGTTCGAGGATAATTTCGTAAAAGAAGAGGACGATGAAGGTATTTCTGGGAATGTGAATGATAGTGCGATTAATGTGAAGAAAGAGGTGGATGATGGCGGCTCGGCTAATGGGAACGTAAGTTTTTCTAAATTTCCGCTATAATGTTCTAGTGCTTTACATAATTGATAAACTTATTGCTGTTTTCTGTATGCATTGAAATTAAATGTTTGATTGATGGTTATTTCAGATGTTTCATTCTGTCGATTGTGCAAGTTGTCTACTTTCTATACTTTGAATGCAGCTTCTTCTACATTGATGCACACACTCATATGTTAGTAAAATACATCGCGTGGGCAGCATTCAAGTTTTAGCATGATAGGGCAGTTCCTCTGTTTCGTGTTGATACTATTATTGTATGCAAATGCTTGATTGTTGTTACGTGGGCGGCTTTGGGGATGGAGGGTGGGAGTGGGGATTATCCTTTGTTTGTAGTTTTTTATGGGAGATAAGTTAATTGCTTATTAGTTTATGTTGGTGAATTCTACATATTTTACTATTGTAATTAAATTTTGCTTATTTTTGCAATTTGTTTTCAATTTTTTGAGCCTTCTGCATTTCTATAGCACATACTGAGTCTTTTCTTATGATATCAATTTGTGTCTCACCGCAATTCGTTCATTGAAGACTTTAAAATTTTCCCATATTCAAGTTCTTGTGGTGCTCTCTATTGACTACTTGCTGCATCTGTTCCTCATGAACAGGGTGCCGCTGTTAAATCATTCACTATGTCGTCAAGGACAGTGCCAGAGACCTCTATGGCCACCGGCCACCCCCTTTCTACAAAGGTATCTTCAATTTCTACCACAAATGAAAATAAGGGAGTTAGTATTACCAGATCTCATGAGGTTCCTGGAAAATCTAGTACAGATGGGACATCTTCAGCCGCGGGAAAAAGTGGAAGTCTATCACTAGATGCTTTAACAAAAGCTAAGAAAGCTTTACAAATGCAGAAGGAATTGTCAGAAAAGCTGAAGAAGATACCATTGGTAAGGATCTGCATTGTTGAGGAAATTGTGTATCCTCTTTTTCTCGTGGTCAAATTGCATATGTTTTTCAGTTGTATTTGTCTTTCTAACCATTAAGTGGTATTGTTTTGGTTTATACAGTTGAGCAAGGTGTCAACTTCAGATGGTAGTCAACTCTCAGAACCCGTTTCTGGTACTGGAAAAGTGCAGGGACTGCTACCGTCAACAATTGTCAGTACTCCTGTATCAGCTGGTGCAGCATCAAGTTCATCAACCTTACCTGCTGCTGCAGCAGCTTCTGTTAAGCCACCTACAAGTGGGGTTGCTATTCCTGGCCTTGCTAGTATACCTAATATTGAAGCTGTTAAACGAGCCCAGGAGCTTGCTGCTAAGATGGGATTTCGTCAGGACCCTGAATTTGCTCCCCTTATAAACTTATTCCCTGGGCAGACGCCAACTGATGTTGCTGTCCCTCAGAAGCCTACTAAGGCTCCTGTTCTTCGTGTTGATGCACTTGGTAGGGAAATAGATGAGCATGGAAACATAGTGAATGTGACTAAACCAAGCAACCTAAGCACTCTAAAGGTCAACATCAACAAACAGAAAAAAGATGCATTCCAGATTCTTAAACCTGAACTGGATGTTGATCCAGAATCAAATCCTCATTTTGATGCAAGCATGGGTATCAATAAAAATAAACTTTTGAGACCCAAACGGATGACTTTCCAGTTTGTAGAGGAAGGCAAATGGTCGAAAGAGGCTGAGATACTTAAAGTCAAGGTAATTGCAACTGCTTTTTTTTTTTTTGCCTCATTTGATTACATATAATAAGATCTATATATTCTTCCTTAGTTTTTGATAAGATCTATTTGTTCTTACTAAATTATATCTTTTTATGACAGAGTCAATTTGGAGAAGCAGGAGCAAAAGAGCGTCAGGCAAAGCAAGCACAGCTGGCAAAAGCAAAAGGAGGGTCTGATATAAATCCAAATTTGATAGAGGTAGCTGAAAGAGTTATAATAAAGGAAAAACCTAAGGAGCCAGTTCCTGAAATAGAGTGGTGGTAAGTTGATATGCTTTTATTTTTGGTATAACATGCCGAATGATTTCTTCAATTAATTTACTTAGTATTCCCAAGGGGTGATTTATATTCAGTTATTTTTGGTATAAATTCCAAGGGGTGATTTATATGGTATGATCCTTGGTTTCCAACCAAGCGGCCAATGGTGTGACCATTGGTTTCAAACCCCCTTACAGCGACATATCTGGGGTATCATATTTTGTAGGTTCCCTGATGATGCAGGTTAGTATTCCATGTTCTAGCTGGATTGTTTTATTTCCCTAAGTTATTTTTACTTTCTTAGTCTTGTAGGCACTCTAATTAGTCTTAGATAATTTTTTTTTATTTTAGTTATTTTTTTAGTTTTCCTATTTCTTTTCGGAATCCTTGTTATTGTAGGTTATTAGTACTATAAATAGTGATTCTTTGTAGCTCTTTGTGGCAGACTTGAGTTTTATAATGTGTTAGGTTTTAGACTGTGTGAGATATCTGAGCTTGGTCTTTGTTATTGTCTTTATTGTTTTTAATACTTCTTTATCATCTTTTTTCTTTTTCTACCTTTAAATCTCGTATTCTGTCTGCGAAAACACTTGGCAGTCTCTGACCATGGATGGTTTGAATTTCAGGGATTCACCTCTGTTGCTCACCAGTTCTTCTGCTGATATATCTGATGGTGTCGTAATTGAAGATAAACTGAAAATGGAGAAGATCACTATATATGTAGAACATCCCCGTCCTATTGAGCCTCCTGCTGAGCCAGCTCCTCCTCCGCCTCAACCACTTAAGCTAACCAAGAAGGAGCAGAAGAAATTACGAACTCAGAGGCGTTTGGCTAGGGAAAAAGATAGGCAGGAGATGATAAGACAAGGCCTGATTGAACCCCCTAAACCTAAAGTAAAAATGAGCAATTTGATGAAAGTCCTTGGCTCTGAAGCAACCCAAGATCCTACCAGACTAGAAAAAGAAGTCCGTAGTGCTGCTGCCGAGCGAGAACAAGCTCATATTGACAGGAATGTTGCACGCAAGCTCACTCCTGCAGAGCGCCGAGAGAAGAAGGAGAGAAAGCTATTTGATGACCCAAATACACTGGAGACTATTGTTTCGGTTTACAAGATCAATGACCTTTCACACAAGAAGACTCGCTTCAAAGTTGATGTAAATGCCCATGAGAACCGTTTAACTGGGTGTGCTGTGATATCTGAGGGAATTAATGTTGTTGTCGTTGAAGGTGGAAGCAGGTCCATTAAGAGATATGGGAAGCTTATGCTTAAGCGTATAGACTGGGTTAAAGCTGTAAAAGAAGAAGAAGAAGAAGGAGAAGAAGAAGAAGACGAGAGTGCTGATAAACCTGTCAACAAGTGCGTGCTGGTGTGGCAGGGCAATGTTGCCAAACCAAACTTCCACAGGTTTTCTGTTCACGATTGTATGACTGAAGCTGCTGCCAAGAAGGTTTTTTCTGATGCTGGCGTAGCACATTACTGGGATCTTGCCGTCAACTTCAATGAGGATCAAATGTAATCAGAGATGCAACCTTTCAGAAAGTGTTTCATGGTCAGGGTGAAATTTTGTTAAAGAGTTCAGATGCTTTGGTTCCACAATTTGCTAGTTAATTAATGTTACTAGATACATTGTTTCTACCATAAAGAGACTTTGCGAACGCTGATTTTTCATTAAATAATGTGTTAATCTGTTAATTGATCCCGTGAATCCTTTTTTGCCTATTTTTTATTCATGGACGTGGACAGAAATTCTCATCTACTCTACTGGATGGATGAAAGGTTGATATTGTTGTCTGGAAGAATTAGACGTTTTGGTACCTTCCCAACTTTCAATAATAATATCGGATTGTGAAACCTAAAAAAAAAAGCCATAAATTGTGTTAACACGAAAATTAAAACATCTATTTGAGAAACATTCCATCTTAATTTGGTGCATGTCAAAGTGATTGCGATTCCTCCATACAACGATATAACATTAGTGAATCAAAAGGCAAAGCGCAATCTATTTTTTACACGCCAATTACAATTATATACAATTAATGATTTCATACAAACACCACAAAATTTGAGAGTCGAAAAGCTCAATTTCTCTCCCTAACCATCCACTTACAGTAAATGTCATGATTCCATTTCCATACAACAGCACAGCACAGCATCTGTGAGTCAAAAGGCAGAATACCTTTTACCAGTCGCAGGAAATGGGTTCTGAAATTTAGTCGAATACAGTATGATCAGAGAAAATTTTCCTTCGGCAAGTTACCCTGACAGCAGCCAGCACCGGCAAACACAGTAAATATATAAGTTGATTTTTCCATACCCACCCAATGTGAAAAGCCCAAAAATACAAGAAATTTTAGACAAAGACAGCTAACAAAACTGCCTCCACCTTTGGAAATACAAACAAAACAAGCAAAACATTTGACCAAGCAGCTTATAAATGAGCCCCATATGCTCCCATATGCCAATGTCCAAATGTCCATGCATGCCCATGATCACATGCACATTTTCTGTTTTGACTTGCGAGAACTTTTCAATTTTCACAGTAATCACCTATTTTTATAGGTACGAGTTAGCTTGCAATTTGGTAAGGAGATGATTGCCCTGCCGTATCTAACATGAACTACCAAGAATAGTAGTAGTCAAGTCTATACTCTATATATGTACCAAAAGTGCTTATTCGCTTAAGTACTTCACTTGTTGGTTAACTCTTCTCACTCTTGTCGTTGTTGCCTTTTTTAGAGGGCAAGATACAGAGTAAGCGTGTCAAGGGTTACCACTATGTCTATGTCTAACAAGATAGCCCTTTTCATTTATTAGTTTATTTATGACACATTTGAAAGTTTGATGCATTATTCAATTCAACTTTGCAACTTTTTCTTCATAGCTTGTCATATCAATATATGCTAGTTCACAAGTAAACCTCACTCACTACTCATGAATTGAACGATGGAAATTAACAAAGTAGAAGTATTAATTTAGCTTAACAACACTAAAGGAAAGGACATTTAATATCTTCAGGCAGCTAGCATTGGGTTGTAGAAAGAAGTAGGGGAATGAGATATATATCTAAGGGTTTGTATTGGGGAAATTGGTATTCCCTTTATTAGTCTTTCTTAATTATGGTTTAAGCTTAATTAATTACTAGGAAACAAGTACCCAACATGTTAAGAAAATGTTTAAGTAATTCACCACCCACATATATAATTGCTTTGAATATATAAATCAACTTTGTGATAAAATATTTATAGTTAAAACTTTAACCATTTTTCTATACTTGCTTTGTGAAACTTTATTTAACTTTCCACTTTTAATTTTGTGAGGTTTGATGGAACCAGTGGCATATATAAATTTGGTTTGAGTAAAGATTAACAAGAGAAGCCAATGGTCTTTATACTTTGATGAATTTTATAGAATAAAAGAACAAACTTTCTTTATGAAACTTTATAAAACTTTCCACTTTCAGTGTTGTGAGGTTTGATGGAACTAGTGGCATATATAAATTTGGTTTGAGCGAAGATTAACAAGTGAAGCCAATGGTCTTTATACTTTCATGAATTTTATAGAATAAAAGAACAAAAAGTTGGTGTTAAATTAACTATCAATCCTTTGTTTATAAAGGATTAAAGCAAGAGTGTTTAGTTTATTTACCACACAAGAAAGTCTATAAACTCATAATCAAGACTTGAACTTTGGTGTCAACATATAAATCTACTTTATATCATGCTTCTTTTGGAAAGTAAATCGAATCCTTTGGTTAATGAATGTTACGGAAGATACTACATTCGAAATTTTTCTAGTTAGATGATTAACTTAAAACATATTAAAATTTTCGTGTAAACACTTAAATAATTTTTTGGGCATTCGTATGCGAAAATGACAAAATTATAATACAAAATTTTTATATAATATTTATCAATAAATATAATAAAATAATTATATCGTATTAATAATTGTTAGTAGACAATATTTATTGATTGATGTTACATTAATTAGTTGAGATTGAGATTTGAAATTAATATATGTAGTGTTAGTCTTTATCAATTGATTACCAAATTTGTTTTAGATGATAGATATATATCTTGCAAATGTGCATTAGTGTTATAAGAAACTGTGCAAGAAGACCAATTCTAAACTTGATAACCCTTAAGACTAAGAAAACCCTAAAACAGAAAATAGTGATTACTTGCAAGAACAATTGACATTGAGTAACAATATGCATAATTCAGAAGTAATTAAAACAGCTAAGTTCCCTCCCTAACAAGGCAATGTAGGCCCATGAAATTACACATTTAGTTGTTTAATTTAATATAATTGCTCCATGAATTCATTGTATTAATTAGGCCACAAAATCCCACTTCAATGCAAGCTGTCCTACTCTTTTAATTTGTTTTCTTTTACAGTAGTAAGTTAATCACTATACTTTAAAATTAATCATCAAAATACAAACCATAATTGTAGTTTAATTAACATTATACCATCTAAACTCATCTAGATTAAGAATAATTTTAGATGGCCACGACTACGTTATTACAATAATCAATAATTTCATTTAAAGGGAAAAACCAAGCCCACGCCTACACAGTAGATCAACATCCAACCTAATTTTAAGAAATCAAAAAATTCAAACCATGACCCATTACGCCACGTGTACCAAACCCATTAATCACAACCATCCACGTGCTCCTTCAGAGACAGAAGACGTATAGACAAACATCAAACGAAATTAGGAGATTTAGGTCACCATTCTCTCACCTTTCTATCTATAAAACAGTGAAAATAATTACCATTAATTAAATGAATTTAACACAAAACCCTCACAAAACCCAACTCTTTCATAATTCCTCTCCTTTCTATATAAACATATCACAACAACAAATCCCTCACAAAATACAGCTGTTTTCTCTCCGTCTCCTCTATAAAGCACCACCGTTTTCATGCCGTTAACAATCACAAACTGTCTTCCCTTTGAACCAGCGTAACGTATGCACTCCCGCCGTTACCGTTAATTATCCTCTCCTTTCTTTTCTCTCTTTATATACAAAGCAAACTCCTATAAATACTACAATAGAAAGCATAAAAAAAAAAATGTCTCGTGTTGTTGCAGAAAATAATATATCACCTGCGAGAGATACTTTACCGTTCTTTACTACTAATTCGATGGAACTTAGCGATGTTTCACTCGCAACCGTTGGCACGTCGCCTACGCTTGGCCAGTTGTTGAAGCGGGTAGGCGATGTGCGGAAAGAGGCGACCGGGGACGAGACTCCGGTGCATCAGATTCTTGACGTCAGCGACACGAGCAGTGTGGACCCGCGATCTCTGCCGTTCGTTTTATCGTTCAACAACTTGACTTACAGCGTCAAAATACGTCGCAAGATGGCTTTTCCCGCAGTGTTCAGCCGTCATCGTCAACGTCTTGGTGCCGCTACTGCGACGGATCCGGTGGCCGGAGATAATTTATTTTCCAAAACGAAGACGCTGTTGAATGATATCTCCGGCGAGGCTCGTGACGGCGAGATTATGGCCGTACTCGGAGCCAGTGGTTCAGGGAAATCAACCCTGATCGACGCGTTGGCGAACCGTATCGCGAAGGGAAGCTTGAAGGGGACGATTACGTTAAACGGCGAAGTTTTGGAGTCAAGAATGTTGAAAGTCATCTCGGCTTACGTAATGCAGGATGATCTTTTGTTCCCGATGTTAACAGTGGAAGAAACTCTGATGTTTGCGGCGGAGTTTCGGCTTCCGAGAACGTTATCGAAATCCAAGAAAAAGCTTCGCGTTCAAGCTTTGGTTGATCAACTAGGGCTAAGAAACGCTGCCAAGACTATTATCGGAGATGAAGGCCACAGAGGAGTTTCGGGTGGAGAACGGCGTCGTGTTTCGATAGGAATTGACATCATTCACGACCCGATAATCTTGTTTCTCGACGAGCCCACTTCCGGTTTAGACTCAACAAGTGCTTTTATGGTTGTGAAAGTTTTGCAAAGAATTGCACAGAGTGGAAGTATCGTTATCATGTCAATTCATCAGCCCAGTTATCGGATTCTTGGCTTGTTAGATCGGATGATATTCTTATCTCGTGGACAGACTGTTTACAGCGGTTCTCCGATGAGTTTACCGCTGTTTTTCTCTGAGTTTGGACACCCGATTCCTGAAAACGAAAATCGGACCGAATTTGCTCTTGATTTAATCCGAGAACTGGAAGGATCTCCCGGTGGAACAAAGAGTTTGGTCGAGTTTAATAAATCTTGGGAGCATATGAAGCAATCAAGAAACACACAGCCGGAACATCAAGGATTGTCGCTAAAAGAAGCCATAAGCGCAAGCATTTCAAGAGGGAAATTAGTCTCTGGTGCAACAAATGACGCTGCAAGCCCAACGTCAATGGTGCCAACTTTCGCTAATCCGTTGTGGAAAGAAATGGCGGTTCTGTCAAGACGATCGATAACAAATTCAAGAAGAATGCCGGAATTGTTTGGAATTCGATTGGGTGCAGTTATAGTTACTGGGTTCATTCTCGCCACCATGTTTTGGCAGCTTGATAATTCTCCAAAAGGGGTTAAAGAACGATTAGGTTTTTTCGCTTTCGCCATGTCAACAACTTTCTACACTTGCGCTGATGCTCTCCCTGTTTTCCTTCAAGAACGATACATTTTCATGAGAGAAACTGCTTACAACGCTTATCGAAGATCGTCTTATGTCTTATCTCATTCCTTGGTGGCGTTACCGGCATTAATTTTCCTCTCGTTTGCATTCTCTGCATTAACTTTCTGGGCTGTGGGACTCGACGGTGGAGTTTCGGGATTTTTCTTCTATTTCTTGATTATCTTTGCTTCGTTCTGGGCTGGTAGTTCTTTTGTAACATTTCTATCAGGCGTTGTTCCTCACGTTATGCTTGGTTACACTATTGTTGTCGCAATTTTAGCTTACTTTTTACTCTTCAGCGGCTTCTTCATCAACCGTGACCGAATTCCGCCATACTGGATTTGGTTCCACTACATGTCACTCGTTAAATATCCTTACGAAGCTGTGTTGCAGAACGAATTCGACAACCCAGTTAAGTGTTTCGTCAGAGGCGTTCAGATTTTCGACAACACACCGCTCGGAGCCGTGCCGACCACCATGAAAGTTAGACTGCTGGAAACATTGAGCAAAACTTTGAACATGAGGATTACTAAATCGACGTGTTTGACTACAGGCGCCGATATACTGCAGCAGGAAGGAATTACTGATCTGAGCAAATGGAGTTGCCTTTGGATTACTGTGGCTTGGGGATTCTTTTTTAGGATTCTGTTTTACTTCTCTTTGCTCCTTGGCAGCAAGAACAAGAGAAGCTAAGGGTAAAATCGATGGTGGGTTCTGTGTAAAATCTTTGTTTGGATGGATGATTACTGTGTGTGCATTTTTTTTTTTAAATTTTAAATTCTGGTGTAAAACTGTTTAATTACTGTAATAATCTTGTATGTTGATAAGCCACTATTATGTTAATTACTCATTAATTCAGTGTTAATTTTGAGAGTTTCTATTATTTGATGTTGATCACCATTAATATTATATATGTATGAATTGATAATTGTCAAGTTAGAATTAATGTAGATAGTGTTAGGAGGATAAATCATACCTAACTGACCCTTTGTTTTAATTGTTTTTCATTCCTTTTGAGTGATTTTATATAGGAAAGAAGTTAACCTAACTTTGACTCAAGTTTCTCTTTGTTTATATTGTAAGGTCAACGGTCAATTATTGGTGTTCAGGTTGTTCTTTTATATGTATCGTTTCTATTTTGTTTTGAATGGACTCGCACCCATAACCCATTTGCATATATATTTTTTTATTAAACTCTTGCATGGTATTATATAGTAGAACCATAATGGTAGATTAACATAAATTCTAGAAGCATTGAGTCATAATTCATTGAGTTTGGTAGCCTGATGAGCGGCTGATTTTATTGCTTGAATTAGCTACACATAATACTATATATCATATGCATAAACAGCCACCGAAAATATGTAATATATGAAGCATCATCACTCATCTCATCAGCTTTTTGGCTGTGGGCTTTCTGGTTGCCTAAGGTTTTCTGCATTTCTACTTTTATATATTCATGTGGTTCAACGAAAAATAGCAACCCATAAATGAACAAACTTCTTGTAATAAGTTTTCACAAGATTCAGTTCTAAGAAAGCTGTAACCACTCACTTTTTCGGGTAACTGCAAACATCATAAACAAGACAACAACCTATGTAGTGTGTAGATAATTAATAAGTGAATATTTAGGATCATTTAAACAACATATTCTTACATTAGGTGGGTGCAATTAAATATTAAAAGGTTGATTTTTTTTTTAAACTATATATTATCTATCATGAGTGTGACAAATTTGAGGTATGGTCTGCTATGCTTACCCTACCAAAACCTTCAATATTTCATTTGCATTCTTGAAGCTTGAGGAAACCCTTCACTTTGTACCAGTTAATAATACTAGCTTTGGTAAAATTATTTCGTAAGAGTGTTGAAAGCTAAACAATTATAATACACGTACATACGCGCCCTAGAAATCTACATAAAGTCCTCTATGTGCTCGTGATTCATACTTGCTACCTAGCTAACTAACTGCATCAGTCATTTATTTAACATATGCCTTTTTTTTTTTTCGTCTTAAATTGCTACTTATTTCTCCTTCAATTAAACATCACCAATTTGTCCTTCACTACAATTTGAATTGGGCCTTCTTTGAAGCAGCCCAGTGACCCACATCAACGTTTGCCTGAGCCTTGAAACTATCATCACCAAATCCAGCCCATTTTTTACCTACCACTGATTATTGCCACGTACACCGATGCAAATTATTTGAAAATTAATAAAAATACAAAGTAAAAATTTTAAGTCCGGAGATTTTACAATTAAAAAAATGTGAAAGAGAACCTTATCCAAAGGAAATTGAAGACAGAGCTTAGGCTGAAACAGAGCATACCATACCAGCAATGGCAACGATGTCGCCTTCTTCTGTCCACCTCTCTACAAACCCATTCCCCTCCTCACGCGCCACCTCCCTCTACAAACGCCACGGGCAAAAACCGCCCACCTTCACATTCACCACCCGCGCCACCGATCCCGAAAACCCAACCGAACCGGAAACATCCCAACCAGAGTCGGAAGACCCGTTCGAGAGTCGCCTCTCGCAAGTCCGAATTCGATTCCGAAGTGGAACCGGGAAAAAAGCCGAAGTCCGAAAATCGAAAAAGGGGTCGACGCCAGCGAAATCCGGTTCGTCAATGTACCTGCCACCTGTCCCATTAAAGGAGCCAATTTCGGGCGGGGTGAAAGTGGATTTCGGGTTTAGCCCGTATAGCGAGAGAATTAACGGGAGAATTGCGATATTGGGATTATCGGCATTGCTGGCTGTGGAGTTGGCTACGGGTAAGGGAGTGATAAATTACCACACACCGGCGATTGTGTTTATTCAGGTTTATTTTGTGACGGCAGTAAGTGCATTGTTTATAAAGTATGAGAAAGAAAAAGTGAGCGTGTGGCCGGAATCGGCTGTTGAAAAGAAATGATTATGAATTGTTTGTGGTTTGTTATTACTACTGGTATTAAGCTTAAGCTGATGGGTTGTAACTTGTAATATCGGGTGACGGTTTTCTTTTGTTAAGATTATTATTTACCATTGAACTGAACATTTACTACAAAATTAATAAAAAAAATCCAAAAGAACATATTAAAATTAATATGTCATCACAAGAACAAATGAATTTTCATATTCAAAAATGGAATCTAATCGATCGCTACAATGCTGGATCACGCCCCTCCGCCATTCTTATGCGGGGATATCTTGATTCTAGTTTTAGTATTTCAATTTACACCCTGTGATCTATACCTTCTCTAAAAGTTACAGACAAATCCTCCCCCTCCGCATGCTCAAGCGTCTGCAAAATTCCCAAGCCACTCGGGGAAAAATGTTCTGTCTTAGATCAGCATAATTTTCCATTATCTTCTTATCAGTGCCATCAAATTCAATTAACTTTAATCAACTTGGCTGTGAGGATGTTCGTGCCAAAAAATCATTAACTGCAAGATTAGCATCTCCATGCGCCACTGCATCTTCTGGTTCTGGCATAAACAGAGTAGATGATGATGCCTGCATGGAGAAAACACATCCTTTAATTCACATCAGGAAAGCCAAAATAAAGCACATGGGTACCTAAAAGCCTAGAGCATCTCAATGCGTCAACTTATTATAGTAGCTTACAAATCAGTGCATGTAGAAGCTGATTTGATAATGCAGAAAAAAAGAATTAAATTAGGAATCCCACGAACTTCTATTTGTGTTCATCAACTCCCTACAACTAGAAGGATTATTAAATTATAAGTTGATTCCAACCTATTGTAGTGGGCTTGAACTTTAATGATTTACCTATGCTATGGCTAGATTAAACATACCTTTGCATCAAGTTGCACCTCTCCATTACTATCTGTAACCACGGATGCACCATGTGCCTTCAACCATTCAACACACTCCTCTAGTCCATCTGAGTCCTTCTCATCACATCCTTCATGTGTTAGCGAGACACCTGTGAAGCCCAGAACCTGAGCAACATATGAGACAGGTACTGTAGGGCGATATGACCGGGACATGCAGCTCACAGCCTTAAAACGCATCTTTTCTATATAAAGATCTGCATAAAGAGGCAAAAAAAGAAATTTGAAAAATAAAACACTTTAGCCTTCTCTGACATATGCCATTGACAATATAATATACATTTAAAACTGGAGATATTTTAAAGATATATGCGCACCCATAAGGCAGGAGTTCAAGTTAGGAGCTGTCTTGTATAGTCTGAAGAACATAATGTAATTTCCTGAAGAGACAGCAGCACGAACAGCAAGAGCATGTTTAACAGCTTTATCCTCCTTTGCCTCATCTGATAATCTGGTAACTCAACATCATTAAGATTTCATATTAGCATTCAACTTAACAGAATTTTCTTATGAGTATTTGATACAAGTTCTCTAACAGAAAAGACATGAAAAGGACAATCATCAACACCACATTGCAATTCATAATTGTAAAACCACATATAATATGGATTCAGGCAAGATTAGCAAGCATATAACATAACTAGAAGCAGTGTTCTTTGGGAAGATGTGGCTAACCTTGACATCGATGATAAGAGCTCTCTCTTATTGTTAAAGTGCAAGATAGCACAAAGTAAGTTGTAAGCAGAAAACTCCATACTGCATCCCTCAATTCCTTCAGCATAAAGGATTTTTAACTGTGATTGGCACTGAATCCAAATACACAAGGTCAGACAATTGTGATTAAATGGAAATATGAAAAGCTTTAAATAAACATTCAACATTTTCCAAAACAGCTGAAAAGTGGTCTTGCGAATCAAATTAATGTTTGTGTGAAATATTTTTTAGCCTTCAAGGATGGTGATTTCTGAACCACCATCCAAAGTAACATGAAATGAGATTCTACTCTGTGAAGAATAACAAACTAATACCTAGTGAACAAGACAATAACATGATGGGTACCAAAAAAATAGTTAATTGAAAAGCCAGGATAGTAATTAAAAAAAAAAAACAAAGAAGAAAACTAAGCCAAATGACTTAAAACAACAGTAAGGCCACAACCTGATTATACTCGGGTAAGTCCCCATTTTCTATTGCCAATCGAGCATGAGTTTCATAAACCTGAAAGGGAATCAGAGATGAGCGCAGAAAACAAACCAATATGAATGTTGAAAATAAAATCATCAAAGTACTAAGCACAGCATTCTATGAGTGCAGGAGAGAGGGGAAGGCTGAGAAGAATATGAGCAGTTATCATATATACCTTAACTGTTAGCTGATTGCGTATTCTTTGCACGGTTAAATCTTGGCGAATAGATTTCAACTGATCACATTTATAAAGATAGTTCTTCTGAGAGTTATGAACCATATGCAGAGCTTTTTCTAACACTTCTTCTGGTCTCACCTGAGGGGAAACGCATATTATACAAATATTATCAATGATTCATCAATAGCAAACTTTGTTTCAACTCAATGCTAAAAAATCAATAACAAAAGAAGATATTGCTTATTACAGTGGAAGGATCAGGTGCCGAAGTAAGGCGCAGATAACGTTTCTCAATTTCCTGGCAGGTCCCCTTAACAGTCAGTGCATCCCAGTCAATGTCTTCCACAGCCCTGCTGCCACCATCTTCAAAGTTTTTGCTAATTACCAAGGCAGTAGCCCTCCTTGCAAACAAGTTTCCAGAGCCAGCATTTTTTGGTTTGAAGTGATTATTTTCTGATCGTTTTCCTTGTCCTTTGTCAAAACGTTTAAAGCGATTTTCACGTCTCATTCTTTCCTCCGGTGAATTAGCCAATGCTATTGCACCAGCATAATATGGTGTTAAACTCTGCTCCTTATCACTGTCACTTGATGCATCACCATTGTCTGCAGTATTAGAACCATCAGCAGCAAGACGTTGCCTCTTAACTGGCCTCTGGAAATTTTTACTTGCAGATTTCTGCTCTGATAGAAGAAATTTAATATTATTGAAACCAACCTCCTTGCTCACATTCCCACTCATATGCTGCAGTAATTTCAATTAAATGAAATAAATTTAGAATCCAACACAAAAATATGCATCTACACAAGTGGTGATATCAATATGTTATAAGGAAAACAAAATTGGAGTTCTAACCATCGTTGTACTACAAGAAGTCCAACCAAAAAAGATGTGAATCAAGGAATACCTTTCTATCCTTTTCATTGGTATGGATCCAACCACTAAATTTTGCAGTTTCATTAGTGGCATATGCTAACTTGTCAATTGATTTCTCCTCTGGTAGAGGCTCCCATCTGCTTTTAGTTCGTCTATTGGGACTCCTCTTATACTTTGGTAATGAAGAAACAGGAGTTGAACTTGGTAAATTGCTGCAGGGTTAAAAAAAATCAAAATAGAAACCCCACTAAACTCAAAATAATGGAATTCTTTCATACTATAACTACAAAAGGTCAAGAGAAAGCAAGATGTTCACTAACTTTTCAAACTGCAAGAAATATTTTTAACTTAGGGAGTGGGAGGAGTTTTCTTTTCTTTTTTGTTCTTTTTAGGGGTGGGTGGTTGGGTGTGTGTGTGTGTTTTTGGGGTGGGGGGGCAGGGGGTGTGGGGGTGGAAGGGGAAGGCAGGAGAAGAGTACATACTCCTTAGTGACCAACTCTGCATTAGTTAAAGGAAAAAGGGGTTCGGTATCCCAGTCTCGTGTGTGTAGTGTTCCATCAGCAGTTGCCTTGGTAATAATCTGAAAGAAAAGGGAAAAATCTTAATATAAATGTTACTGAACAAAAATATCAGCTTTTACAAGATTCCATATCTATCAGACATAACACATAACTGAAGAATAGATGAGATTAGGTACATCAAAATTTCTTAAGCGCATACACTTTCTTGTTTAGCATCAACTTCTTTGTATAAAATCCTTGTATACCATAAGATAAAGCATGAGTGGTGCGCACTACACTTTCTAATCATCCTACATGTTGACTATAGACTAAACAATGTGCCATTACTAAACTCTTTCTTCATCAATCATGTTTCTCTAAACACCAAAGTATAATTTTTCTTTTCTCTGTTTGACTTAGTCATTATCATTCTACTTGTAATACCAATAAGCCAATTTGCCTACAAGCCAACATGATCAACAACAAATTTAAAATCGGGCAAAAGAATTATTGGGGTGATGGACTGTACAAGGTCACACTTAGACGTGAACAACTTTCAGAGTTAGCGAATTTCTGGTTTTTCAACAGGCTTCTTCAAAGATCCCGTAAATGAAGGCAGGCTTATAACTAGATAAGACTCACCTCCTTCATCACAGCCTGACAAGCTGCCCTTTCTGTATCATCCTTACAGCGAGCAATAGCTCTTTCAACATAACCAGGTAGTGAGTTGGGAAACCTTCCAGGCTGCAAGCAACAACAAAGTCATCAATCGCTACATGAATCAGAATTCATAAATCATCGATTTCATTAAAAAATAAATAAAATAAAATAAAAAAGTACGAAAAGCCACCCAACATATAACTTATATATAATTATATGAATAAATAGAGGATGAAAGTCTCTGAAATAAACAAATTTCACTTGGAATTCCAGAAGTCCTCCCACCAAAAAATTCAGTTCAGCAATATGCTACTCCCACTTGGTTTGGAAGAATGAGCTCTAACCATCAAATTGATGTTTATGCCAAAAACAACTCTGTTTTTCCTAAACTACATGCTCAACTGTCTATTGCATACATACAAAATTCATCTCTCCATAAAATTATAACACAAGTGATTCACAGAAAACTTGAGGTATCCAATTGTTCAATCTACTTGCCAACAAACCTTTTTGCCTTCAGCACGTTCTGGAAGTAACTAATAATTTAGCAACCTGTGAGTTCCAATAGTGAAACTCCTCAATTGTGTAAAATTTAGAACTAATTAAAGATCCTAAAAGAATTAATAGCCACATCTAATACCACTGAAGTGAACAAAATGAATAAAACAACATCAGCAGTCAGTGATCAAGTTGCACAACTTTAGACAATTAAAGCAACAGTGAACTCAATGCTTCCAAAAAAATTAAACATAACAAGTATATGTTTCCCATATAAAATGCACAAGTATCCAAGGTTGATTTGATTCTCTATGGCTAATCGCACAAGATATTATGTGACTGTGTTTGAAGGAGCAAGAAAATAACCAAAATAGGAGTCTCACCTTAAGCATTGAATCAGCAGCATCCTGAGACAGAACTTTTTCATTTGGCTTTGGCAGTGAAACACTGACGTAAGCCGGTTTTGCGGCTGCAGTGGCTGTATAGCTATCCTTATTGGGTTTTGGTAAACCTAAGGCCAAATTTGAAGCAATTCTAGGATTTGTAGGAATCTGCAGTTTGCTTACCCTTCGATTATCTACTGAAGGAGAAGTTTGGATAGGCGGTGATTGATAACTGTGGGGCATCTGTTGAGCAATGGCATACTGTGAGTTGGGCCCTTGAGGACATGCAACTTTCTGTTGATCCTGAAAGTTATTGTAAGAAGTTTTTGGATCCAAAGGCTTTTGAAAGTGTGGTTGTACAGGACTGACATGATTTTGAAAACTTGGAGCCGTATGTTTCCAATAACTATCATGAGAACCATTAATTGTTGTAGCAGGCTGAAAAGATAAACAGAATAGGAGGACAATTTATTTATTTAACCAATCAATATAGTCAAATAAAAAACTAAGCAAGGACAACAAATCAACTAACCGCTATAAGGCCAAATAATGTTGCATAATAATAAGAATATATCAAAATCCACCATAAAATTGTATGACTAATATAGGGAAAGTCCTTAAAAATCTTCAAGGAAACTGAGGAACAGACTCTGATGAACAAATGTTTTATCATTCACAAGACCACAAATTTCATAAAATCATTGTCATGGACATTGCTACTCAGACAAACAACGGTTACATAACATGTGCCATACATCTCGTACTATTATACAACAAGCACATTTACTTTATGAATAGTAAAAAAATATACATTCTACCACTAATACAATTGACTCTTTCACAGAGCATAAATGTAACATTGTCTTCTATTACATCATATAAATTTAAATCCACACCACCACCACTAGCTGGTCATTTAGTGAAAAAACACTATTATCAGATGTGGTACAACCTAAAAAGTATCTTGCGGCAATTAAAAGTTCTCATCAATACTAGGACATTTCCATACGCATGCTGTAGATCCAAATCTATTGCACCATAGTTCTCATTACGAGAACACTAACGCAGTCCTTTCATTTCTACAATAAAACTACTTTGATAATAAGTAGAGAAAAAGAGCATATAAACCAATAAGCTCCTACTGAAATGATTAACAAAACAAGAGGAAACAAAAGAGGAAGTTTAATGAAAAAATGAGACTAACAAACTGAAAGGGTATACATTAGACACATTGTTGGTCTTCTCCCAACAATGTGCAGTATCACCAACAGTACACGGTCTGAAAAAGTAGAGACTGAAATTTGATAACACCAATGATGCCCAGATTGAGATCAAATAAATCATAGCAATAATCAAAGAAAAAGAAAAAGTTAGAATCCATATCATAGATATGGAATGTGATTTGTCAACAAGAGTAGTCGTATATCCCAAATTTGTATATTATCTTGATTTGTATACATTGGACAACAAAAACTAATTTATTCACCAATTGGATGCTAATCAGTAGTTAATCATATGATTTATGCTAGCACAAATACCAATATAATTAAGAATAAGAACAATAAATTCACAAGGATAACAATCTTCAACCATGCATTCAATCGTAATCTCATAAAGCAAAATCTAATTATCCATCCTTAGAGAGATATTAAAGAAACTAAGATATACTTAAGCATCACCATGAACAATTTGCTTATGCAAATGTATGAGGAAAATTAACTTCTGCACCTCAAATAAAAGAAAGTTCAAACCTGCACTGAAGACATTTGGGATGAACTGGTGTCCTGCTGCCAAGATGGGGTGTAAGTGGGGGGAGGCTGGCTGTGTGCAGTAGGGTATCCAGATGTAACACCAGGAACTGGACAGACCTGGTTAGATGTACTAGCAACAGATAAGTTTTCTGTCCCAGGAGCACAACTAACTTCTGTTTGACCATAATAATCTGCCCATTGTTTGTACTGTTGCTGATAATGCAGTGAAGTTGCAGGTGCAGTACCAGAACTATAAGTGCCACTTGTGTCTGCAGTGTAGTTCGAATACTGATGAGAAGTATAATTTGCATAATTGCCTTCATTCCATGAGGTGGTCTGATTACCGTAACCGCTACTTGGGTAACCTCCAGCTGTCTGATAATCACCAGGATTGTAGTAAGTGCTTGAATAACTTGCAGGCCCAGCATAAGACCCAGTATTCTGAAACGAAGAAATAGGCTGATAAGGAGCACCTGTATTATGATATGCTCCAACAGGCTGAGGATATGAATGGTTAGGCTGCTGCTGATAGCTGCTATAGTAACCTGGATATGTTGTGCTTCCATAACCATATGGATCACTAGAATTGGGGTATGAACTGTAGCCATTGTAATCTTGTGTTACATTTGTAGTTCCCATACTCGATGAACTGGCAAGGGATGTCGCATTGAGTCCGTCTTGAAGATTTTTTACATGCGGTTCAGTGTGCTGCTCATGGTGATAAGTGGAATTCGACAGATTTCCATTCTCTGTGGATCGAATGTTCACCTCGTGCGTGGCCCATGACACATTTCCAGATCCAGCTGTTATGGGAAGATATGAAGATGCCTGTGATTGACTTGCATCAACAACATATCGATTCTGAGAGAGATTGCAAAAAGAAAAAATGTTAAACATGTAAAAGCTTAACTTTCAACCAAATATGCCATAAACATAAGAAACTCGGTCGCCAGCAAATATAATAGAGTTTTGAATGTACTCAAAATATAAGAAAAAGAGACAAAACAATAACAAGCAAGCAATCCAAGTGGCAAGCATTAAAGGGAAAATGATTTATGAACAATCCATCTACACCATTCAATGACAAGGCGCCTGCCTAAAGATAAATACAAACAGAATAATGCGTGTCCCTGTAGCCCAAATGTTAGTATTAAATTCTCTCAGCTCCGATTGAATCAAAAGTTGTTAAACGACAAAACACATGCATTTACAATCAGTTGATCGGTATTATTAAATAGAATGACCAGGCTATGACAAAACTTCCAAATTCAATCCTATTAGTTAGAATAAATGCTTTGAAAAATTCTAAATCAATTCATAATATTTTCTTCTAAATATATGTCAACAGAACTTCATACTTGCTGGACAACAGCAAAATCTCAAACCCAATTTATTAACCCAGTTCCATTTACTCCTAACAACGATAACAATGCACTATAATCCAATTCTCATTGATTCATGACTAGTTCAACAAATTCCGAATGCACAAACAATAATGGAGCTACAAATTATACTAAATATTCATGAACTTAACCAATGCTATGTTAGAATAGCCCGATAATAAAGTAGACCACTATTTCTTACATAATCTAAGCATTAGCTTATAGAAAAACTCATTCAGTTAAATCAAACCTATCAAACAAAGACAAAGAATTACCTCGACAGAATTAGGGTCCACTGAAGCTAAGGTCTGTGTGTTGCCTCCTTGACTCATCATCTTCTCATAACATCCTAATTAATCAAAGTAAACCATAATCAGCATAAGCAACAGCTAAAACTAATCCAATCAATTACTAACATAACAAACAAAGCATAAAACCCTAATAAAAAAAAATACGAAATTAAGCAATTCTAACCCTCAGGAAACGAAAACCCGAATCCAACCCAACGAACAACTTTGTTTGCAAGATCGAGTTGAGAAACCAGCAGACAATAATGAATTGAGATTATAAAAATTAAAAAATTAAAAAAAAAAAAACCAACTATTTAAGAGTTTCCTAGTATTAATTAGTTCAATTTACTTTATTTATTAAAGAAAAAAGAATTGGTGCAACAGAGTAAATATAGCGAGAGAGAAAGAGAAACCGATATAAAGAGAACCGGAAATAAATAAATTTTATCGGGCAAAGAGAGTTGTATGTTATTGCGTCGTCATGTTTGGTTCGGTTGACGAAGATAATTATTCGGGTAAACGGGTTTTGTTCTTATTACAGAAATTACAAAATAAAATTAATATTTTATCGTAATAAAATATTAATTAAAATTAATATTTTGCTTTTACTTTTTTTTTTTTAATTAGAAAATAAAGAGACGTTACAAAACAGATATACAGTTATTATTATTATTATTATTATTATTATTATTATTATATGTTCTGTAATGTTAAAAGTACCGACCGCAATTACTGAATTCCGACAGAGAACCTAAAACAAATGAATTCTGACTTTCATGCAAGGATTATACGTTAAGGAAAGGGGTGTAATCAGAATGTCTTTGTGGTGATGTCAGTAGGTATTATTTCCCCGGCATGCGACCTAACCTCGTTGTTAAGAGGCCAATTTATCATGTCATTGGGTCAATATACCACTGACAATCAGTGCAAGACAACCCATTTTTTATTTACCTCGGCTTTTCCTTTTTGGTAGATAAGCTTTCACGTCATTTGGGGTAATCACGTCTCGAGTCCCTGATTTTTCATGTTTTCATACATTAAAACATTATTTGTCCGTTTATAACAAAAAGATCCCCGGTGGTCTCATTTGAAATGAGCCAATATTCCCGCTAGTGTTCATATATTGTGATGATTAAATTTCAATATTATAAGAGTACTTTTTGTGATTTCAAGAGAGGTCAGAATTCTAATGGACAAACTATGTCCTTAATTGTAAAAATATAAAAATTCAGAGACCCAAATGTTATTATCTCATTTAGATAAATGTCTATTTACGGGAGCTTTCACATTTGCATTATTATTACAGCATTGGTTGCAGTGGTGTAAACAAGTCTCAGAAACAACTCAACGCAATTTGTGATGTCAGTTTCAATGGTCAAAGGGTTCAAGATTTTCTCCTCATTGGGCACAAAACAAACTTTGATCTCACTTCCTCTGCTGGATAAAAACTTTCAACAACTGTGTGCTGGAAAATGTTTCCACTCATTCCACGTTCATTTCAAATACAGAACGATCATGGGCAATCAAGTCATACGATGTCAGAAACCTAGGCCACTGTCATTGGGTATAACTAAAAGGAATTTAGTTTTCTGAAACTCAGTCTCTTCCTTGTTGCCAGATTCTGGCAAAACCCTGTCAAGAAATTTGTTTCAAGCATCTTTCACATTAGAAAAGTTCAACTAAAATAGCATAATCAGATTCCGGGCTTCAACATAGCAGCAGCGTCATCTAAGGGAAGATGACAAACACCTAGCTAAAAGGCAAAATCATCAATCATCTTCAATAAAGAAAGAGGGAATTTCATGAGTGATTACCCCATGCTCACTTGTGCTCTCAATTCAAATTCGGAAAGTTCGGGCTTTCAATCTACTGTGGCATTTCATAGGGTGAAAAGCACGGAACAAATAGAGCAAAACAATAGTCCAGAACATGATAGAAATGGCGAAACCTAAAAGCCTCACAACCCTTGATTCCCAAATCAAGCATAAATCATAAGTCAGGCCAACATATTCAGTTCAGAAACTCGAGACTCACGTCAAATGCAGCACCATTGTGAGCCGGCAAATCCTTGCTCTACCTCAAGGTCAACTTTTCATTTCTACCATGTTGCAACTGCAACTTAAGATTATCATTATTATTTGCAGTTTAATTACTATTTTAATGATTTCCAAAGAACACGAAAAAGATTATGAAAATAATTTAATGGACGGACCAACTTAAAAAAGGCTTGCAGATCCTCAAGAATGCCATGGTAAACTGATGCAAGTCTAAAAATAACAAAATCATAGGACCAACTCTTCCTTAGATTTTGCACGACTCCTTTCAACAATTGAATGCTAACTTTTTATCCTGATTGCTAATCTCCTCACATTCAGTCAATTGTTTAAGTACCTATACTGCAGAGGATCAATAGGATGTGAGCACCAAGTAATCTCATTCAATGTAAGATACACCATCATAGTTTCCCCCCATTCGAGCAGCTGATTTCCAAATGCTTTTGCATCTTCCAACAATCCGTAAGTCCAACCAGGAATATTACAATGTGCTGACCACTAAAGAAGGCAATAACTTGATGGGAAAAATAGGTGCACACATACAGCTAGCGATGGAGGACACACAACCAGTGAATATTACCAAAGAATTGTATTGGTATCAACAGTATTGCCCATAAAATGTCGGCTAACCCCTCGACAATCCAGTGAACAAATCAGGACAAGACTTGATTATTGGTTAGTGCATGACTATACAGCTCCAGAAAGCATAGAAATCACCAGCATGGCAATGGGAACTTCAATGCAAGTAATATAATACGGCAACAATAATTCAAGAATCCAGGAAATAAACTAGAACAGTCCACTCCAAAAACAACTTCTCACTCATTACATCTTTTGGAGTTCATAAACCTTCTATAAACTAAATCTTATGATCGAAGACCTCAATTACAGAGATGAAGTGTGATGAAAATGCCTAAGAATCTATAGCACTTCCGGCAAAAGAAAAATGCAGAAGTTTTAAAATGCTGCACTTCAGCGGCCAAACATTATGTGAACCCAACAGAGAAACCACTCAAGAAATATATACAATCCACATGTAAGCCTGCAAATTTCTAATTATTAATGAAGGTAGATCACATAAAAAGTACTTTATCAAAGCTTCAGCGCTATCTCTCTTCTCATATTTGAAAATGTGTATAATATAAGCACACCTAAATTCAGAATGGAAGATTCATGCATAACACGTCAACAAGAATGCCAACAAGCATGGCAAATACTAGGCAATTTGACTTTATTGATGGCTTACAATTTAGTTCAAAGTTCCAATAGTTCCAGCTGCATGCATGCTCTGCCTCGCCAAAACCATATGCAACACATAAAGCTGATCATAACTTCAGAAGTTACGGAGCGTATCTACTTAAGAATTTACAGATACTGACTGCACCGAAATGACCCTTAAAATATATAACGTGCCACCATAATTTATAACAATACAGAACTCCCTGAAATGGAATTTAATAAGCTGCAGCTGACATCCCAAATTAGAGAATAAAGAACCAGCGCTAAGTAGCAAGAAAGCATTAGCCACCATGGTACTATAAGAAACAAGCAATACACATGACAGAATTCCAGACATCCAGTCTTGAACCAAGCTAGTATCTGCTATTGTTCTCACAACTTGTTTGGGCAAATACAAAGTCTTGACGAGGCTGTAAATTACCAAATTAATTTTGTCTCCTAGTAGGCATCCAGCATCCTTGTTCATATCATATGAAAAATCAAAATCTTTTCCTCTTAAATCTAGACATATCATCAAACGCATTGTCATGCCATATATGCCCACCATGCCTATAATTTCCTTCCTGCTCTTCAATGTTTCTTGCTCTCCTAGGCGCATTTCCAGGCCGGCTCTTAATCCTTCTATCAAATTCCCTTTCCCTCAGATTGCCTCTATCATGAAAGTCTGAATCATTCTCTGGACAGAACCTATAAGGCCCAGGGCCATCTTCTGCATTCAAATGAAAATTCTGACCCTCAGCACCGTTATAAGGAGGCCTAAAAGGACGGACAGGTCCCCGTCTCTCACTGAATCTTCTCCTCTCCTCGCTAGGTCCATCAACACCAAGCTCCTGATATCGGCCAGAGTGCAAGGTCCTATCAAAGTAATCATCATTCTCTGTCCTTTCACGGGGATCTATTATATCAAGTCTCCTAGTGTTTCTTAGTAAAACCCTACCAGAAGGACTCCTATTAGGAATGACAGGCCTTGGATGACCAAGATTTCGGCCAGAATCCATATCCTGCAACTCATTAGATTGTCGAGACAAATACGGAGAACCATGCCTTCTAACTACCATTTCTACAGGGAAACAAGAATGATCAGGAGATCTCATCCTCTCCATCGTAAAAATTGGAGAAGACCTTCGGTTGGGCAATTCAGGATGTCCAACAAAAACATCCGGGGATCTTCTCCTAGAACCAATTGGAGATTTCGAATGAATTCTGGAAAGACCCCTTCTTTGCATTGGCAAGAAATTCCTGTTGCCTTGGAGAAACTGACCATCTAATTCCTCATATGAAGCTTGCGGGTGTGTGTACAAGGAGTTTGAATTGTCATTCGGTAAACCCCTCATGAACTTCTCACCATGTCTAAATCCAACCAATTCAGAACCACCTACACCAATGCATCTACTTGGGCTAATGTTTCTTGGAATTCTGCGAACCATTACATGGCCACGCCCAGGAGGCCCCTCTCTCCCTCCAGGGGATCTCCCTGAATGTAGATGATGAAAAACTGGCGCCTCATCATTCAAAGGTTTCCTCCGTCCCCTACTAGTACCAGCAAAGCCCCTACCAGTACCAGCAAAGGCGCCATTGAGCCCAAAATTATAACTGTTAAATTCAAGATCAGTTTCTGATCCATATTTGTTCCTGGGAACACGAAAGTCTACTGGTCCATTATAAAATTCAGGAACAAAGTCTCGTTCAGGATTCCAATCACCATGTAGAGTGTCTATCCTACTGGAAATTCTCCCTCTCCCGCGCCCAAAAATCATTTGAGAGTTTCTAGATGGTTGATCATGATACCTATCTCTTGAAAATTTGTGCGAACCATCGGTGTAGAATTCTTCTCTACAAAATGCAGTCAGGAACAATAATAAAATTAGAACTACAAAACCAAGAAAGGGGAAAATATAGTAATAGTAATAACAACAGTAATCATCACCTCCCTTGAGAACATAATTTATCACCCTCAAGCGTGACATCAGGTAACTTCCCAGTCCTAGTAGGCAATGATCTAGCTGGAAGAGTCCTTGTTTTACTAGGAGAGGGCGAAATAGAAGCTCGCAAATTTACTATCTGGCTCTTATGACCTCCACTGTTGGCATCCATAGCAGTATCGTCAACATTAAAAGATGCCTCCCCCTTAGGCAAAGCAGAAATGATATCAACCACATCAGTGTTTTTAACATCCTCATCCGAGCCTTGAACAACAGTCTCCAAATTTCCTTGGCTTGCACTTGCGGCTTGGTCAGATGACTGTTCAGTCTTCTTGCCCTTCGGGTAATTTGTAGCTTCATTGGTTGGCATCTCAACCGCCGATGATTCCTGCAAAATAGCATCTTTATCATCTGCAACCTTATCAGTCTTCCCATCATGAGCTCTTTCATAAATAAAATTTATATTATTATTATTTGGTTCACTGGGCTCTTTAGTTTTAGCGTCTTTTTTCTCAACATAGGATAATGTGGGATGACCATCACTGGGAAGTCCCCTAAAATCCATTTGTTCTTTGTCAGAATCACCATTATTAAAGGGCTGTACTTCTCTCTTTTCGCATATGGGTTCCTCCATTGTAGTATCTGGCAGTGGTTCTCGAACTTCACCATCTTCAAAGTCTTCTTCTCCCTTACAATCTTGTTCTGCATCCATAGCTGTTCCTAAATTATGATTGCCGTCAGACTCATAATCAGTACCATATGAATCTTCTTCCGGCACATCACCTGATAAATTAATTTTTTCATCATCACTTGCAGAACCCTCATCATTTCCCGTTAAATCAGGGGGAGCCATATCCATAAATTTTAATCTGTGCTGCTCAGGATCATCAACATTTGTGTCTTCGGCTATTGCAGTTTCTACCATTCGAGAGACATTTACTTCATCACCATCATGACCTACAGATGCATCTGTGGCAATCAGCCTGGCACTTTCAGATTTTTCCTGAGGCAACACCGCACTAAAATGAGATCTTTCACTGCTCAAAGACTGTTCAAAACTGTTTAATACATCACCACCTGTAGGCAAGTCCACTAAGCTAGTAGTTTTTCCTCGAACATCCTGATCATGTAGCATCATTTTATCCAAATGGTTTGATGTACCCTCTATTTTACAGAGTGTTTCCTGAATACCCTCATGAACGGGTTCAGGTTTTATGGATCTAGGATCAACTAATTTCCGGGAGCTAAAAGTTGATGATTTCAAGGTTTTAATATTGCCTCTCTCAACTAATTCCAATTTCACAGCTCTAGCATCTAGTATTTCCTTGGGAGTAGCTGTAACACCCTTGATGCTCTCATCAAATGGTTCTGATTTGACAGTTGTAATATTAACCTTGTCCAAATTGCCAGTAAGCACAACTGCTTTGTGCACACTCAATTTAGCTAAATTGCTGCTCCCATTCGGCGGAGCTGATGAACTAGACGGCTTTTGATTAATGTTTGACGCTGACAAACTGGAAGGCTCTTGATTATCGTTTGACAGCAATGAATTGGTAGGATTTTGATTAATGTTTGACAAAAGAATGGATGGACTGAGCCCTAAATGAAGATTATCCTTCGAATTGCAGCGCCAGCTAGACAAATCAGGTTGTACAGCACCATTAGATCTGCTCTTGTTCTCTTTATGGATTTTCCCTCCGGAAGTAACTCTATTCCCAACCATTCCAATTGAGGAAATCAAAGGCTTTATATCATGTGTGACACCAATTGTGTTAAACGCATCCATGGCTACTTGACCTGAAGCTTCACCAACCATATGACCATCCCACACATCCATGGTAGTATTCAAGTCCCAGTTTGATCTATTAGCAGGCCTATTAGCATCATCAGTATTCAACTCAAAATCATGACTTTTGCATTGATTACTACTTTCTCCCTTGCTTGAAGACAAACTCAATGAAACAGGGTTTCCCCTCTCGTGATTCTGATAACTTCCTCCATCATTTTGACCTGCCATACTTGACAAAAGATGCTTTTTTATACCTAATGACAACTCAGTAATCCCAGAAGTTTTTGATTGTTCTGATTTACTCTTTGCTTCCACTTTTTGTTTGCTAGATACATACTTCCCTATGATAAGATCAGGAGTTACACTAGGTGATAAGTTCAACTCAGTGTTTACTGAAATTATGGTAGTGTTTACAGATTTCTCAGCCGTAACAAGCTTCTTGTTGCCAATATCAGCCACAGAAAGAGAATGCAGTGTAAGGCTTGGATCTTCAATCTTGACTCTAGAGCTGCCAGCATTGCTGTGAACCATTTTAACATTCCTTGAATCAGAATTTCCTTTCATTTCTTCATGTAGAGATTCATTGTTTGAATCAGATATGGCAGAGGAACTTGCTGGAATACTAGCATTAGATAAAACTGACCCTTCAGATGCACTGTAATCTTCTTTTAGTAGTGACTCATTTCCCACTGGTAGTGAAGATTGCTCTTTGGGGGTGGGAGAAGGAGGCCTGATTATTGGGAATCTCCTTTTCTTGATAGGAACACCTGCAGTGTAATTACTAGACATTCTGGCAACTGGTTTCAACCCAGTCTGGCGATAGAAAATCAATTATCAGTAATCATATAACAAAGAAAGTTGCATATTTCTGTAATCTACAAATAAATAAACACCTCTTCATTTCCAGACACTGGCATACTTCAAAACTTGCTATGGCTATAACCTTCTTGCTATCGTATCAAAAATAACCAAAAATCACGTCCTGGCAAACATGTTAAAAGCACTTTCAGATGCCACCCAGAATAATATACAAACACAATAATGGAATAGACGCAGTTTGCAACTTAAGCGCCGGCAGTTTCTAACAATCCCCTACTAACGAATATCAAGCATAGAAAACAAATGGTAAACACCTACCCACAAAAGGAATTAAAACAATTTTCATAATTTGCTTGAATTAACCATTCAAATTCAAACAACATATACCCACTTAAAAATAAAACAACCTTATTAAGGAAAAAAGTGGCATCACAAATAACAGTCAGTAAAATTTCTCAACCACTATTCATTCAGTGATACCCAAGAGTTAAATTGTAGAAGATGTGATCTGAAATTATGTAGGGTACCAATCAAGACACAAATTAATAAATTCAACCCCACAACAATTCAGTTGATAATTTAAAACCCAAAAAATTAAAAAATAAATAAATAAAACAAATACTGGATTCATTAACTTCGCGATAAATGATTTCCCAGGCAAGTGAATCAATCACGACGAACTAAATTAAATTAAATCAAACATTTCCAGGAAATAACAAAATAAAATAAAATCAAAATCAACACTCAATGTTGACCGACCAAAAATCGCCACATCAACCGGCAACTATCCAAAAACAATCAGTGAACATAGATTGAGCATCGAACTTGATCGGAAAATTACCTAAAGAAATTCCAGAGAACTTCAAGGAAATGACTTATAAAAGAGAGAGAATCTAATTAGCGTGTAAGCTAAACCACTTCAGGACTAGGGTTTGAGATTGGGCAATTGCATTACTGTTACCTGTTTTAAATAAAGCAAGGATTTCATCACATTACCTCCTTCCCGGAAATCTCACTTTATACATAGCGTTAACACTTACTTTCCATTTACATTAACGCCGTTCATATTTACCGTCCAAAAAGTGTTGAATGACTAAAATGTTCAATCAACACATTTGATAGAGATCAAAAATAATAATAATAATAATAAATTAAATAATAACAATTTCGGTATATTCTTCTAATTTTAGACAACATTTTGTTTCACACGGCCATCGATTCGTCGTGCCAACTAGCTCACAGGCAGCGATGCAGAGTACCTACCACCAAACGCGCTTGCCGCTTGCCAGTAATGAGTAGCATATAGATTTGTGGGTCTTTATCGGTTCTTGAAGTGAAACGGCAGCGTCTAAGGCTAGATTTGTGGATCTTTAATACTTTTATGACGGTCAACAAACAGTCAATATAAACGGAGTCATTGCAAAAAAGAGATAAATGTATATTTTTTTAAAAAATGTTAAATAAAATTTTCACAAATTTGACTTTAGGTCTGCATGATCGGGTAGTCTTTGTCATACTTCGTCGACAGATGAGAACAATCAACTGGCTACTCGACACGTGTAAAGGCTTATCCTGGGAATCTTCCTGTGACGCGGTCCTAATCCTTGTCGCTTACTTTTGATGGAAACGAAAATGGTAGGTGGTGCATTTGAATCGTACCACATGATTGGATTGATCTTTTAATTTTTATTTTTTATATACAGGTACTCAATTTTTAAAATTTATACTTTTGAGGTGTCATTTGGAAATTTAGACAAAACAGTTCCTAATATTTCAAAAAATAATCACAAAGGTCCATTGACCAAATTGCCTTGAGGCTACCTGTGGTTCGTGGGCTTTACTTTGCTGCCTCGTCTTGGGCTTGAAGTTCCTTATACCTTCGTGGAATGGCATAAATATCCTGTCCCAATCTCAGCTAAATTCAATGTTTAAATTTCTCATTTATTCTTCCAAAAAAATAAAATTGAAATCTTATTTATTCATAAACTAATGAGCGAAATTCTTATTATGGATTTTAACCCTAATATAGATTTTAAAAAACAACACATCATAATAAATTTCTTTTAAATTTGCACCTTATTTTGACTTATATTATTGTATGACTAAAATTTTCACTCCATTTATAATATACCTTGAAATAATGTGATTATGATACACTGAGTTATATTGTAACCAAAATTTTAAAATTACAAAGTAAAATTGAATGTATCGTTGCGGATTTAAATTGAATAAATTAAAATCAATAGTTTTGATAGATTTTATTTAATTAATACAACATTTCAAAATGATTAATAATTGTTTTTTAATTTATGATCAATCAAATTAAAAATAAAATTTATTTTATTAGGTCCAAATCGTTAAACCACACTTATTGATTTAGCTTGGCTTAATTTATTATTTATTTTCAATTTAGATCGGATCGGTCCAAATTAAAACTAATAATTTTGAATTAATTTGAAATTTAGACGAAAACATATACAAATTATCTTTGTCCAACCCTAATTGTAACACGACTTAACTCATTTTCGGATCCTTTGAAAAAAAATAATAATGAATATAAACTCTCTATAAAACTATTAAATGATATGTTGTGATAATAATGGTTTAATAATATTCAAAAGTAATAAATATTAATTATATTATTCTTATATTAATTGATTGATTTTCTATTTCAAAATTTTATAGAATATATACATAATCATCGTCAAGGTTAAGACTTTGTAACTTGTAAGGCCACAAACTGACTTGGAGTATCATGCCCTAGTAGTGTAGATTTGTATTTGTACTTCTCCTAACCTGGGTTTGAAATTCCCGTTCCACGACGGAGTTAAATTTTCGGCTCTATCATAAACTCGAATATCTTATATCATCATGCTTACAGTTCTTAGCTTAACATGGATTAGAATTTCACGACTCAACATGGGTTTGGAGTTCCCACACCTAGTACGAATCAAAGCTTTGTTGCTTCGTGTGATTAAATTCGTCATTCATAGGCCTGCTCGGCCCATGAACTAGGGCTTGATTTTTAAATTTAGCCCACGTGCACGTCAATTTTCCATCCCTAAACTGGATGCTGGCTAGTACGGAATTCTAAACCACGAATAGAGTATTATCAAACGGACATCCAAACAGCGCATCCTCATTCTGGTTATCGACTGCTCTGTAATCCTGCAACCCTTGCTAACACTGTCACTTACTGTAAGAAGCAGCTAAAACCGACAGCGTATTCATCGCTTTTCACTATGCAAATGTAATTCGGTTCTAGAATCACAATTCTCTGGTGTTTTAAACGCCCAACTCTTAACTAAATCTCATCGCGTCTATGCCAAACTCACCTTTTCATCCTTATCTGAAACCGAGGCTAGCTCAAACATACCTCCTTTCTACTCTGTTTGGTTTCCGAGAAAATGTAGGAAAAGAAAAGACATTATGAATTCTCCTGTCAACTATTTTTTACTGTGTTTTTGGAAACCTTAATGCAAAGAGCTATGACTGCTCCTCTCCCCTTTTGGTTTTCACGTTCGCAATATCACCAACTCTTTATTTTAATTCTCTATTTTCATCAAGTTTCCAGCTTTTGAATGATTCATGTACAGTTAGCTAGACTGTTCCCCTGCACGAAGACATCCAATTAGTGCTGTATCTTACAAGAAGAACAATCAAACGTTTTTAACAGTTTAGTGTTCTTACTCTAGCTAAGTTACTGAATTCTTAATTGTTGTTGAATTCTTTGACAAGTATTGCAGAGCTAGAGACTGCATATTGAATGTTCCTTTTGGTGTGGTATGCTTCTTTTGCTAAACTTGTCCCAAACTCTTCTAAGGTGTATCCAACAGTAGTAAGTATGTTAATACGTACTTTATAGATTTCTTACTTAATTTCAGCACATATCACCAGATAGTCTCCATCCGAAAATCAAATCTCTGTTAGGCGATGTTGCAAAGCTTGCTATTGTCATCTTACTTGAGCAGAAAATGGGTAAGGTAATATTTTTTATTCTGAATGGAAATTTGCATGAAAATCTATTGATGAATATTAGTGCATTTTTCATTATGTTGCACATTTGACTTCTCTTTTGTGTGTTGTTGGTGCTATTTTCAGCCTACAAGGTGAAATCCGAGGAAATATGAATGATCGGAGAATTCAGAATGGGCTCCCTTACTTACATCAGCAGACTTCCTCAATTATTGGAGAGACTAAAAGATGTTGAGCGCATTAATCTGCCAAGATTTTAATCCGAGGAAAGGTGTTTCTGCTCTATTGGCTACAGCTATATTTAAGACTTGCTCTTAGGAAGTAAGTGGCTAGAGATCTCCTTATCGGCGAGCTTTGTGTCCTCAATTATTTAATAAAGTTTTCTAATTCAATTTTATTTTTAGTTGAAATGAAATCTGCACCGTCCGATTTAAATGAAATTATTAAATTATTGAAGATCTTCAATCTGATTGATCAGAATATTTCAAAATTACATTTTTTTATAATTATTTTAATCCAATTTATTTTAATTAAATTAGGTTATTAATAAAATAAAAATCCATTATTAGGTTACACACACGGCACAAGTACGACAGAGACACCGAAAACAATAATCCCCTCGGTTAGGGCCACAATCGTAGTTATGACCAAATTGAAGGGCAATTTGGAAAAAATTATTTGACTTATTGGCAAACGCACCGCTCCGCTGCTTTCGCTATAAATATAAGGAGAGAGAAGTAATTCCTCCTTTAATCGAATCTAAATCTAGGGTTTCTTCATTTACAATTTAGACTATCTCTCTCGCTATAGTCCTTCTCCAGGTGCGCCTCTCTCTCTAGCGTATGATCTACTGTAGTTCGTTATCTTCTGTGCTATTTCTAAGTATCTTTGATTGATTGTGAACCTATTGTCGGTAATTTGTTTGTTGATTGAACTGCAAAACGTTGAGATTTGGTCACTTTTAATTATTTGTTCTTATGTTTTCGAGTTTTAGGGTTCCCTTTAGCTGTATGTGAAACTGTTCGCATGAGAGTTTTATGTTAACGGGTAATTTTTATATTTGTTATCGAAATTTTGAGTTTTAGATTAGGTTATGAATATCTATCATAATTTATTGTTGTTTTTATTGTAAAATGTAGTGTCTTTTTTGTTTTTGAGTTTCTTTGTGATGTACTGCGAGGATTTGGTGTTAATTTTTGTTCTTTGGGTGGTTTATATGATATGGTGCTGGTTTGATACTGAATTGAAAATGAGATGGTTTGTGTGTGTTTGTCTGTGTGACGCGACTAGGAGACAATAAATATGGTTTGAGAAATTTTATTGCAGGGTAAAATGCCTCGCCATGATGACCGTTATGGTGGTACGCGTCTCTATGTTGGTCGCCTGGCTTCACGGACAAGATCACGCGATCTTGAGGATATTTTCAGCAGATATGGGAGGTAATTATAATAATTCTTAAAAGGGGTTTTGTGGGTTTTTTCTTTTTGTTATTTACGTAATGGGTGCCAGCTTGAATTCACAACGTGAACTAAACTAGCAAGCTTAATAGTCCTCGTTTAAGTGCACTTCTTTCTGATAGTGCCTAAGAGTTCGGATTTTCTGTATTATTCTTTTTAATAGCTTCTTATGAATTGTGTACGAGTAATGGTAGTTTGTGACTTGTATGTGTTTTTCCTTCTTTCTCTGTTTTTGCTGTTGGTGCTTCAGTTTGCTCTAATCTTCGTACAAAGTATGCTGAAGAGAACCTCTCTTTGTATGCATTTGTCTTCTGGGTAATAGGGTTGTTTTGTTGGTTTCTGAGTAAATTAATGGTCTTTGGATTAGGTTCTGGGGTTTAGTGACAATAAGTTGTGTGGAAGGCAACAAAGTCTTTGCCAAGCTCTTTTAAGTGCTTGGCATTCAATATACATTTGAATATATGTGAGAAAGTTGCAGCCCTCCACGTGTCTTGTGTGGTTTAACTTGAATGATCTTGTTGAAGGTTTCTGGGCTTTTGCCTAACCTGGAGATCTATGGTGAGAGGTTGACCTTGGTGGATTTGGCGAGTCTTTCTATAGTGTTTTGCGTGTTTTTATGGAAATGGCAACAATCTCAAAGTGGTGTTTAGTTCATCTGTGAGGGGCGAAGTATCAACCCGTCGATACTTGTGTCATGATGGCCTTACTGTTTCTGGCACCTGTTTACGCAGAATACGCGATGTGGATATGAAGCGTGACTTCGCCTTTGTTGTACGTATATCCTCCCTTTTTTCTCTATCTCACTTGTGCATGTGCACATGCACATTATTCGCACATACATGTTTTCCTCTGGTGTAATTCATCATTTTCTGTTTTCAAATCATGTGTAATGCAGATATGATCTTGTACTCTATTTTCTTTTCCCTTGCTCATGATAACAGGAATTTAGTGACCCTCGAGATGCTGATGACGCAAGATATAGCTTGAACGGTCGGGATGTTGATGGAAGCCGTATCATTGTGGAATTTGCCAGGGGGGTAGGTATTATAGAAAGATTTCTATTAAAAGAATTGCAAAGTGGTTGGTACTAGAATACATTGGTCTATGACCTTGATGGGGCACAAAAATTAAAGGGTTCAAATTTGCCAATCTTTACACCTTGAAGGTTTTACACATTGCTAAAATTTTTTATTTTTTTGGCTTAGGGGCCACGTGGTCCAGGTGGATCACGTGAGTATCTTGGTAGAGGCCCTCCTCCTGGATCTGGTCGCTGCTTCAACTGTGGAATTGATGGCCACTGGGCTCGAGACTGTAAGGCTGGAGACTGGAAGAATAAGTGTTATCGCTGTGGGGAACGAGGCCACATAGAACGAAATTGTCAAAACAGTCCAAAGAAGATAAGGTATGTGTATGTGCACCCACTGTGTTGAATTTGCGTTACATCTGGGATGGATCTTTAGCTCACTTGTATAACGGTTCTGTGGTAAAGACCTGGTCGGAGTTATTCGCGTTCACCTAGTCCTCGCCGTGGTAGAAGCAGGAGCCGCAGCTACAGCAGAGGCCGAAGTGACAGGTATGTTCTGTTATCCTTTATTTATAATGAGCCTATTGCTGTCATACAGATTGATTAGTAAAGCCATGAAACAGCTGCAGCTTGCTTACTCTGTGGTTTGGGTTCTGTTTTTGGCCTTATTTTATATATTCAATTGGTGTTTTGGTTTTCCAATTCTTCAGTCGATCACGATCGCCTGTGAAGAGAGACAGAAGTGTTGAACGTGTTGAGAGAAGATCAAGGAGCCCCCGCGACAGCAGGAGCCCTAAGCGGCGCAGGAATTCACCACCGCCATCCAAAGGGAGGAAGCGCAGTCCAACACCTGATGAAAGGAGTCCTCAAGAGCAAGGTAGCCAATCCCCAAGGGATCGGAGGCAGACCAATGGATCAGAGTACAGTGGCAGTCCAAGAGGAAAGAGCAGAAGCCCTGTTGATGACGCTGATGGCCCCGAGGATAGGAGTTACAGAAGCCCTGCTGAAGAAAATGGGCGTGGCCGGAGCCGCAGCCGTGGTCGCAGCCTTAGTCCAGTCCCTAGGGATGACAGGAGCCCAATTGATGATGATGATAATCATGGGTCCCCTAGAGGAAGCGAATCAAATTAGTAGTGGCATTGGTTGCATGTCTCTCTTTATATTGACTGATTCAAGTTGTTTGCAAGAATTTAGAATTGTTCTGTATTTGATAGTTTTGAACCTTAAATATTGATTATAACTTTTGAGATTTCTATGAAACTTTTATTGATAATAGTTGGTCTCTGGAACAGTTTGTTGCTTATCAATTCTGGGTAATTTACTCCCGCGGCATGAATGAAATAAACAGCAGATCCTGGTGCATGCTGCAGTTTCATTCTCTCAGCACGCCTGATTAGCATTTGTGGGTATTCTTATACGAGGGGATTACAGCAGCAATCAAAACGTATATACTCTGTTGCTGAAAGTTGAACTATTGTGTTTCAGATCGAATAACTTCTACTAGTCAACAACAAATGAAAATTTATTTATTAGTCCCTAGTAAAAATGTTTTTAGTGACATCAACACACATTCTGAGGAAATAGCAGGTTATTCATTGCAATAGCGTCTAAATCCAAGTTTTCTTACATAAACAAACACCACAATAAACTACAGAAACGGGTCACAAGACAAACTCACTATACAAGAAACGACTGCTCATTTCACAGGATATTAAATTCAAGCTGTTAGTTTATTTTTTTGCTTGCATAATAGACAGCACAATGACCAACACTTGAATAGAAATTGCTCAACTGTTTTTTAGCATATGTACAAATGGCAGGTCTCCAACACCAATACCAAGATGTCCGAAGATTTACCCATGTGCAAGTTCTTGAACGAGAATTGGCTGAAATTTTTCAGGTGAGAAGTATCCACAGATGAAGCAGGAAAAGTGGAAAACCCAATAACATCTTAGGATATATAGACCTTGACCAAGTCTGAATAATTGCACACCAAACCTGTCCTCGGACAGGTTATTTTACCGTTGTTTTTCCTGGCCATTTCTTCAAGAGCCTGCCATAGGAGAAAAAACTGTTAGACTGTCAACCATAAGCTTACGTAATTATAACTAGAAACATGCAAACCTTAGTACTATAAACATAGCCGTTGGGCAAGACTTGCGGTGGGTTCTCTGTGTCCATTAGCTCCTTAGTTATGTAGCAAACAAGCTTTGAGTGATGCTGCTTAGAGTACGGCAATGGTGATGCTAATTTTCGGAAACTCTCCTGTGATAAAGGGTCCTCCTTGGTACAATCATCTTCATAACAGTATCTAAATCAGGTCAAGGCAAACAAAGTACATGGATGACAATCCAAGCAATAAACAATGCAAGAACAGAAAGAAAAGTGCTCAATTGCCCGGTACAACTTCAGTGTCACACATAAATTCATCTCCATATTTTGTTAGAAGTATTTAAGAAAATTTAAGTTTGAACTTAAGCACAAAGCTTCACTATGGTTCAATGACCATTAGCAACAGTACGATGACAGTCACAACATGAGTTATAAATAAAAGCTATTCACAGATTTCAAACTACTAAATTGATCACTATTCCATTATTTAAGAAACTTGAGACAAGTGTATGTAGATTGTAGCTTGACTTTCTTAAGGTTTGTTAAGGCTTGAGGTGTTGTAGCTTTGAAGCTGCAGTAGCTGAGATAAAATCACAAGATTACAATTTTGTTTGGCAGCTATAAGCATGAAGGACAAAGGACTAAAAGTCCAAGCACCCAGTTTTATTGCCATGAATGAAACTTAGGTTATGTTCCATGTTTTCTCCCCTCCTCCTGACTTCTACTCATAAACCATGTAGACCGGCACGAGAGGGTTTTATATAGGTCTGACTATTAGATTTTCATGATTTATAATTTGATACTCTAATTGTAAGAATACCTAGGCTACTAACTACCTTGTTTATTTAAAAATGGAGCTAACAGATAATCACATATTAAGTCACCAGCTCAGGATACGGTGTGTTTAGGGCAGATAAGCCAGCTTGCAGATAAATATTTAACAGTGGCTCTAGTGTCATGCCATATAACTTGCAGAATTCCTGTTTAAATTGGTCCACCAGGAAGTCCCATTGCTTTGGTTCAAATAAAGCCTGGAAAGCAAAAGAAAAGAAATCAATTAATTGTACTAGTCTACCCTGTAAATGTCAGCTCCCGAAACAAAAACAAGACCAGTCAACAAAGTTCACAAGGAAGAAAAGTCTAATAGTCACTGTGAATCTAATTAAAAACCAATGTATTTATGTATGTGAGTATTTATATTGACACGTATTTATGGATGCATGTACATATGAACAACCAAGAATTTTCCTATTGGTACTAAACTGGATAGGGAAATGGGAAGTTCATCTTAAGAGCTAAAACTTTGACTAAGTATCATGATGAAGTATGATCATGTGCTATATGCTTATGAAGATTATTTCTTTCAAGAGATAGAATTGACCTTGTATGTGGTACATTCTGTATTACTCTTAAAAGCCAAGGTTGCCATAACCTGCTGCAATTCTTTCATATGGGTAGCTCCCCATGGCGCAAGGTACTTTCGAGCATAAGTAATGGCACGCAAATTATTTTCAGCTCGTACCAACTCAATGAACTCTTGAAGTCTCAACTGGAATTCAAATTTGCTCTGCTCAAAAAGAGAGAGAGAGATAATGATAATCACCATTACTACAATGAACCAAGAATTAGATTAAAATCACAGTTTCATCATTTCACGAGCCTTAAGAATAAAGATAAATCAATTTTTTCATCATCTAAGCAAATAGTTTAAACCTCGAAGGTCATGGGTAATTCAAAAACTTCACTCCTCTATGCTAAATATTTATGACATGTGACACAGCATGCGTAAGACATGATAAATATTAAATAATGCAGTGAGGAAAGACAATTTCAACTCCTAATCATGTTCTTTATTTGAATTCTTATCTCATATTGGAATTAATGTATGAAAATATTTATCAAACATGTTATAACAGTCAATTAATATGGATTACTCTTGTAGTTCTTCATCCAGATTTCGAGAATCAGCAATCAGTAAGAAAAAGATTAGCAGAACAGAATACTTATATCTGGGAAGCTCTTTTAACCATACTTATGAACCGAAAATTGGCAGTAAGTACCTTCGACTTCTTCAACCTTGACTTATTATCAGAACACCAGGCTAAAGCAGGGGCTACCTCCTTATTTTGAAGAGCATCAATAACCTTTTTCGCTTCAAGGAATACATCAATATCAACAAGATCCTGGCATGTGAAGGTCAATTGCAATACCAGCACACTTGTAAGCACATAACAGATGACACTATATAGGAACATAATCCATAAAGCGACAACGCTGGACCTTTGATTAGATTCCTGATCTATGCAAATAGACAATACTAGAAGTCATTGACACATGTGACAAATAAGAGGAATGCCCTCCCTATATCAAAAAAGCAGGAAAAAACATCAAACCCACAAGTCATGAAGGGTTTTAATCATAATATGACAAAAATATTCAACTTGTGGTAAATGAATAAGTTCAAGATATCTTAAATCCAACAACAAAAATTAGATAATATCATTATCTAATTGTAATACCCATTTAATTTCAAAGAAAAAAATAGCAAGAAACACGAGACTCCCCGGTAAAGAATGCCAGACAGCCAGCAGTGTGCAAAAATGAACATGCATGTAAGATAACCTGTATATTACTGCTTTCTGCCAACTTCTCAGCAGTGTCATAATACGACATCCGCAACATGTAGTCTATGAGAATCCGTTTCAGTCGTGTGTTATTCCATTCTGACAAATTTTCCGCATCTGCTGATTCTAAGTGATTGAGTCGAGACCGACACTTTTGTGCCTGCAAGTGCTCCGTTCGACTTCCCTCTTCCAACTGAAAGATCCAAATATACATGAACCACAGGCCATAAAGATCTAAATATGTATGAATCACAGACCATAAATAAATGAACTTGTAGGTCTTATTCATCAATTAGGTTTAAATTTGCTCAGCTTGATCAGTCAATGATTGCCTAAAGATATAGAAGATGCTACCTAAGCCCCTAGAAACCAATCCTAAAGATCTCAATATCAAGTCAAACAATAAAACCATACAATTTTCAAGCTTCAAATGCAAAAAATCATATGCACGTTGAACCAAAAAAGATATTTCCATATGTAACCCAAATCTTTATCATAAAAAGGTGTTCTTTTTTTCATTGGAAATTTAGGGATGACACTTCGATTGCACCCAATGCCATCTCCAAAGCATTCCATGTTACCAAACTCAGCGTAAGAAAATCTGAATCGTGCTATTTACATATATTCAGCCTCCAAAGAGTTTGAAGCTCGCCTAAATGAATCTAAACTGTTATCCAGAGCTTTATTCAATTAGTGATTCACCCAACTAAACTGAAAATCAAACTCCATCAAAAAAATTACAAGGAAAAAATTCTGAATTTCATAACCCCCAGTTCTTGTTATTTGCCAAATAAAAATCCAGTAAAAAAACCAGAAATACAAACGCAGAACAACAAATTCCACTTAATTAACTAATCCATGTAACTGAATCACCTTCAGTTAACTTATATAAATATATTAATAATTCAATAATTAACGCAAATAATCATTGAATCATTATATAATCAACTGATTCAAATTGAAATCTGAGTAGGCCTCGACTAACCAGAAAATTTTCACTTCAGACCTAATTGCAAAACTGACCTTCCTTTTGAGCCCTTGTAGCCTCGACACGAGCGAGGTAAGGTGATTAACGGCGTCGTCTTTGGAAAAGTTATCATAATCTGCCACGTCAGCGACACCAGAAATAACAGAATTGACTTCTTTCTCGACGGAGCGGTGGTTGGCTCGAATCGTCTTTTTATAGTGCTCGAACGGCACTCTTAGAAACTGGTGCTCCAGTTTTAGAGCTTCGGTTAATTGAGTAAGCTTTGAAAAAGGGGTCGTGGCTGCAGCAGGAGGGACGGTGTTCGGCGGCGGAGAGGCGGTGGCTGCGTTACCATTTGGAAGGGAATCCGTTTCCATGGCCAAGCGAATTCGATGAATTTTTTGGGATTTGGGGATTTCTAAGAATGTGGAGTGTAAGGAGTTGCTGATGCTTCCGATCAGAAAAAATTAAAATAAAAAAATTCCGGGAAATAGTAAAACGGCGACGTTTTGAGAATATTGGACCTTGTTTGGCAAGTAAGTTTATAATGTCAAATCAATCATGCACTTGCTTCATATCTAGAAATGCTTCTGTCTAAAGTGTTTTTTTTTTTTTTTTTCTGAATTTGTTTTATTTATAATTATTGATAATATATTTATTTATAATTTATCAAGACTTTATTTGAATTAAATTTATTATAAAAAAATTCGAATAATAATTTAATTAAGAACTCAATTAAAAAAAAAATTGCATTGTGAGGGTCAATTATAAAGAAATTAGGTTAACTAATCAAACTTCCAAAATTAAATTTCCAATTTACTTAAACGATGAGATCAAATGATTATTTTTGTCACATGAAAATCATTCATGGGACCCATTTATACAAAGTTTAACAATTGTCAATCAATGCGGAAGATATCGCATGCGTTTTTTCCAAATTACGGGACCCACTTAAATTTCCCTGTACTCGACTGCACACGATCCGCCCTTAATCACCCGCTCCGCCGCCGCCCCATCCGCGTAACGAAAAATTTAAAAACTATGTTATTTGACTAAATTACCCTTTCGTCTGTCTTCTTTTTACAACACCGCCACGGGATACTCTTTTCCTATTGGCCCATTCCCTCTCTCTTTTTAATTTTCCCTCATCATTAAATCACTGATTTTGTCTCTCCAAAGCACAAACACACAAACATTCTCACTCTTCTCTGTATAAATTCCATTGACGGCAGAATAGTCGCCGTCACCATCATTTGCTCTTCGGAAACCAAATTGTGAAGTTCTACTGGGCGCCGGCCTTTGACGCCGTTTGACCAACGACTGAGTACGATTCTCACTATCAGTTTCTTTAGCTTAATATCAATTCCCTTGAATTTCGGTTTCATGAGTTGGATTTTACTTAATTCTCTTTTTATTTTTTTGATTAAATTTTGAATTGTTTTAGGAATTAGGAGATTATCTGAC
>JAXCLQ010000006.1:2513265-2532625 GCA_035584115.1 Cedrela odorata | reverse complement strand
GCCGAGAAAATTTGATGAAATGGAAAGGGAAAGAAAAGTTGAATTTCTACATTTTGTTATTTTAATTTTATTTTATGTTTTTGGATTCTCTTATCCTTGCTTTTCTTTTTATTTAGTTTCCACTAAACCAAACAGATAATTAGGTGCTTCATCCTTTTTTTCTTCTAAAAATAATTAAAACAGAGACTCAGAATTCAGAACCCACTAGTTTGTTCTATTAAAATTAGTTAAAATGATTAAAAGCTTAGTAAATGAATCGGTGTTTAATTCTTTTTTCCTTGCTTTCTTGGATATATCCATAGCTTTAGATTAGATTTAATTTTCTTGTCTCGGTAATGGTGCATAGTAAAAAGTTTGTGATAATTAGATTTTTTCCTTTTTGTGTCTGTTTGTGTCAGATTGTTGTGAAAGTTTTCAATTTCTTCTATTTATTAATGGCTTGTGGTTTTCTGTTACTGATCAAGAAAAAGGGTTTCTGGGTTTAAGAACCTGATGAAAATGACGAGGGTAGTGTAGTCTTTTCCTGGAAGTTAATCTTTTATAGGTTGTGTAAAGATTGGATCAGAACAGAAGCCCTGACATAGATGTTTTCATACATATAGTTATTTCGATTTAGTTTATTTATTTATCTTTTGAATATTTTAATCGTATGTTTAGTTTATTTATTGAACTAGTTGTTTGGAAAGAGAGAAGGGTTGTTAAAGCTATCATGGTTTTCATCTTTGCTCTGTTACTGATTTTTCCTAAAATAAAATGTAGATTCCCTTACTCTTTTTTCTTTTTAATTTTTTTTTTAATTTTTAAGAAAATAGTTCTAAAAAATAAGTACATTGAGTTACTCTTTTGTTTATTCTATTTATATTGCATTTTTTGTTGGAAAAAAGGGATATAAATAACTTCATGAATATGCATATGTGGTTTTTAACAGCAAATGTAAGATTGTAAATGCCAGAAATCTATGATATCCATTGTTCCTATGGATCTGTATGGAGCTCTGAAGTGTATTCTATGTATGTGTTTGTTTCTTCTCATTTTACTGTTAATTTAATCATATGGGTTTTCTTCTTATAACCAAGATATTAATGCAACTTGATTCCATATTGGATTACCTAAGGTTCTTCAGGTTCCAATCATAATAATTATCGCATTGTTGCATGCTTTCTTGTCATTCAGTTAGATTTTTTAAACTTTATGTAATGAACTTGATATGAGTTGTATGTACTTGTTTCAGAATCAAAATTTATTTTTCTTTCATTTGCCTTTTACTTGTCCTCTCTCTTAAGTGATCTTAATCATGTTTGAATGTGTTAGTGTCCTTTTCTCTTATTTTTTAAACTCATTTCGTTGCATATTTTAATTTCAGGGTAGTGAGACCCCATCATTTCCAGTACCTGTTATAACAGATCAAGGTTGAGAGAACTTGATATCTTCATGAACTATAGCTAGCTGTTGCTTTTGAAGATTGCAGATGAAGAAGCTATTCTTTTTCAGATCTTCCTCCAATAATGGAAACAACAACACTGTTTCTCCACCATCAACAGAGAAGCAAGTTTACTGGGAACACCCACTGGGAAGTGGGGTGAACCCTCAAGCTGATGACAAGTCTGAGAACAGTTTCCACGGCTCCAGGGGCTTGTTTTCCAAGTCCAGGAAGCAAATGTCTGATAGTCAGAGCTGCAGTACAAATTCAACTCTTAGAAGGAGTCGCTCATTGTCATCAGCAGCATTTCTTGTAGATGGGCTGGGACAGAGGAATTTTTCTTGCTCAGGCGATCAGAGTAGATCTCCTTCTAGTAGTACTAGTAGTGCTCTACATCAGCAGTACAATCATTCATCTCGGTATGGCATTTGATTCCAGTCTATTTTAACAGTTTGAATATGTTGATAGTCTCATCTTATAAAACTTATTTGAGATTATGTACATAGCCTTATTTTACCAATTTCTATTGAAATTACTCCCTGAGACTCATTTGGCCTATTTGTGGCTATGCTAGACAAAGTAGGGCTCTCACTCCTGAGAGACAATCCAGGGAAAAACGATTTGATGTGGCATCTATTCCAAACTCACATGGATTGGAAAGGCCGTGTTCTGGTTCGTTGAGAACTCACCATGGTTCGTCAGGAAGCTCCTCCTCCAGTAATGTCTCAACTAAAATTTTGGACCGCTACATCGATGGAGAACAGTATCAGGAAAGGAGCTGGCTGACAAACTGTTCTTCTCAGAGAAGCTATAGTGGAAATGGAAACGGAAATTGTGGTGGGAGGCTCCCTCCACGAGTTCAGTATACAGCCCCCACTTCAACAACAGACACTGTCAAAGGTAATCCGAAGTCTCATTCATTTAGGGAAGCTAAAGCTACCCGTCTCCATTTCTCATCTAGAGACTGGGTTGAGAGTGGATTTGGGCATGAATCTCCTCGCAGTCTTGCAAAGAATGTGGTTGAAAGACTATCCCAGACTCATGTTCTTCCCAGATCAAGTGCAAAGGAAGTTGACCAGAATACACCGATCACCATTGAAGATGTCTATTGTGGTTCCATGAATAGATGTTCTGATTCAAATTCAGATGTGTTTGCTCGAAAAAGTTACTCATTGGATGATCCTTATGAAACTGTTAATGAATTTGAGAAGGATGATTTTGGTGGCCTGCAGAACCAGAACAGTTTCTTTGGGGATCTATGCGAAGGTCTGAACTCAGTTGCAACTGAAGAGGATGCAGATGTGGAATTAGGAAAAAGATCTAAAGAAGCTGAGGAGAGGGTCATGGTTCTTTCTGAAGAACTTGAGCATGAAACTTTTCTTTGTGATACTGGGTTTGATGTGCCAGCTTTGGTTCAGACCATTAGAAACCTAACTGAGGAGAAGATGAGTTTGGCATTTGAGGTTTCTGGTCTTTTACAGTCAAGAATTGCAGAAAGGGCTTCTGCAAAGGAAGAACTTAACCTGGCGAGGGCAGAGTTGGAATCAAGAACAAAAAGACTAGAGAGAGAAAAGATTGAGTTGCAGTCAGGGTTGGAGAAGGAGTTAGACAGGAGGTCAAGTGACTGGTCATTCAAGCTTGAGAAATATCAGATGGAAGAGCAGAGGCTTCGTGAGCGGGTTAGAGAGCTTGCAGAGCAGAATGTCTCCCTCCAGAGGGAAGTCTCTTCTTTTAATGAGAGGGAAACTGAGAGCAGAAGCATGATAGCATCTTCTGAGCAACAACTTAAGGACTTGTCAACAAGGGTTGACGAGTGCAGTCAAGAGAATGGCGATCTAAGACTAAATGTTTCTGAATTGAGAGAGAAGTATAGAGCCACAGAGGGAGATCTAAATTGCATTCAAAGGAATTTTGAAGAGAAGGAGATGGAGTGCAAGGATTTGCAAAAATCTATTGCGAGATTGTTGAGAACATGCAGTGAACAAGAGAAGACAATTGCTGGATTGCGAGAAGGATTCAGTGATGAGATAGGGAATAAGCACACTTTGGAGAAATTTGGTAAGCATGTGGCCATGCTGCAAATGGAGCAAATAAGGTTGACAGGAATAGAATTTTCATTGAGAAGGGAGGTTGAATCTTACAGGGTCGAGGTTGATTCACTTCGGCATGAGAATATAAGCTTGCTGAAACGCCTAAAAGGCAATGGTAAAGAAAGTGCTGCTTTAACCGTTAAGCTAGATAAGGAATTGTGGACGTGTATATGCTGCTTGCAAAATCAAGGACTAACAATGCTAAATGAGAGCACTCAATTATGTTCTCAGTTGCTGGAATTTGTCAAGGGGAAAGCAGGCCAACTTCCAGAAACCAAGCTGGGCATAGAATTTGTCAAGAATGGTTTAGATGGGCAATTCATTGTTGAATCTGACGTAAAGGTTCAGGGCTTTAAGCGTGGAATTGAAATCCTAACAAGAAGTTTGCAGAATATGTCTGGGTTGTTGCACGAGAAGTCCAGTCTGGTTGCTTCAAAATCTGAGTCATTACACACTGATGCCAATTCGTCTGGGAAGCTAAATGATCAGGTGCCAGAGGTAAGCTTCTCCTGAAATCTAAAAACCTGTACTCAAAGTTGATTTTCTTGAATTAACAATGCCAATATGTACATTTAAGTTGAACTTGCATTCTATTCCATAATGTATTACTTTATACATTCATTTAGCTGATGCAAGAGCTGGGTTGTGTTGCTAATTGAACTTCTATTTTCATGCTATCATTGATGTTTTCTTTTACTTATATAGGAAATTATGAGATCTGAACTCAAAGCAGAAACTTTATTAACCAGTCTTTTAAGAGAGAAGCTGTACTCCAAAGAGCTGGAAGTTGAACAGATGCAAGCAGAACTGGCAACAGCAGTGAGAGGCAATGACATTCTCAGATGTGAAGTTCAAAATGCCCTGGACAACTTCTCCTGCGTCACCCATAAGTCGAAAGATCTTGAACTTCAGGTACCCTTCAGTATCATTTTTTTCTACTGATGTTTGCAGTTTAACATAGCTGATGTGTGAGTTTTTAGCATATGCAAATATGTAAATACTTGAGAATGAATGAGGCAGGTTTACTACAAGTGGCAGCGTATGATTCTCCGTGTATTAACTTATTTGGCATCATTGAGGTTATGTGGTGCTTTTGTTTGCTTATATGTAGTTCTGGATGAGACTAGAATGGGGTATAACTTTAACCTACAAGTACAGGGTGATGTTATGTTAGCCTATTTGAAACTTGGATAAAGTCAGGTCAGATATGTGGAATGTGAATATAATAGGAGGTTATGAACTTCAGCAGTTGTAAAAATTGGCAGGGACATATAGAACCTTATGAAGCCATATGGTTTCAACTTTTTACAGCTATTTTTCCTGAAACAGAGAATAGAATCCTTGGATTTATTTAGCAAATTTTTGTGGCACAAGTGCTTCCATTTCCAAAATATCTTTCACTAATAACCAAAATCTGCGTGGTGTATTCTGAAACTCGTTTGTTTTTGACAGATGTTGAAGAAGGATGAGAACATAAGTCAGCTTCAAAGAGACCTCCAAGACTTGGCAAAGGAATTAAAAATCATGAAGGGGATATTGCCTAAAGTTTCATCAGAGAGAGACATGATGTGGGAGGAAGTAAAGAAGTACAGTGAGAAGAATATGCTACTGAACTCGGAGGTTAACGTATTGAAGAAAAAGATAGAAGCTTTGGACGAGGACATTCTTCTGAAAGAAGGTCAAATTACAATACTTAAAGACACCCTAGGCCACAAACCTTTTGATCTCCTTGCCAGCCCTGATTCCATGCGCGAATTTCTGCTGGAATGATTGCCAGAGCAGGATAGTAGACAGTGTTCATAGTCTTAATACTTTAGAATATTTGTTCTTGAGGTGGCTTTTTTTTTTCTCCTTTAGCTTTTCCTTTTTCTTTATTGAAAAAAAATGATGAACATAGAGTGAAAAGGAATACACCGCGATTCTTTTGTAACATGGCACTTCTTATATGACCGAAAAAAGAAATATGAAAGTTTGCAATTGAGAGATGATTGACATTTGACAGGCCCATTACCTAGTAAACTTGTAAAGTATCACTGTATATATCGTTATTGAGAGATGATTGATACAGGATATATTACCTTTCAAGTTAACATTGTGCAAGTAGTTTCTGTTTGATTCCTAGTAGCATATCCGTGATATAAAGAAAAATGCAGAAAACAGTTCGGTTCTCAGAAAATAAGCAGGGGTTACTGAGCAAGGGTACATAATTTATCTACTTACAGCACCAGAACTCGCAAGTAATTCCGATCTTAAAGATCATATATATATGCTCACAAATTCAAGCATACATCGAAGCGATAAAAGTGTATATGCGCCATCCTTCTTTTCAACTATGAGAAGATTTCGGTGTGGCTTTAATGTACAGTCTGATAATAGTGGATTGACATCATCTTCAGAAATCATAGAGAAGAAGAAGAAGGCATCCAGAAATCAATGGGCTTCCGATGCTGAGACAGAAAATGAGAAATTTGGATTGAATGTTATAAGAAAATACGTACTGGTTCAACAGATGTGGATCACTAAAGGTTCCCAGCCATGCATGCATCTACATGCACTAGAATTAGCTACCAAACTCTAAGCAACTTACCTTGGAAATTGGCATCTTTGATCTCACTGAATTGATCAATGAGAAATCAATATCAGCAACAGCAATCCCCGTAGATAATCGATCTGAAATGGAAAAACCAGAGCAGATTTTAAAAAATAATCTTAGCAAAATTTCCAGCATAAATACTAAAATGATCACTAAATATTTATTTATTAAGTTCATCTATATGTTTTTGACTAAGAGATGTTTGGATAAATTTCTCACCAGGCAGTCGACCAACAACTGTCCCCCATGGATCAATTATCAGTGAGTCACCATAACTTTCTCTCTTATCGTTATGTTTTCCAGCTTGTGAAGCAGCTATGACCTGATAAAGCATTCACAATGTCATTCCCAGAAATGGGGCCAAAAAACACAATATAGCAAATAAGATGTGCCAAGACATTTGAGTTACGCTGAGGTGAAATTAAATTCCGTACATAACATTGAGTCTCAATTGCACGTGCACGAAGAAGAATCTCCCAATGTGCCAGACCAGTTACTTTTGTGAAAGCTGAAGGTACCAATAGAACCTACATAATATAATGCAAGAAAGACAAATGTTAGATGCTAAGAAAAAACATACCAAAATGTTAAGAAATCCACTTGTACCTGCGCTTCATGTTGGAACCTAAGTTGCTGGTAAAGTTCTGGAAATCTCAAATCATAGCAAACTGTCAGGCCCAAACGTCCAATGGGGCTGTCTACTGCAACAATATCCTTACCTGAAAAAATTACCTGTTTAGAATTATGTTTCTGCTGATTAAAGAATGTTTTATCATACTAGCTGGTCAACCATTCAAGAGGAAATATTTTCAATGTCAGCCAAAATGAAGGGAATGCAATTACAAACCCCAGGTAAGAGAACATAAGATTTCCAGATCAGCAAGAAATTATGAAATATGTAAGTCATTAACAGAAAATCAGGTTTACGTTCTCCCTTGTCTTTCATAAGTCTGCAAGCTTGAAGTTACAGAGACACTAGTGTTCAAAAATTTACTTCGCACTTTATAACAGAAGTGCGGCAAACCAAATGAACAAGAGCATCCAACAATTTATGTCAACAGAATGTTTGATTACTGATTTAAATGGTATACTACACACAGAAGAAGATCCAGTATGTTTGTGGTACAAAAAAATTCGATAGTCTTGTTATAGGAATGTCAGGATACAAGTCCCAACAAGTAGACTGAACTTTTTACATTGACACATGGGTAAATGGTTTACCTGCCTCAGTAAAACTGCTTTCCTTATATGACCTTCCATCAGGAATGTCCACATCAAACCTTCAAAACAGAAGGAATATTTGGTTCATACAACGAATTGATGATCTTAGATCATAATATGGACAAATAAAACAAATTAACAGAGGAACACAATATCTCCAAGAAAGAATAATAAATCAGGCACATGAAGACCAAGGAAATGGCAAAAATGAAGTTATTCTGACAAATTTTGTTTGAGAGTCGACTTTGTTGTTTCCAGACAAAGACATGGGAGAATGCCAATGTCCTTCAGGCAAGGAGGCCAGCATATTCTATTGTGTATGTAAGGCTGTGCATTTGTATGTGCACATTTAAGCTTGCTAATCTTTTTTACATTGAGTAAGATTGCACTATTTTCTTACAGTGATGAGCTGGTTGATTGTTTTTTTAACTATAACATTCCTCCTCTTATCTGCATACACTTTGACAGCAAGGGCGAACCAAGCACAGGAAACAAAGTTTTAACTTCAGAAATTGGATGTACATCTATTCAATTCACACCACTTTCAGAAACAATAGAGGGAGAAGAGGGAGGGCACTGCATGATTGGGGAGGGAGGGGAATGTCAGGTCATCTTGAAGATGGTTTCATTATCCCTTTTAGAAGCTAGATTAAATACCTGACCAATGTATATTTGTCCTATGAACACAAAAAAGTCAATATGCTAAAAATCCCATAAACTTGTACTTAAAACTCTAGATTAAACATAATTCGAAACAGAAAAATGTGCAATTTTTAATGAAATATTAGATAAAAGCAAAGAAAATTTAAGCAAAATAAATTTTATCACCAACTGCATTGATGTATATTTATAGTTCCTCCACATAACCATAAACTGAAACAAATCTTGCCTAAAACCTAAAACGTTGACCATCTTACAAGTGCATTTTCCGATATGTGCTTCTAATGTTCCCCATGTCATCAACCAGAACATGTGTGTTACACAAGTGTGCATCATCAGATCCCTTTTCTTGGAAGCCCCCAAGTGACAACCAAATGCTGGACTCTCTGCAACACAAATGCAAGAAATTCAATAAGTGGAACAATAAAGGCCTTGTCGAAGCATAAGCATTCAACAAATAACCCTATGACAAGTGACCATGTGTAACACCAAGATGTAAAATCAGAAAAGGATGAGATCAGAACAAAATGAACAACACAGTAGTAAGGGAGACAGATCAACCAAGAAAGTGAAATATTGGGACATTGAATAATTTTACATTGGAGATTGAGCTGAAACAGAGAATTTAAGGAATAAAAAATGGTGAAGAAACAAAAAGCCACCTAGCTAGAGAGCAGTATCCTTGCATTATTGGCCCATGTAAAGATTCCGCAATTTTAAGACTGTCCCCATCCCTGTCACCCACATAGGAGAAGTTTTCGGGAAAGCAGAGCAGTTTTACCCCAGACGAAGCTGCTTCCTTGGATATACAAGCTCTAAAAATTAGTTAATGAAACCGTACACCCAAATAACTACATAATCAGAGTTAGAATATCAGCATAAAGTTTTATTTCACAAAGTTCTTCTCCGAATGATAAATTCTACATCTTACGATGTGAAATAAAGCCCAATGCAAGAAATTTATCAACATATTGTTACTTTATAAAAAGAGGACAATGTGAATATCATTACAATTATGGCTGAATTCAGAAAATATCAAATTCTTCAATGAGATAACAATTATATGAATAAATGCATAAGAAACAGTATCATAATATGATCCACTGCTTATGAGTCGAAGTTTTCATTTTCCGTGAAAATTTGTCATTTTCATTTTCTGCAAATTTGATATTGCATCAACATAAATTTTTTTCATACTAATTTCATCCAGCTTGATATAGGTGAAAAACAGATTAAAGAAAAAAAAAATCAGCATTTTTGAGCTCATTTTCCAAACACGTTCCAGTTTTTGCCATGAAACACCTATGTTGCATTATTTTCCATCTCCAATGAAAAGAAAACAAAGACAAAAAATAGTAAAACAACACTTCAAAGTTTAAAAACCAGACCCACCCACGTCTTCTTCTCCAATTCAAATACATGGTTTTAAAAAACATTGACACCCTCCGAGCAAACAACTGTTTAAACTATGAAATTTTTTGATTTATTAAGCCAAATGACATTGTGAATCAGTAATATGACACCGCATGATATGATTTCTTATCGCTACTTAATCTTTTCTGTCAAATAAACCACAACAAATTAATTTTACAAGTAATGTTTCATAATTAATCATTATTAACAGATAATTGTCACTTCCTGAAAAGCATATATTTTTTTCTTTGGACTAGCTGATAAATTAAAACACGGCAACTTCCTAACTACTGCAACATTTGATAAACCCAAGAAATGGATAACCTCCATGCCTCAACCATTAAACTGTAAGTAAAACTAAGGTCACGCTTAATCAAATAATTACCTCAAAATTTTCACAAAAAAGACAAAATTAGATCCAAGCAGAAGTCAATGCAGCCAGCTGAAACGCAATAGAAATAACAAACAAATTTTACAAAGTACATAAATACTTTCAAGTGAGTGATAGTTTTACTTTGACAAGGCGAGAGCAGGTGGCGAAATTGGCGGCGAGATCGTTGATTGACGTCATCTGCACGACAGCGACTCGGATTAAGTTAGCACTTGCCATAACTGAGTCTGACTTGCCGGCGCTTGAGTTTACTGACAATGAGTTTGGAGTTGAGATGGTGGTGAGTTTGTGTTTGAACTGCCGATGACTAGAAGAGGATGATCTGATAATGCTGATCGGAGTGTTGCGAGCGAAGCAGAGACGAAACGACATGTCGTTTCGTTGTAAGTGAATAGCTCTTGCTTTTATGGGCATATTGTTTTGTCTTTTCTCATATATCCTTGGTTTTTTGTGTATTGCAATTATTTCCTCAATAGTTTACCGTTTTTACATTAACACCCACCCCCCCCCTACGATTCAATTTCGTTAAATTTGAGTCTTGGGCTCTTAGGTTTTTTTATCGGTTCATGTATATTCTTTACCTTATAAAATAAAGTATCAACATTTATATTTACAGTGCACTAAACACAGAGGATGAAGAGAAAAGAATGTGGTGGAGAGCTAAATTTACTTCGTGTTGGGGACTAGGCGTATACCCTACAGATTATTACACAGCTTTGTTGTCTTAAACAAAATTTTTCTCGAATTTTATATGTTTATATATTTATTTGCTTGAAGGAAAAGAGGAAAACTTTTACTTTACTATATTAAGGAGAAAGGAAGACGAGCAAAGTTTGGCTTAAATTTTGGTTTGTTGAAGGTCAAAGTCAAAACCCCAGCCAATAAATTAGAAAATCAGAACGGAAAAAAATTCCGGCAAGAATAAGCCAAAAAAAATTCCTGTATCGAATCAAATTCATGGGTGTTTGAAAGCCCAAGATTTCTTGTTGCATAATCTCTGTCTCTGTTTTATCGGTAGAACAATAGACCCAATCACTGCTTCGCAATTTTGATTTATCTCTCTTTTTAGATCTACGCTTTTGAAAAGATAATAATTTTTCACCTGTTTTTGTGGTTTTAGATTGTTTGTTTATTTGTTGTTCTTTGTTTAGTAGTCATCAAATGATGGGTTTTTTGTGCTGAGGATATAAGTTGGAGGATCATACAATTTTCCCTTTTTTGATTCACAAGGTATGCAAGAAAATATCCTTAATTATTAATTTTTATCATTTTTAAGCTGCTATTCTGAAATTTGTTTATAGACCCATTAATATATTTGATGCATAGATGATTTTACATTTTGACTTTTAGTTTGAGAATTCATTATTCTTTTTTTCAGTTTTGGACCTGGCTACCTCTTTTTTCTATAATGTTATGTTGTATTTAGATGTTACCTGCATTTTGATTTTTATGTTGAGACATGCCCATCAGTTTGTTTTGTCTCTGAAGTCTTGACAGCTTAATGGTCTATACTTTAGATTTTGGCTACAATTCGTATTATGCAATTTGTGGACATACCCATATCTTCTTCGTTTGATCTCTGGTCTCATTTTGATGTTCGCTTCAATTTTATGCTTTGCATTTTTTTTTTTTGGGTAATAGTCAACAGCTTGTTTCATATTTAATACATGTGTAGATTGATGATGTCTGTGTTTTTTGTTTTATGTCTGATGATTTGTTTGACTTGAGACCTTTGCAGATTAATGTTGTCTGCATCTATCAATGTGTGTTTAATTTTTGAGACTTCTGTTGTGGCTTTAAACATCGAGAAGAAATCTGAAGAGATACTGGGGTTTTGTAAAGTTGTTAATACTGGCTTCATGAATAATTTGATTGCTGGATCATTTGGATGATAATATGTAAGCTATGGTATCAGCAACTTTTCTGAAAATTGTTTCACCCTGTTGGAAGCCATTTGCTGACGGTGATAATTCTAATAGCGACAGGGAAGATAGTGGTAGAGTTGATGGATTGTTGTGGTACAAAGATTCAGGGCAGCATGTTAATGGGGAATTCTCTATGGCAGTAGTTCAAGCAAATAGTCAGTTAGAAGACTGTAGCCAATTAGAATCAGGGCCACTGAGCTCTCTTGAATCAGGTCCTCAGGGGACTTTTGTTGGAATTTATGATGGCCATGGAGGTCCAGAAGCTGCTCGATTTGTGAATGATCACCTCTTTGACAATATCAAGAGTATGCTTTTGTCCTTCTTGCTCTATGTAGTAACTTTTGTTCAGCGTACAATTTTGGTTCATGCTAGTTATTACTGTGTTGTTGTGTCTTTGTGTTGCCACATTACATCGGTCTGGTAAATTAGAAGTTTTATTACTCCTTGATATTTGACATAAGGAGAGTTTAATAGTCCCATGCTTATTTTAAGGGTTGCAGTTATGCAGTTATAGTGATGTTTGTTTTTTTTTTCAGAATTTCATGGGCATGAGCACCAAAAGTTCTGTCATTTTGGCTCCAAATATGTTGCATGCCTGCCACGCTGTAATAGAAAATTGAGTATCAGTGTGGATGGAAGTTACTGCAGAAAAACCAAACTGAAATGTGTTTTTAATGTTGATTGTACAGAGATCTAGTTTTAGTCTGTCTCTCTCTGAGTTAAATTAATCTTTTTCCTCCCCAGTTTTGATTCCAAATGTTTCTATTGCTAATGCATATGTTTACTGACTTGACAGCTATTCATGATGCAGAGTTCACATCTGAAAGTTATGGGATGTCTGCTGATGTTATCACTAAAGCGTTTTTGGAAACAGAAGAGGAATTCCTTGCTCTTGTGAGGAGGCAATGGCTAAATAAGCCGCAGATTGCCTCAGTGGGGTCGTGTTGTTTGGTGGGTATAATCTGCAGTGGACTGCTATACATTGCAAATGCTGGTGATTCTCGGGCAGTGTTAGCAAGACAGGAAAGTGACATTAAAGAGGTCAAAGCTGTTCAGTTGTCATCTGAGCATAATGCAAGTATTGAGTCTGTGCGAGAGGAATTGCACTCAATGCATCCCGATGATCCACAGATTGTTTTTCTAAAGCACAAAGTTTGGCGTGTGAAGGGTATCATACAGGTGACAGTTAGAAGTTTTGTAATATATATTTGTTTTATGGTTGATGGTTTATCACCATTTTCTTTGTTATATTTTTCTTAGATCAATATGTATTTTCCTTCAATTCTCTACGTTGAATGAGTACTTTTTGACTTGTTTGTAACTTTTTTTATTAGTAGTATGGTACCTGTGTTTTTTTTTTGGGAGTTCAATTCAATGTCTGGCTAATACAATGTTAATAACATTCCTTCTGAATAAGTTCCTGATAATTTTCAAGTATTTTTTTACCTGCTTCTATATGTTTCTGGCAATTCATTGCATTCCCCAATGAAGATCCATTCTTATCTCATCTATGTTTGAGTTTGTCTGAAATCAACACTTTATTGCTTGTGAAGAGACAAAACTGAAGTTGATTCCAATCCTTCCCTCACAGTACCACCCGAGCTGCGGTTCGATGATTGTTTGTTCGTGTGTGCGTATGAATCCGCTCATAATTAGGATGGATCTCGTTAATTGTAATCTGTAAGAAAGAGCAAATCAAGAATTTGTTTCAGTTTGCTATATGATACATGTTTGATTAGGAAGTTCAAATGATCAGCTTGGAAGTGTCATTATTGTTATTGAAATTATTTCAGACTGATTCAGAATGTATATATGCAATAATATGCATGTTGACAAAATATAATTCATTGCCCTTATAGATGAAGTATTTTCATTTTATCTTGATTCTCTGCATTTTAACTCTTGATATGTAATTAGGGACATACTGTTTTCTATACTTCCGCTGGACATGAGCTTTGCCGCTATTGGTTATTTATTTTATTCTAAATGACCATTACTGAGAATTTTCTTGAGAAATTCCTATTTTAGTTACTGTCTAGTTGTCCTTGTTTTTTTTTACACAAAAGGGGGTTAACCAGTTGACAGAGCTTTCTTATTTTTGCAGATTTCAAGGTCTATTGGTGATGCCTATCTGAAGAAAGCGGAATTTAACAGAGAGCCTCTTTTGCCCAAGTTTAGATTGTCAGAGCCCTTCCATAAGCCAATTCTTCTAGCTGAGCCAACAATATCAGTGCAGAAACTTTACCCAGAAGATCAGTTTCTTATATTTGCATCGGATGGCCTATGGGAGCACCTAAGCAATCAGGAGGCAGTTGACATTGTCCACACCGGTCCTCGTAATGTAGGATTTCTGTTTATGGTTTCAAGTTACATGTGTATTTCCATTAGTTATTGTTATAAAGGGTATAGTTATAATTGATGTTGGGGAAGGATGATTGCTAATCTTCTTAGAACAAGTATCCTACTTTTGTTTCTTTTAGTTTGTGACGAAATAAGAATTTGTATCTCTATTTCCATTTTTTTTTTACCGTTCCTGGTGAATAAATTGATGGTAATTGTGTTTTGCTAATGCTAATGAGTGCAACCAATTAACTGTTTTCCAGCACGCCTGGAATGGTTACTTGTCCAAAAAGCTGGTTGCGTAAGTTTCTCATACGAATACTTAATTAGAGTAATTGCTTGTATTTGCTAAGACAGTGTGTGGTGTAGCATATTGATTCCCTCATAAATGTGATGTTAATCAAGTTCAAGTAGATATCATTAATTATTTCAGATGCAACTCTGACATGTTCATTTTTGTGCAGGGTGTTGCAAGGAAGCTTGTAAAAGCTGCACTTCATGAAGCGGCAAAGAAGAGAGAAATGCGATACTCTGACTTGAAGAAAATTGATCGTGGGGTGAGGAGACATTTTCATGATGACATAACTGTTGTAGTTTTGTTTCTTGATTCCTATCTGATCAGCCGCAGCTCCTGGGATGGCCCATTGCTTTCAGTTAGAGGAGGTATTGGTATATGTGGAAGTGCCGGCACATAGTTCAAGAGGTTCCAAGTATCTCTTACTTCCATCTCTATATTTTTCATTTGTATTAAAAACAATTTTCCTTCTTTTTTTCATTTAAGGACGCTTTAAGAAAGAATTAATGTATAGCCACGCATTTTGGAACTTATTTGGTTACTCTGATGACATTGGTTAGACAAATGATCTCTGTTGAAGTATTCTGTTGATTGGCACATGTTACTTGAGAAGCTACTAGTACTAAAAACTTAAAATCTTATTAAACCATTTACCTTGATAATATAACGAATGTGCAGATATTTTTGGTTCACTCTGTTGCCCTTTCAATAGCTCTATTGATTGTTAAGTGTATCGCCATTGACTATGACTTGAACAAGAATAGGAATAGTCGCTGTTGAGACAATTCTCACAGTGCAAATAGGTCAAGATACTGTTCCTAACCTAACCAGATCATGCTGTGATTTCTTTTTCCGATAATGGCTCTCCAATTTTGAGTTTGTTTTGGTTTCTACAGTTTGTAACTCCCAGATTTTTCATTTACTTGTGTCTTTAATTTGTTACTATTCTCTACAATTGCATGTTGTGCCCTTTTTCTAGCAATTGAACCATGCCAAATCTGTGGAGATTTTTCTAGTGTTACACGCCAATTGCCATAGATGAGCTTCCAATTCCTGCAAAATTTACACAAGTGTGAGAGTTTTGTACTGGAATTGGTTGTCCTTGATGTTGTCTAACCACCTAATTGAAACAATCTGAGTAGGCCATAAAGAGTTTGAAAGCTCGCAAACATCATAATATTGCTTTGATAATGACTTGTGAGTCCTGCTAGAAAGGAAACATTTATGTCTGAACCATTTTCTTGGATTTATTTTGCTTATGTAATGAATTCTATGAATATTAGATGTAATTTTATAGCAAAGGAAAATATCTGTTCCTTGTGTGGCATGGAATTGATTAGGAGATGTGTACAGAGGTCATTGGCCAATAGAAACCATAAATGAGCTACCAAAGTATCTTCTTTGCAGAAGGCGAAGGTTTTAGGTGAGATGGATATCACTACGTAGCCATGCAATCTTCTAATTACATAACACTATGCGTCCCGTTATATTACATTTATGTTAATTTTGAATTTATGTGATTGGATTGTTGTATGGCCATGTAATGGCTTGGTTTTACCGAAGGTTTTGTTCTAGCTTTTGGTAATTAACGAATGATACCTCCTTCGAGATTTGTCCAAACTACACTTACACTTAGATAAAATTATTTTAAAAATTCATATATGCAAGAGGTAGATAACATTTTAACGTAAAAATGTGATAAGATAATTTAAAGTTTTTAGATTAAAATTATAAATTAAAGTGTCATGAAATTAAATTTTTTACTAAATTAATTACATAAATTTGACATCTTTATCTTATGGTGGAAGTGAGCTAGTTACAACTTTTCTTTCTTGTTCAAAAAATAGATGTGACAACTATAATTCACCAAAATAAATGTCATTATTACAAATTAATCAACAATTTACACGTGTTAAATTTATGGAAAATTTCTTGCCAATGCTACTACCCTTCACGACCGCAAATAAAGTAACCGTCAAAAGCTTGTAAGCCTAACGCAAAAATGTCTACCTTGAAAGCAAGCAACTGTGCAAATGGTTCGTCATGGCTGTCTTCACTTTCACTCTCTTTCTCTACTTCTCTCCCCTCTAAGAACATTATTACACTACCACAGCTTAGAATATTTTCTCATTCGCTTCAAGTTCAAGCCAATTTGTGCTTCCTCTCCTCTGCTCCATTGAAAAAAACCGGAGCTACTCGCATATGTGCAACAATGGCTACTAAGTAAGCGAATTTATCTCATTTTCTAACTTAAAATATAAAATTAGAACTGGGTTTCATCAGTCAGGTCTTTATCTGCAGAGTTGTGCAAGAAGATTTGCCGCCGGCTCTTGATTCTACTTCAGAACCACCTCCATTATTTGATGGAACAACAAGGTACAGTTCATATTTATTTATTTTCTTGCCCATATGAATATATTGTGTGAATTTTTTTTTTTCAAGAAATTATTGGGTATGTGATTGTAAATTTTAACCTGGGTTGGTTTTATGTTTTAATGTGTTTGAAGGTTGTATATATCGTACACATGCCCATATGTACAGCGTGTGTGGATTACTCGGAACTGTAAGGTATTTTCTGAAACTATTTACTTATTTTCTGGGTATATATTTATTTAAGGATCATATTATATCCCTGTGTTTGGTTACTGAGAAAGTGAAGAGAAAGGAAGGAAATATTACTGTGAATGTTTTTATTTTATTGTGTCTTCCTTAATTAACAAAAAATTATTTTTTCTGCCAGAGGCGAAAACTGAAAAGAGAGAAACAGATTATGTATTTCTATTCTACTAGAGAGAAGTTGATTGAATCGGCACTTAGGGGATTTTATTAAGTAAGTTTTCAATGAAAAGCTTACAGTTCTGATTTTGTTTGGTGCGATTTATGGGAAGCAGGGATTGCAGGACAAGATTAAATTGGTTCCTATCAATCTACAAAACAGGCCTGACTGGTACAAGGAGCAAGTCTACCCGGCGAACAAGGTGAGATTATGTGAATGTGATATTATTAGAGAGGATAGTTGCTTGGATGTAACATGGAAAAAAGAAAAAAATATGAATGACTTAGTTTACATGGAAAATCAAAGATTGACATAATTAATTTTTTTAAGTTGTTCATTTTTCTTATCTGCATTGATTTATGTGACGTTCTTTCTACTCAGGTGCCAGCATTGGAGCACAATAATGAAGTTAGGGGAGAAAGTCTTGATTTGATCAAATATATTGACAGTCATTTTGAAGGGCCTTCACTTTTCCCTGATGTATCATTCAAAGAGTACTTTATCACTTGTTTTCAATTCCATTTTTTTAAAAAAATTTAATATGCATATTCTCTCGTTTGTAGGATCTTGCCAAGAGAGAATTTGCAGAAGAGCTGTTTTCGTACACCGACACATTCCATAAAACTGTGATTCCTGGACTCAAAGGAGATGCAAATGAAGCTGGTGAGTTGCATTGTTGCTACTACAGATTTTTCGTATTCTAAGCATAAGCCCATGTAATCACAGTGAAAACTTTAACAGGTGCTGCATTCGATTATTTTGAAACTGCTCTTTTCAAATTTGATGATGGGCCTTTTCTCCTCAGCCAGTTCAGCCTAGTAAGTGAAAATTTTGTATTCATTATTGCAGTATTGCATGCCTTTTTTCCAATTACTGGTTGGCTCATGTACTATCTAGAGCTGAAACCTAGATTACAGTACTCAAGCTACTTTTGCAATGATAGAACAGGATAGACTCTTCATCAGTTTCAGCTATATATTCTTTGTTGCAGTATTAACTTTATCAAAAATTTTGAAAATAGAATAAATTATAATTTGTGATCCTTCATTTGTAGGTGGATATAGCTTATGCTCCATTTATTGAAAGATATCAAGCTTTCTTATCAGATGTGAAGAAGTATGACATTACTGCAGGAAGGCCTAAACTGGCAGCTTGGATTGAGGTATAACGAAATCACTAAATGTATTGCACGACCTTGTTATTTTGTAATAGGATCACATCATATGGCTGGTTGTTTTTACTATAGGTTTTCTATATTAATAGATTGAGATGGTGATACATTAAGCTCTATCAAGTTTGACTTTTTTTAGTGAAATAAAGAGGCGATTATACCTTTAAACATACGAATATCCAAATATTTCATGAAGTGACAGTTTACATAATCAATGTTGTAGTAATTTTTCACTTTATATCTCCATTTGTTAAATGATGTTGTGCAGGAGATGAACAAGAATGATGCTTTCAATCAAACCCGACGTGATCGAAAAGAGCTTGTTGAAAGCTACAAGAGACGCTTCTTGGTACTTCCCATTTCTTTCGTCTCAAAATGAATTCTGGGTTATCTGAAATTGTTGTAGATGACCAAGTAGGCTAATTTCTGTTTCAAATTCATCTCTGCTGCAGGCTCAGATATGAACGCTGGCTATTCAGTCTCAACAATCTCATAATAACGTATTTAGTCATGTTGCGATCCTACAGTGGCCCAAAGATTCTCTTCAATACAAACATGACTTTGTTCTTATATTATCATAGAGAATCTTGCCATGTACTTTAGATAAGCTAGTTAGAAAACAATGGCAACCGGTAAAATTTAGTGTATATGAATAAGCACTCTTCCGCTTGTGGAAATGGTCGGATAATTTCTATGCATAAAAAGTTCCAGCATATGCCATTCGAAATGAACATTTTTTCGCCTGGTATCAATTATCAAATCATGACGGATCTTCTGTCGATGAATTAAACAATGATTTTGGGCTAGATAATTCAGAACCTTTGAGACAAATATCTGAAAGAGATACAATGCACATGGAAAATGAAACTATAAATATAGAGACAATAAATCTCAGTGATCTGTTTCATGTCTGTTTGCTTTTACTTTTTTCTCCCTATTTTCGGAAACTGTTCGCAAAAATATATCAAGTAACGCACCGTCTCCACAATTCCACTAATAATCTGCCCAAAAGCTGTGCATAAACAAACACAAAGAGAGATAAAATTACAAGAAAATCACAATCAG
>JAXCLQ010000006.1:2495231-2505374 GCA_035584115.1 Cedrela odorata | reverse complement strand
CCTCCTCCTCCTCCTCCTCCTCCTCCTCTCTCATCTAGCCACGCGTCCTCCTATCCCCTTCCCCAGCACCAACACATCATCGATCGTTACGTAATGAACGAAGATTTTGACTGTTTTGACTTGATTTACGGGTCATTTTTTAAAATATTGATAGATTTTGTGTTTGTGGATATATAATTTAAGTGAAATTTTTTGTTGCATTCTTTGGGTTTTTTTTTTCTTCTAAATTTGTATTCTAGTGCGTCGATCATGTGGATTTATATATTTGGAGTACGCACTTTTGATTTTTGTGAGAGTTGTACTTCGTTATGTATATTATGGAAGAATTTACGGTAAAATGGACTTCGATTTGTGTGTAATTCCTTAAAAAAATATCGATGAACAAGTGATCTTGCAATTTTTCTGGTGAGTGATCTCGATTTTAATTGGTCATAATTTGATTGGATTTGATTAGGGTTTAGTGGTAGCTTAATCTAGGACTTAGTGTGAGATGTGGCGTGATTTTTGTAAAATGGAGCGTAAGTAAATTTGGTATGCAATGGCGAGCGGTATAGGAAGTAGAATTGTTTCGAGTGGAATATGTTGTTTTCTAGTGTGAGTCAGCAAGCTTTGCAGGCCGATTGCAGGTAATCTTAATTTGGCTTCTGCTTAAAATTTTGTTGTTCGGCTTGTAATTTGATGCTTTTATTTTCATGTTGGTGTTCTAAGAATGTGATTAATATTTTATTATGAAGAGTTATATTGTCAATCAGAATGTTTTATGAATTTTCTGGAACTAATAGAAATTGGTTTTGGTTTTCACAGGGATGCTTATGGATTTGCAGTGAGGCCTCAGCATGTACATAGATACCGAGAGTATGCTAATATATACAAGGTCTTTTTCATGCCAACTCACATATATGTGTGTTTATTATTTCTCAAGTTTATGGTCTTATTGTTTAGTTCTTGAGGATATACTTAGTCTGTGAGAAGGAAAAAGAACATTCTAAGTAATATGTTTGTGTTGGTTTTTAAAATAACGGTGAATTGTTTATTTGAAGAAAATTGTATTTTAAAGAAGAAATAAACTGACAATTTTTTTTGGTTTATATGGATGATATTAGGAGGAAGAGGAAGAAAGATCAGATAGATGGAATAGTTTCTTAGAAAGGCAAGCAGAGTCTGCTGAATTGCCTTTAAATGGTTTATCTACAGAGGGAGAAAACAATACATTTCGTAATGAAGCAAAGGGGGAGGAGGCTTGTGAGAGCGGAGAGAAGGTTGTTGAAGGAGACAATTTAAGTGCCGAGAAGCCTGGTTCGGACACTTCTCCTGAAAATGTCACGGAAAAGGAGGAGATACCATCAACGAAAGAGAAGAAAGCTCATGGGATCCAAATATGGACCGAGATTAGATCATCACTTCGTCCCATTGAAGACACGATGAGTATTCGTGTAAAGAAGAAAGGCAATCTATCAAAAGACGAACAGACTAGAAGAGGGAAGCCACCACCTCCTGCTGACGAGTCTAAGTCCTTGAAGGGAGCTTCAGAAGAGGATTCTGAGGATGAGTTTTATGATGTGGAGAAGTCAGATCCGACTCAAGATGGTTCTTCAAGCGATGGTGTGACTACCCCTGTAGCTGGTGCTCCCGCTGCTGATGCCACTCCTCTAGATTCTCTCTTCCCTTGGAAAGAAGAGTTGGAGGTCCTTGTTCGTGGGGGAGTCCCCATGGCTCTTAGGGGAGAGGTACATCATGCTCTTTCAAGCTCTCTCCTCCTTTTTGTTTTTTTCATTTTTCCTCCAATGAAGCTGAGGTCTTGAATGATAATCTTCTTAACTGCTGGATGCCTGCAATTTCAGCTTTGGCAAGCCTTTGTAGGTGTGAGGGCACGTCGAGTGGAGAAGTATTACCTAGATTTGCTTGCTTCGGAAAGTAATTCTGGCAATAACTTGGAACAACATAGCTCACAGCCAGACAATGATAGCAAGAGTTCAACCGAAGACTCTGTATGTGTGCCTGAGAAATGGAAAGGACAGATTGAGAAGGTCATTGCAGATGTGGTTTAATTTTGGTGCCCAATAACTGCAGTTTGCTATTTTCATTTATTTGTTGTCCACATCCTAGTCCTCTAACTTGTTAGTTGGACTTGTATGCAGGATTTGCCTCGAACATTCCCAGGTCATCCTGCTTTGGATGATGATGGTAGAAATGCTTTGAGACGGTTACTCACAGCCTATGCTCGACATAACCCCTCTGTTGGGTACTGTCAGGTATTTTGTTTTGAAGTAGGGTATGTGTTTCTTGATATTGGGCTCATGGTTTTTTTCAATGTCATTGGCCTAAAGGGAAAAGCAATAACTATATAATTTTGTAAAATTTGGTGACACTTCAATCTTTTTATGAAGTATGTGCAAGATGGTGTTACTACTTACACTATACATGATGCACTTGAACCTCATTCACTTAACAATTCTGTTATTTAAATTGAAGTAGTCAAGAAACTACGGAAGTTTGTAGCAGTTTGAATCCAGGTGAAATCAATAAATAGAAGTTTACAGCAGCTTCAATTACTAGCTAGTAGGGAAGGTGCTTTAAGTTGATCTAGTTAACTGGCAAGTTGAACATATTAAGCTTCTAATTCATTTGGTTAACATGTATGTGTTGCAAGGTATTTAAACGTTCCATAAATGAAACCTCATGGGTTTACTCTTGTAAGAGTTGCATATATGGCATTTCAATAATTTTTAATAACTGAGTCAAGTATTTAAGTTTGGCTTGTAACAGTTCTTTATAATTGCCTGTTTCTTTAGTAGATACCAGCCACATGTTTGACTTATATCATTAGCTGTTTGCAGCCCCCTCAAATTTTGACTGGATAGAGGACTAGCTAGATTATTTAAACTTGCGTTAAGAAAACTTTAAAATTCAGTACTGCTTTGGGTAATCAGTTAACGAAGTGTTCTCATCTGATAACTGTCTTGCTGATCCTTCACTCTGACCAGGCCATGAATTTCTTTGCTGCCTTGTTACTACTGCTGATGCCTGAAGAAAATGCCTTCTGGTAGGTTCATGAACTTAGTTTAATTATACTCAATTTGTCATTAACTTCTTTACTCTCTTGCTTGAAGAATGCATGATGATATGCTCTCTTTCCCGCACTTTGGTTTTCTGCATTCTTAGTATCATATTTGTAAACAGTAGCTGTTTTATTGCCTAATGCGCTTCTAAAATTATAAGTAACCCTATCCCTGTCTGGTCTGGCATGGAGTGGGCTTATAATTACGAAATTGACTCAGGCATCTAATTATAAATTATTATTTCATAACTTGCCCATTCCCATTTTTGGTGAAACATATTTATTGATTATTTGATTTTGGTTAGTGAGAGGGATCTTGACTAAGAAATAGATGCAGTATAGCCTAACTGCTTCTAAACTATGGTTTAATTCTTAGGGCATTGATGGGCATTATTGATGACTATTTTGATGGCTATTACTCAGAGGAAATGATAGAATCTCAGGTAATAACCATAAGTCTCCTTTGACCTGTTAGTTGTTTTGTGTATTTGTGCCTACACTATACATATCAATGAGGTGGAGGAAATCATTCAATGGTCACTGATGGGTATCTGGTGACTCATTTAATTTTTTCAGGTTGATCAACTTGTTTTTGAGGAGTTGGTGCGTGAGAGATTTCCTAAATTGGGTTAGTTTGTAGATTTAATTTGTCAATGTTTTTGCATATTTTCAAGTACTCTCTTCATATGAATCTTGTTGGTTGATTTTGATGTCATATTAACACCTGGTGCAGTTAATCATCTAGATTACCTGGGAGTGCAAGTGGCATGGGTTACTGGACCGTGGTTCCTTTCCATTTTCATGAACATGCTTCCATGGGAAAGTGGTCAGGTTTTATGCTATGTTTTTTTATGAATTCAATCTTGTACAGTAATAAATTTGGTCATATTAGACAATGCATCATAAAATTGGCAATTTTTTTTTCCTTAAAAATAGCTGATTGGTTATTCAACTTTTGCTTACTCAATCCCATAATTGGCATTGGTGTAATTTTTTAGTTTCCCCTCATTGCAGTTCTTCGCATCTGGGATGTGCTTCTTTTTGAAGGAAACCGAGTAATGCTTTTCAGAACAGCCCTTGCTTTGATGGAATTATATGGTACTGGGTAAAAGAATCCAAGTTTTCTGATCATACGATGTATTATGAAACGTGAAAAGACATTTCGGTGGCCGTTTTACTTTGTGAAACTTACTTTCACTCAGTTTCTTGTAGGCCCTGCATTAGTTACAACTAAGGATGCTGGAGATGCAGTTACTTTACTACAGTCTCTTGTTGGCTCAACATTTGATAGCAGTCAACTGGTACTAACTGCTTGCATGGGTTACCAAAACGTATTTGAAAGCAGATTAAATGAATTGAGAAACAAGCATCGACCTGCTGTAATAGCTGTGGTGGAGGGAAGATCAAAGGGGCTTCAAGCTTGGAAGGATTCTTCGGGTCTAGCTTCTAAACTATATAATTTTAAGCAGGATCCTAAGTCAATGCTGATAAATTCAAATAAAACAGCACAATTGGATGATACACAGACAAATGGTAACCTATCTCATTCAGAATCTGGATCTGCAAATGCAGATGAAGTTCTTATTAGCCTTACAGGAGATGGGGAGATAGATTCTGTTCCAGATCTTCAAGAGCAGGTAGGTCATATATTTTCTTCTACTTTTGAGCATAGTCTCTTCTTCATCTTAGAGAGTTATGAAATTAAACATTCCATTCTTTGTCTCTTAATGACTGCAAAGGATGTTTTAGCTGATACAACTGGCCAGGTGATGCACACATTTTTATGTTGAACTTTTTCACTTAAATTTACTACTTACTCTGTTGAAGTTGTTTGCACAAGATTCCTAAAATGGGCTGGGTTTAGATTTCAACTTTTTTAGAATCACACTTTCAAAAATGATTGTTGGGCTTTGCATTCCATTTGTAATTGATATCAATGAAAATGGAATATTGTTATTTTGAGTTTAAAATCTTGATTAATGACCATTATCATGTCATTTGGTCCATATCTATCCGTAAGCTCCCAATGAATTAGTAGATTTTGCTAACTGTGGTTGTACATGTTAGGGGTAATTGTCGGAAACAGAAAATGTAAATGATTAGAAGATCTTGAATTGGATTCATTTGCATCAATTTGATATATCCTGTAGGATGGACTAGCCATCTTTAGAATCATGCCAGAAATTTGAGAAGAGAAAGACTAGTAGGTTTAAAATTATATTCCAACATATTTCTTCGTTGCAATTACTTCTTTTTAACGTTTGGAAGCATGGATCATATACTTCTTTATGTTGTTAGTATGAGCTGATGTAGTTTAATATTTTATAGCTGCAATTAGTTGGTAAACTAAAGCACTTCTCTTAAAATATACTCTTGAGTTCTAATACATGAACTATTTGCAGGTGGTGTGGTTAAAGGTTGAATTGTGCAGGTTGCTGGAGGAGAAAAGATCCTCTTTACTCAGGTTAGTGTCTTCAACATGCTCAACGGAAACTTGTATTGAGGCTAGTGCACTTGGGCTATTATGTACTGAGGCCAGAAACTATTTGTGTGCGTTGGTTCTTTTGTTTTTTTGGTCACTACTATACCTTTCTATCCTCAGATAATTGTTAAGATTGCTGCTCTGTAATTATTGTATGCTTTAATCTATATGATCCTGATCATGAGTTCTACAAAATTCAAAACCAATGTACTAAGAAATTTTGCTGTGATCGGCATAGGCAGTAATGTGCCTTCAGCTGTATGAAATAATCTACTTGCCATACCTGCTACGATATCTTATATCCACTGATTTGATGACCCCCAGCATAAAGGTCTATCTTTGATGTTCACTCTGTAAGGAAACAGAATTCCTCTATTCCAAGTTCTTTGCAGCTGAAATTGGTCTTAAAAACTGGAGATAGAAGATGACTAAAGGCGGGCAATTCCTGGTTGTTGCACGTTAGATACCTTTCCTTCTTCTCTAACCAATTCAGCCCAAAAAAAACCATTGGTTACAAATGAATCATGCATTTCCTTCAAGAGGATGTGGTTCAGTTGATCAGTGTCCTTCAAAACCTCTCCCCTTCTTTCTTACTTTCATTTGGCTTCTTTCCCAGAACTGAGTCATTTTTAAATTGTTCCTCTGGCACCATAATCTACTGCAGATTTGAAGGTAGCAGTTTTGAATTCAGAAACTTCCACAACCTTATCATATACAAGTACTTCTGTTTAACTTTAAATTCAGACATCGCTATTTATCAGAGGAGGATGCAACTTTTGCAAGATAGATGTTGATTACATGAAGATTTACAAATAAGAGCTGTTTGCCAATTAAAAATCATGAAGTTTGGAAACCCACGGAAATTGCTTTAGGTTGCATTCTATTCTAGAAACCAAGAAAAGTTCCCTGAAGTTTTTTGGTCTCTAGGAGTTTGATCTAGCAGATGCTAGTTTTATTAATGGAATACTTTTGTTCTTAAATCCATTTAGGGTTTTCTAGTTGTACATTGTCAATATTCTTGTGTCTTCCCATTTTTTGTCAGAGCTGAGGAGCTGGAGACAGCTTTGATGGAGATGGTCAAGCAGGATAATCGGCGTCAATTGAGTGCACGGGTATATCCAATAAACGTTACCAAAGGAAATTTTATTTTGACATAATATCTGATTGTTATTCTTCGTACATGTTCTGGCTTTTATGTGGTAGGTAGTTTCCTTCAGTCAATTATATTGCACTCTTAGTTTATTTCATGATCAATAGGTTGAGCAGTTGGAGCAAGAGGTTGTTGAGCTTCGGAGGGTCCTTGCTGAGAAGCAGGAACAAGAAAATGCCATGCTCCAGGTATCGTTTTTGCTTCACTTTTGATGGCTGTCTACTTGGGAAAGAATAAACTTATCTTGTGATTGGCTGGTTATGATAATTTTGAGACCACTTAAATTTTGAAGGTCTTAATGCGAGTAGAGCAAGAGCAAAGAGTAACAGAAGATGCTCGCATATTTGCTGAACAAGATGCAGCAGCTCAGAGATATGCTGTTCAAGTGCTTCAGGTACTTTGTTGATTTTTGAAGGTCCCACTTTGCAATGTTATTCTAGGAACTTATTATATTTTACAAAGATTTTGTCATCTTTGTTGGATTTTCTCACAGTCATCTGAGGTTCACAGGAGGAATCCTATTTGGCTATGTCAATATGCAGAGCCACATCTTGTGCATAGCTTTGCTGCTCTGTATAATCCGTATCATCCACTTCATTGCATTTGTAGTCAGTCAACATTCTTTATATCATTATATATTTTTGTTTTGTTTTTTTTCCCCTTTTTATACCGAATGTCAAAAACTGTTCAGCCTTTCTCAAGTGTCGTTTATTGGCCATATCTGGGTCTTTGTTGTATCAGCTGAAAATACCTCTCTTGGTCTAGCTGGCTCCTTAAACATGATCTCCAACTCATGTTGCACAATTTTTTTTTTCTTTTCATGATTTACGAACTTTCAGAAAAATAACATTCACATGATTTGCTGAATAATGTGGTTTGAAAGTTTTTGCAGCTTTATTATCATCTGACTGCATTTTATTTTTAGATATATTTTATTTGGTCTCCTTTTGCAAATTATATCATCTGATACAAAAGCTATATCTATGTAGGAAAAGTATGAAGATGCTGTTGCTTCACTTGCTGAAATGGAGAAAAGAGTGGTTATGGCAGAATCAATGTTGGAGGCTACCTTGCAGTACCAATCTGGCCAACTTAAAGCACAACCTTCTCCACGGTGTGTAAACAATCTTGCATGTATTAAATTTTTATATGCATTGCTGCAGTCCTTTTTTTGAAGTCGACAAAATCTAGTTCATCACTACCCTCTGTATCGCTTTTGATCATATTCTATGTTCTATTTGGCAAATTGAAAATATTTTATACCTCACATTTTATTTTATTATTACTATTTATTTTTTATAATTGGCTCTCATTAAGATCAAAATGCCCAACTCTTGCTTCCCAAATGTAAAAAGAATTAGAAAAGGTGCTCGTATACAATGTGTTTGCTGCTCTATACATGTGATAGGACTTGTTTATAGGCATTTAACATATCATATGCATATTGCCTTTACGGATGAAATTTGTGTCTTCTAAGGGATATAAGTTTTCTTTATAGATCTCCACATCCAGATTCATCAGTAAGAAGCAATCAAGAGCCCACACTAGAAGTGCCCGGAAGAAAGATTAGTTTACTAGCTCGGCCATTTGGACTTGGTTGGCGTGACAGGAATAAGGTTTGTTTTCCTTATATCTTCTGTTTTATGTGTTTTCTGCTTCATGGCATTTGTTACACAGTTAATAGTTTTTTTTTATAGTAGTGTGTGTGATTGGATAGTGCTGGTTGGGCTGGTTGACTATTTATATTTTATAGAGAAGATTAATGAGTAAATAAAAGAAAGTGAAAAGCAAGATAGACAAGAATCTATATATTTCTAAATGCATTTTTCACCATTACAATGGATCATATCGCCTATACGTTCATATTTTAACAAGATGAATGAGTAAATAAAAGGAAGTGAAAAGCAAGATAGACATGAATCTATACATTTCTAAATGCATTTTTCACCATTACAATGGATCATATCACCTCTACATTCATATTTAACTAATGAAGGATACAAGTTGCGTTTCTCGAACTTATACCCTAATGATTGACTTATACTTGACATGTTTTTGTCTAATTAGAACTGATTCAAATTTGCTGATTGCAACAGGGGAAGCCAAATAGCACTGATGGGCCAACAGATGCCAAACCTGCAAACGAGACACACAGTCCAAGGGCCAAGGCTGTAAATGAAACACAGAGTCCAAGCACCAATGCTGTAAACAAGACACAGAGTCCAAGCACCGAGCAGAAACACACAAATGGTGTTGACGAACAAGAGTAGAGAAACACAGGTTTATTATAATGATGCATCTATATATATCCATCTTTCTAGCCACCAAAATTCTTATATTCCATTGGCTTGGTATATATTTTCCAGTGACAGCTGAGGGTAAGTTTGTAGAAAAATGGTTTGCTTGTCTGTAATTTTTTACTAGTGAACAAAATGCAAAGCCCATATCCATCCATTTGTTGTTCATTTGTCCATTGAGTAGCAAATATGAATAGCCCTGGGAAGAGAGAATATAACAAAAACAATGAGGTCAATATTAAGACAACTGTATAATCTTTTCCAATTCATGTAGCCCTTCTTTTTCCATTGCCTGTAATATTAACGGGTACCTCTAAAATGGAGGTGGTGGTTTTTTTGTTTGTTTGACTAAGAAATCCAAGCGAGTATTGCATATTTTTGTATCGAATCCGTACAATTAAAAGTTCCCTATCAGGTTGGTGGGAATGACTATTTACATAGATTGGATTTCAAGTCTGTTAATCTCACATTTTGTGTAAAATGTTTCAAGTCGAAGAGTTTCTAAGTTAGAATTTCAATTTTAGTGTTACTAGTTCTCAAGTTGTGTGTAGGCAGGTATAACTTTATCTTGGTGTATACTAGCCAATTTCCAAGTTGGTAGATTGCTTTGAATACTTGGATTGGATAGGCGTTTTGTTGTCCTATAAGTTTCTCACGAGGTTACATCTTAATAATCCAACACCATCAATAGGCCGGGCAAAGATTGATCAATTCTAGCGATGCACTAGTTTTTTAGAAATCCCGAGGACTCGGTGCTTGCCTGGATTTTACGGCTGTTTTGGTTTTCCTACTCAGAAACTAGCAAAATAACGTAAACAAACGAGTCCTAATATGCAATGACAAAATAACGTAAACAAATGCCGGGAAAGTGGGGAAGTAAATATATTAGTGTTTACAAATTATTCTGCTGTAAGTTACTAGAGCCTGCAACGGAAAGAAAGAGAACAATAGGCGTTCATTTCAAAGAAAAATGGTAGCTTCGGTTGAAGATATAAAAAGAATGATCAGGGGGCCAAACCAATCCCATTCAACAAAACAATACCAATAAAATATATGTATACTCTTTAAAGGGAGACTGGTTTTCTTTATAGAAGACATTTAAATACAAAGCCCCAATCTCAATTGTATATATAATAATAATAATAATAATAATAAT
>JAXCLQ010000006.1:2478702-2490821 GCA_035584115.1 Cedrela odorata | reverse complement strand
AAAAAAAATTATTACCAACATTTTCTAAAGAGTTATACATTAAACAATATATATTAAAGTATGCAAACCTTGATATTTTTGCAATGCAATGCAATGCGATGCGTTAGTTCGTTACTACTTCATCTGAAAATAAAATATGTAGCTTTAATAAGTGCCAATTTTCTTTTTAAATAATAAATTTTTATAGATATTATCAAATTATGTCAATAATATTTTTTTTAATAAGAGTTAAAAGACTTATTTAGTATATATGAAAGAATGATGTACTAACTTGTGAAAATATAATAATTCAGGGGTATGTATGTTATTATCCCAATTTGTATATTTTTTATAGCCCGAAAATTTTTAAAAAATAAAGAAAGAAAACTAAAGGGTAATCTATTTGTAACGCATTATATTACTACCTCCTTGATCGTCCATTTCAAGTTCTGATTTGGAACTCGGTGCTAAGAAATCGCCCACTCATGTAATAATGGAACGATAATCATGCGCTTTCCACGTGACGCCGTGCTCCTCCTTTCACTCTCTTTTTTCTGCCTCCACGGAACGGAATCAACCACATCACTCTCTTCCCTTCAGTCTTCACAATAAACAAACATACAGAGAGAGAGAGAGAGAGAGCGATCGATCTCTCTCTCAATTCAGTTGCAGAAAATCAAGGAGCCAGCGAGATCTTCTTCTTCTCATCCATCCGTCAACGAACTGAAACCTTACGGACCAATCAAATCCATCCACGAAGCAACTAATGAAGACGATTCCCATCACCAAAGCTATAAATCCTCTCGTTACTTTCGAAAACAAGAGGTATTCTTCTTATTCAGTACTACATACCTCATTCTCTCTCCTCTCGCCACGCGTCCTCCTCCCGCACCAACAACATCATCGATCGTTACATAATGAGCGAAGATTTTGACTGTTTTGACTTTGATTTACTCGTCATTTTTTGAAAATGTTGATAGATTTTGTCTTTGTGGAAATACATTTGACGTGAAGTTTTTTTATTGCATTCCTTTTTTCTGTAAACAAAAAAAAAAAAAATTATATTGAGTGCGTCGATCATGATCATTTATACATCTGGAGTGAAAATTTGAGTTTACGGTTAAATGGACTTCGATTTATGTGTAAATCTCGAAAAACTCTTAAAGGATGAGTGATCTCGATTTTAATTAATTGTGATTTGATTAGGGTCTAGTGGTATTCAGTTAATTGGGCTTAATCTAGCACTTGACTGTGAAATGTGGCGTGATTTTTGTAAATTTGAGTTTTAAGTAAATTTGGTATGCGATGGCAGCGAGTGATAGGGGAAGTAGAATTGTGGTTTTGAGTGGAATATGTTGTTGTCTAGTGTGAGTCAGCAAGCTTTGGAGGCTGATTGCAGGTAATCTGAGTTGGTTTTTGCTTGAAATTTTATGTTGTTTGGCTTGTAATTTGATGCTTTTGGTTTCGTGCTGCTGCTCTTAGAATGTGATTAATATTTTATATTGGAATTTTTGGGAACTAATAGAAATTGGTTTTCACAGGGATGCGTATGGATTTGCAGTGAGACCTCAGCATGCACAAAGATACCGAGAGTATGCTAATATCTACAAGGTCTTTTTCATGCCAATTCTAACATATATGCGTGTGTATTTTTTATCAAGTTTATGATCTTATTGTTTAGTTCTTGAGGATATACTTAGTCTATGATTGATTGTTTAAAATGTTATCAATGAAGTGAAGGAAAAAGAAAATTCTTTGTAATATGTTTATTTTGGTTTTTAAAATAATGGTGAATTGTTTATTTGAAGAAAATTGTACTTTAAAGAAGAAATAAACTGACTTTTTTTTTTTTGGCTTAAATGCATGATATTAGGAGGAAGAGGAAGAAAGATCGGATAGATGGAACAGTTTCTTAGAAAGGCAAGCAGAGTCTGCTGACTTGCCTATAAATGGTTTATCTGCAGAGGGATATAACAATGCATTGCATACTGAAGCTAAGGGGGAGGAGGCTTGTGATAGTGTGGAGAAGGTTGTTGAAGGAGTCAATTTAAGTTCCAAGAAGCCTGGTTCAGATACTTCTCCTGAAAATGTCACAGAAAATGAGGAGATACCATCATCGACAGAGAAAAAATCTCATAGGATCCAAATATGGACGGAGATTAGATCATCACTTCATCCCATCGAAGGCATGATGAGTATTCGTGTAAAGAAGAAAGACAATCTATCAAAAGATGAACAGACTGGAAGAGGGAAGCCGCCACCTTCTACCGAGGAGTCTAAGTCCTCGAAGGGAGCTTCCGAAGAGGATTCAGAGGATGAGTTTTATGATGTGGAGAAGTCAGATCCAACCCAAGATGGTTCTTCAAGTGATGGTGTGAGTACCCCTGTCACTGGTGCTATCGCTGCCAATGCTACTCCTCTAGAATCTCTGTTCCCTTGGAAAGAAGAGTTGGAGGTCCTTGTTCGTGGAGGAGTGCCCATGGCTCTTCGGGGGGAGGTACATCATTCTCTTTTGAGCTCTTTCCTCCTTTTTCATTTTTTCATTTCTCCTCCAATGAAGCTGAGGTTGTGAATGGTAATCTTTTAACTGCTTGATGCTTGCAATTTCAGCTTTGGCAAGCCTTTGTGGGTGTGAGGGCACGACGAGTAGACAAGTATTACCAAGATCTGCTTGCTTCAGAAAGTAATTCTGGTAACAACTTGGAACAACATAGCTCACTGTCAGACAATGATAGCAAAAGTTCAACCACAAACTCTGTATGCGTGCCTGAGAAATGGAAAGGGCAGATTGAGAAGGTCAATACAGATGTTTTTTCAATTTTGGTGCTCAGTATCTACAGCTTGTGGGTGCTATTTTCATTTATTTGGTACTATCCATCCTAGTCCCCTAAGTTGTTATTGGACTTGTATGCAGGATTTGCCTCGAACATTCCCAGGTCATCCTGCTTTGGACGATGATGGTAGAAATGCTTTGAGACGGTTGCTCACAGCATATGCTCGACATAACCCCTCTGTTGGGTACTGTCAGGTATTTTGTTTTGAAGTAGGGTATGTGTTTCTTGATATTGTGCTAGAGTTTTTTTTTTCAATGTCATTGGCTAAAGGGGAAAAACAATCACTATATAATTTTGTAAATTTTGGTGACGCTTCAATCTTTTTATTAGTATGTGCAAGATGGTACTAGTAATTACACCTTGCATGATGCACTTGAACCGCATTCACTTGGCAATTCTGTTATTAAAATTGAACTAGTCAAGAAACTACTGAAGTCCATAGCAGTTTGAATCCTTGATTTCTAATTTTCTTGACTGATGTGAAATCAATAAATAGAAGTTTACAGCAGCTTCACACACTGGCTGGTAGTGGAGGTGTTTTCAGTTGATCCAGTTAACTGGAAAGTTGAATGTAGTAAGCTTATGATATTACTTGGTTGACATGTATATGTCACAAGGTATTTAAACCTTCCATAAAATGAACCCTCATGGGTGCCCATGTAAGAGTGGTGATATGTAACATTTCAATAATTTATAATAATTGAGTCAAGTACTTAAATTTGTGTTTTGTTTTTCGTAATTGTTAAAGTTTGTTTGAGAAAATGGTCTAACCAAGTTATGCATACAAGTCAAAACCCCGATGGAGGCTATTAGTGGTTCTTTGTAATTACCTGTTTCTTTAGTAGATGCCAGCCACATGTTATTGGCTATATCATTAGCTATTTGCAGCCCCGTAAATTTTAGACTGAATAGAGGGCTAACAAGATTTTTTAAACTTTCAATTTGAAGGTTTAATTGGAGACTGTAGTTTGGTATGAAATTTCTATATGCTGTTCTTTACCAAGAATTTCTTCTTTTACAATATTTTGTCATTTACTTTAGTTGTGGTGTTAAGAAAACTTTAAAATTTAGTGCTGTTTTGTGTAATCAGTTTTCAAAGTGTTTTCATCTGATAACTGTCTTGCTGATCTCCTTCACTCTGATCAGGCCATGAATTTCTTTGCTGCCTTGTTGCTACTGCTGATGCCTGAAGAAAATGCCTTCTGGTAGGTTCAGGAACTTAGTTTAATTATACTCAATTTGTGATTAACTTCTTTACTCTTTTGCTCGAAGAATGCATGATTTTATGCTCTCTCTCATGCTCTTTCGTTTTGTCCGTTCTTAGTATCATATTTGTAACAGTAGCTGTTTTATTGCCTAACACACTTCTAAAATTATAACCCTATCCCTGTCTAGTCTGGCGTGGAGCTTATAATTATGAAATTGACTCAGTCATCTGATTATAAATTATTATTTCATAACTTGCCCGTTCCCATTTTCGGCAGAACATATCTGTTGATTATTTTATTTCCTTTATTGAGAGGGATCTTGACTAAGAAATAGACCCATTATAGCCTAACTACTTCTAAATTATGGTTTAATTCTTAGGGCATTGATGGGCATTATTGACGACTTTTTTGATGGCTATTACTCAGAGGAAATGATAGAATCTCAGGTAATGTTTACCATAACTCTCCTTTGATCTGTTAGCTGTTTTGTGTATTTGTTCTTTCTCCTTATGCAATACATATCAATGAGGTGGAGGAAATCATTCAATGATCACTGACGGGTATCTGATGACTCCTTTAATTTTGTCAGGTTGACCAACTTGTTTTTGAGGAGTTGGTGCGTGAGAGATTTCCTAAATTGGGTTGGTTGTAGATTTAATTTGCGAATGCTTTTGCATATTTTCAAGTACACTCTTCATATGAATCTTGTTGGTTGGTTTTGATGTCATATTAACACCTGGTGCAGTCAGTCATCTGGATTACCTGGGAGTGCAAGTGGCATGGGTTACTGGACCGTGGTTCCTTTCCATTTTCATGAACATGCTTCCATGGGAAAGTGGTCAGGTTTTATGCTGTGTCTTTTATGAATTCAATCCTTTACAGTTATAGATTTGGTCATATTAGACAATTCATCATAAAATTGGCAATTTTTTTTTCCTTAAAAATAGTCGATTGGTTATTCAACCTTTGCATGCTCAATCCCATAATGGCGTTGGTGTAACTTTTTAGTTTCAAGTTTTATTGTAATCTGATGACTTTCCCCTCATTGCAGTTCTTCGTGTCTGGGATGTGCTTCTTTTTGAAGGAAACCGAGTCATGCTTTTCAGAACGGCTCTTGCTTTGATGGAATTATATGGTACTGGGTAAAAGAATCCAAGTTTTCTGATCATACAAGTATTATGAAACATTAAAAGACATTCCGGTGGTCGTTTTACGTTGTGAAACTTACTTTCACTCAGTTTCTTGTAGGCCCTGCATTAGTTACAACTAAGGATGCTGGAGATGCAGTTACTTTGCTACAGTCTCTGGCTGGCTCAACCTTTGATAGTAGTCAACTTGTATTGACTGCTTGCATGGGTTACCAAAATGTAAATGAAAGCAGATTACATGAATTGAGAAACAAGCATCGACCTGCTGTAATAGCTGCTGTGGAAGAAAGATCAAAAGGGCTTCAAGCTTGGAGGGATTCTCATGGTCTAGCTTCTAAACTATATAATTTTAAGCAGGATCCTAAATCAGTGCTGATAAATTCAAATAAAACAGCACGATCAGATGATACACAGACAAATGGTAACCTGTCTCGCTCAGAGTCTGGATCCACAAATGCAGATGAAGTTCTTAATAGCTTTACAGGAGATGGGGAGATAGATTCTGTTCCAGATCTTCAAGAGCAGGTAGGTCATATGTTTTCTCTTACTTTGAGCAGTCTCTTCTTCATCTTAGAGAGTTATGAGATTAAACATTCCATTTTTTGTCTCTTAATGCCAGCAAAGGATGTTGAGTTTTTTTCACTTAAATTTACTACTTACTCTATCGAAGTTGGGTGCACAAGATTGCTAAAATGGGCTGGGTATAGATGTCAAGTTTTTAGAATCACACCTTTGGGCTTTGCATTCCATTTGTAATTGATATCAAAGAAAATGGAATATTGTTATTTTGATTTCAAAATCTTAATTAATGAATAATGAACCATTATCATGTCATTTGAGGAGAAAATGAGATGAATAAGCAAATACAAATTAAACCCAGAAAAAGAGAAAGTAAGAGAGAGAGAGGGAAAGTTTGTGTGGTTTTGGGGAAATTAAAATATAAAAAAGGGAAAAAGAAAAAGGAGTTTTTACAATTCAAGAGATGATTGGAGAGATGGCTTAATAATTACTATGTAAGAAGAATTATTATCTTAATTTCCATTTATGTAGAAGGTTAGAATACATGTCTATCTGTAAACTCCCTATGAATAAGTAAATTTCGTTAACTTGTGGTTGTACATGTTAGGGGTAATTTTGGGAAACAGAATATGTAAAGATGATGAGAAGATCTTGAATTGGATTCATTGGCATCAATTTGATATATCCTGTAGGATGTAGTAGCCATCTTTGGAATCATGCCAGAAATTTGAGAAAGGAAAGACTAGTAGGTTTAAATTTGTATTCCAATATATTTCTTCTTTGCAATTACTTCTTTTTATTGTTTGGAAGCGTGGATCTAATACTTCTTTATGTTGTTAATATGAGTTGATATAGTTTAATATGTTATAGCTTTAATTAGCTAGTAAACTAAAGCACTTCTCTCAAAATATACTCTTATTTCCAATACATGATCTATTTGCAGGTGGTGTGGTTAAAGGTTGAATTGAGCAGTCTGCTGGAGGAGAAAAGATCTGCTTTACTCAGGTTAGTGTCTTCAACACACTCTATGAAAACCTGTACAGAGCCTAGTGCACTTGGGCTATTATGTACTGAGGCCAGCAACCTTTTGTGTGCATAGGTTCTTTTGTTTTGTTGGTCACTACTATACCTGTCTATCCTGAGATAATTGTTAAGATAGCTGCTCTATGATTATTGTGTACTTTAATCTATATGATCCTGATCATGAATTCTTCACAATTCAAAACCAATTTACTAAGAAATTTTGCTGTGATCTGGATATGCAGTACCTTCAGCTGTATGAAAGTAATCTACTCTCCCTGCCTGCTAGAATATCTTATATCACTCTTTGATGCCCAGCATAAAGGTCACCTGAATCTTTGATGTTCACCCTGTAAGAAAACAAAATTCCTCTATTCCAAGTTCTTTGCAGATGAAATTGGGTTGAAAAACTGTAGATGGAAGATGACTAAAGGTGGGCAATTTCTGGTTACTGCATGTCAGAAACCTTCCCCTCTGCTCAAACCAATTCAGCCCAAATAAACCATTGGTCACAAATGAATCATGCATTTCCTCCAAGATGATGTGGCTCAGTTGGCCAGTGTTCTTCAAAACCTCTCCCCTTATTTTTAACTTTCTTTCATTTGGCTACTGTCCCTGAACAGAGTCGTTTTATACTGTTCCTGACTCCTGTATTTAAGTTAGAGAGCGGCACCATAATCTACTGCTGATTTGAAGGTAGCAGTTTTAAGTTCATAAACCTCCACAACCTTATCAATTACGAATAATTCTGCTTAGGTTTAAGTTTGGACGTTACCGTATGTCAGAGGAGGACACAACTTTTGCAAGTTAGAGGTTGATTACATGAAGATTTACAAATAAGAGCTTGCTAATTAAAAGTCATGATGGAAATCCATGCTAATTGCTTTAGTTGGCATTCTATTCTGGAAACAAAGCAATGTTCCCTAAAGTTTCTTACTCTCTGGGAGTTTGATCTAGCAGTTGCTATAAGATTCGTTAAGGGAATACTTCTGTTTTAAATCCATTTAGATTTCTAGTTGTACATCATTAATATTCTTGTATCTTCCCATTTTTTGTCAGAGCTGAGGAGCTGGAGACAGCTTTGATGGAGATGGTCAAGCAGGATAATCGGCGTCAATTGAGTGCACAGGTATATTTTATTTTGACATAATATCTGATTGTTATTCTTCCTACATGTTTCTGGCATTTATTTAGTTGGTAGTTTCCTTCAGTCAATTATATTGCACACTTAGCTTCTTTCATGATCAATAGGTTGAGCAGTTAGAGCAAGAGGTTGCTGAGCTTTGGAGGACCCTTGCTGAGAAGCAGGAACAAGAAAATGCCATGCTCCAGGTATCGTTTTTGCTTCACTTTTAGCGACCGTCTACTTGGGAAAGAATAAACTTATCTTATGATTGGCTGGTCATGATAATCTTGAGACCACTTAAATTTGAAGGTCTTAATGCGAGTAGAGCAAGAGCAAAAAGTAACAGAAGATGCTCGCATATCTGCTGAACAAGATGCAGCAGCTCAGAGATATGCTGCTCAAGTGCTTCAGGTACTCTGATACTTTGACGGTCCCACTTTGCTATGTTATGGTAGGAACTTATTAGATTTTACATAGACTTGTCTTCTTTGTTAGATTTTCTCTCAGCCATCTGGGATCCACAAGATGAATCCTATTTGGCTATGTCAATATGCAGAGCCACATCTTGTGTATAGCTTTATTGCTCTGTATATTCTATATCATCCACTTCATGGCTTTTGTAGTCTGTCAACATGCTTTATATCATTATGTATTTTTTTTTCTTTTCCCCTCTTTTTACTGAATGTCAAAGACTGTTCAGTTTTTCTCAAGCGTCGTATTTACTGGGCATATCTTGGTCTTTGTTGTATCAGCTGAAAATACCTCTCTTGATCTAGCTGGCTCCTTAATCATAATCCCATTCTAAAATATTCAAACTCATGTTGCACGTTTTTTTTTTCCTTTCCATGGTGTTGCAAACTTTCATAAAAATAATAATCACATGATTTACTGAATAATGTGGATTGAAAGTTTCTGCAGCTTTATTATCATCTGACTGCATTTTATTTTAGGTATATTTTATTTGGTCTCTTTTTGCACATTATATCTTCTGATACAAAAGCTATATCTATGCAGGAAAAATATGAAGAGGCCGTTGCTTCACTTGCTGAAATGGAGAAAAGAGTGGTTATGGCAGAATCAATGTTGGAGGCTACCTTGCAGTACCAATCTGGCCAACTTAAAGCACAACCGTCTCCTCGGTGTGTAATCAATCTTGCACGTATAAAATTGTTAGATGCCTTGCTGAAGTTCTATTTTTGCCATTGACAAAATCTAGTCCACCACTAGTCTCTGTATCGCTTTTGATCATATTCTCTGTTCTATTCGACAAATTGAAAATATTTTGTTTCTCACATTTTATTTACTTTGTTTTATTTTATTGTTATTTTTCTTTTTTGATAATTGGCACTCGTTAGGAAAGGTGCTCGCATACAATGTGTTTGCTTCTCTATTGATGTGAAAGGACTTCTTTATAGTCATTTAATATATTATATGCTTATTGCCTCTATGGATGAATTTTGTGTCTTCTAAATGATATATGTTTTCTTTCTAGATCTCCACATCCAGATTCATCAGTAAGAAGCAATCAAGAGCCCACACAAGAAGTGCCCGGAAGAAAGATTAGTTTACTAGCTCGGCCGTTTGGACTTGGTTGGCGTGACAGGAATAAGGTTTGTTTTCCTTGTGCCTTTTGTTTTTTGTGTTTTCTGCCTCACTGCATTTTTGACACAGCTATAGGTTTTTTGACAGTAGTGTGTGATTTGATGGTGCTGGTTGGGCTGGTTGACTATTTATAGAGAATATTAATGAGTAACTAAAAGGAAGGGAAAAGCAAGATAGAAAAGAATCTATGCATTTCTAAATGCATTTTCAATCATTATAATGGATCATATAACCTATACATTTATATTTAACCTATGAAGGATATAAGTTGTATTTTCCAAACATATACCCTAATGATTGACTTATACTTGACATGTTTTTGCTAATTAGAACTGATTCAAATTTGCTGATTGCAACAGGGGAAGCCAAATAGCACTGATGGGCCTACAGATGCCAAGGCTGTAACCGAGACACAGAGTCCAAGCACCAAGGCTGTAGACGAGACACAGAATCCAAGCACCAAGGCTGTAAACGAGACAGAGAGTCGAAGCACGGAGCAGAAAGACACAAATGGTGTTGAAGTACAATAGTAAAGAAACTCGGGTTCGTTACAATGATACATCTATATACATCCATCCTTTTGGCCCCCAAAATTATTGTTTGGTAGATATTTTCCAGTGACAGCTAAGGGGAGTTTGTGGAAAAACAGTTTACTTGTCTGTTATTTTTGACCGGTGAACAAGCTCATTTCCATCCATTTGTTGTTCATTTGTTCAATAAGTAGCAATAATAATAATGTAGGGAAGAAGAGAGTAGCCAAAGACATGAGATCATTAGTAGAACAACTGTATAATCTTTTCCAATTCTTGTATCCCTCTTTCCATTGCTTATATTAAAGAGTACCTCTTAAAAAGGGGGCAGTGGTTATTTTGTCCGTGTTTGAGGAAGAAATTTCAGCCAATATTGCATATTTTTGTATTGATTCCGCACAAAAAAAAAAAAAAAAAACCCTCTATCAGGTTGGTGGGAATGACTATTATGTAGATGGGATTTGAAGTTTTGTGTTAATCGTATCACGTTTTGTGTAAAACGTTTTACGTGTTTTCAAGTTAAAAGTTTCAATTTTATTATTAGAGGTTTTAAGTTTTGCGTAGACAGGTACAAGTGTAACATTATATTGATGTTATACTGGCCAATTTCAAGTTGGTAGATTGCTTTGAATATACTTCGACTGGATAGGCGTTTTGATGTCCTTTATGTTTCTCATCAGGTTACATCTCAGTAATGCAATGCCATCAATAAGCAGGGCAAAGATTGATCAATTCTATCGATGCACCTATTTTTTCAGAAACCCCATGGACTAGGTGTTTGCCTGGATTTTATGGCTGTTTTTGTTTCCCTACTCAGAAACTAGGAGTACGCTTGTCATTTGAGTCCTAATATAAAATGACAAAATAACGTAAACAAATGCAGGGAAAGAGGGAAAGTAAAAAAAATGTTTAACAAATTACTCTGCTGCAAGTTGCTAAGAGCCTAGAATGGAAAGAAAGAGAATAACAGGGGTTCATTTCTTACAACAGATCTAAGAAAAATGACAGCATCAATTGAAGATATAAAAGAATAAATTTTCAGAGGGCCAAACCAATGCCAGTCAACAAAACAATACCAATAAAATATGCGTACTCTCTCGGGGAGACTGGTTTTCTTTATAGAAGACATTTAGATACAAAGCCCCAATCTCAATTGTACATACAAATAATAATAATAATTGTAGAGAGAAGGTGGCAGATGAAGGGCAACGAAAAGAAAAAGAATCTCCAGCTATTCAGAAACATGGGGAGTTGGACATTACACCTGCTATCTGGAGTAGTGCAAAATATGATAAGTAGGCACCATCACATGTGCGGCCAAAAACTGCATACTGCTGACCAACAATGCAATGGCCTCTACCAATATAAACCCACTCAAAGGAAACTATCCCGGAGAAATGCCATGGTGAACAGCATTGCAACAATTTTAATCATGGGCTTCCAAGAATTTGAGTCTACAGATAACTCTTGGCTGCTTGACAACTTCACTGTTCCCTTCTGGTTCTTGGAGTTGAAGAGCCCATGCGTGAGCTCTGGACTGGCTGCGTTTCAGGATCATACTTTTGAGAAGCAAGATAGGTAAGGGCAGTGACTACATCAGCTATCAGGGGTCGCATATTAGGCTGTTCCTGAACACACATTGCAGCAACAGCAAGAGCTTGATACAATCCCCTCACAGGATATTGGCCATGGAGCATTGGGTCGGCCATCTGTGAGAATTTCCTCCTATCTTTAAATAAGGGCCGAGCCTGCAACATTTAAACAACATTCGTCTAGGATTCATATAATTTCACAATCTTTGAGAAACCCTCGAGTTTTCCTTTCAAGCATTTGGTTTATGCATGTGCATTCACTAAAGAGAACAACATACACATTGACAGCCAAAAATCTGCAAATCTTCTGCCCATTGGTAACAATAAAAAGATTAATTGTATGGCAGACAACAAGAGTATTCATACTCTCTTGGTCTTTTTCACACAATATATCAGGGCCAAAATATCATAAGACAGGATTTCAACAACCAAAAGCATCAAATAGAGAAAAGATAGAACTCTTACCCATGCAACAAGGTTGTGCTCCCCAGCAGCTCTTGTATTGTCAATGGCTTTTCTGCCAGTAATAATCTCAAGAAGAACAACCCCAAAGCTATAAAC
>JAXCLQ010000006.1:2453741-2478602 GCA_035584115.1 Cedrela odorata | reverse complement strand
ATAATAATAATAATAATAATAATAATTGTAGAGGGAATATGGCAGAGAAAGGGCCAAAAAAAAAAACAAAAACACCCTGAGAAAGAAGAAAGAAAGAATTTCCTGCCATTCGGAAACATTGGGAGTAGGACATTTGCACCTGCTATCTGTAGTGGTGCAAAATTCGATAAGCAGGCATCATCTCATGTACAGCCAAAAACTGTATACTGCTGACCCAAAATGTAATGACCTCTACAAATATTAACCCATTCAGCGGAAACAATCCCCGATAAATGCCACGGTGAACAGCATGGTGACAAATTTTATCATGGGCTTCCAAGGATTCGAGTCTATAGATAACTCTTGGCTGCTTGACAACTTCACTGTTCCTTTCTGGTTCTTGGAGTTGAAGAGACCATGCGTGAGCTCTGGACTGGCTGTGTTTCAGGTTCGTACTTTTGAGAAGCAAGATAGGTAAGGGCAGTGACTACATCAGCTATCAGGGGCCGCATATTAGGCTGTTCCTGAACACACATTGCAGCAACAGCAAGAGCTTGATATAATCCCCTAACTGGATATTGGCCTTGGAGCATTGGGTCGGCCATCTGTGAGAATTTCCTCCTATCTTTAAACAAAGGCCGAGCCTGCAACATTAAAACAACATTTGTTTAGGATTCATATAATTTCCTAATCTTTGAGAATCCCTCAAGTTCTGCTTTCAAGCATTTGGTTTATGCATGTGCATTCACTAAAGAGAACAATATACACATTGACAGCCAAAAACGACCACGTCTGCAATTCTTCTGCCCACTGGTAACAATAAATAGATTAACAGTATGACAGACAACAAGAGTATTCATACTCTCTTGGTCCTTTTCCCACAATATATGAGGGAAACAGTATCATAAGACAGGATTTCAACAGAAAAAGTATCAAAATAGAGAAAAGATAGAATTCTTACCCATGCAACTAGGTTGTGTTCCCCAGCAGCTCTTGTATTGTCAATGGCTTTTCTGCCAGTAATAATCTCAAGAAGAACAACCCCAAAGCTATAAACATCTGATTTCAGTGTAAGCTGACCAGTCATGGCATATTCAGGTGCACAATATCCATATGTTCCCATCACTCTAGTAGATACATGGGTCTTATCCCCAACAGGACCCAATTTAGCTAAGCCAAAATCAGATAGCTTTGGATGATAGCCTTCACCCAGTAAAATGTTTGAGCATTTCAAATCACGATATATAACAGGGGGGCTAGCTTTGTCATGCAAATACTCCAGGCCTTTTGCAGCACCGGCAGCTATTTTCATTCTTGTATTCCAATCCAATTGTTTCTTGTCTGGCGGTAGGTCTGATACACAATCATACAACAAGAGAAATTACTGAATTGGGTAAAAGATTTCATATTAAGGGTGGATAAAACAAAATGATAAAATAAGTAAATTGAATCTAGAACCTGTGCCTCAGAAAACAAGCACGTGTCATGGTTAACAGTGGTATCGGCAATTGGTTGCCTCTATGATCCCCACGCATGAGAAGTACCATACTTGGATAAAACTATATCAGCTTTCTTAAAATTTTATCGAATTTTATGGTAAAACACTAGATATTTATATGAAAAATAGTTATCAAACTTTTTTAAAGGTTAAATTGATGGTAAAATTAGATCAATTAAAAAATGTTTTACCTTTTCTAGTAGTAACTCTTGTGGCCAAACCTTTTCAATATAAAGCCAAATTTACAATTAACAATACACTTTAGACGCTCAAATGCTAGTAATCCAGGTATCTCGATATGAAAATAATGGCACTTATTACTATCAAAAGAATAACGGCACTTAATGCTGTACATACCATGTAGATGGTCTTCCAATGATCCCAATGGCATGTATTCATAGACCAAGAGTCTCTGATCTCCGTCAGCACAATAACCAATTAAGTTTACAAGATTTGGATGGTGAAGTAAGCTTAACATTAGTACTTCGACAAGGAATTCCCTATTCCCTTGCAGCCCATTACGATCAAGTTGCTTGATAGCTACAACCTATTTCATATAGTTAGAGCATTTAAAAGTCAATGAATGCTAAAATTAACAACATCCATCATATTTCATATTGCGGGAAACTAACCAAGTAAGTTAGAGCTTAAACAAATTTAAGTACATTAAAAGAAGAATCTTCATTCCCTCTATTGTAGATAAAAGTGTGAATACTTTTTAATTGAATTCTTCATAAAATTTCCCCTTCCTGTAATTTTGTGCCTCTCAAACATGCCACAACATTTTCTCGATAATTTGTGCATGGATGAGTTGAAGAGTAAAAGATGGAATTGAGGACTGATTCGTATGCACTGCACCATCTGAGTAACCTCCCCTTTCAATTTTTCATTAAAGGTGTTTGAAATAAAACCATATGTTTTGAAAATTCATGTAAACATAGCATGTTTGGCAATAGTAAGCATTAACGGTCATGAAATAGTATCAGCCAATGTACAGTACCCTTTGGCGGAGTTGACTAGAGTGAGAGAAGAGGGAATCATACTGTCAGTATTTGGTTGTCAACCATGAAGTGGTGTTGTTGACGTAAAGATGGAGTGGAGCTTTTGGTAAAAAGTTTACATAAGAATTGAAATATAAGCGGTAAGTCTTAAATGCATATACAATTGATCACGTACAATAACAATCCTGACAAAGAATAAATGTAGATAAACAAGTATAACTGTATCATGCTATTTCTGGAACCATTAAAATCTGAAAATGTTAACGAACCTTGTTGATACTCTCTAGTCGTCCTTTATATACCCGACCAAAACCTCCTTCACCCAATAGACAGTCTGCCCTGAAATTCTTTGTTGCAGTGGCCAATTCACGAAATGTAAATGTATGTGCCGCAATATGATCAGATCCCCCATCCTTAGAATCTTCCTTACTCGCATCCGAATTTACCTTCAAATTTTCTGAAGTAACAAGATAACAAAACTGCAATTAATACTACCGAATAGACTATGCCCAAAACAAAACATAGCACTACTGCATCAGCAAAAGCCTAAAGGATTTTAATTCACTTACATTAGAAAGGAAATGGTACTACCTCATCATTAAAAGCTAAGAAACAAACAAGAATCACAAGAGACAAAAACAGTCAAGAAGGTTTGCAGCTTGGATTGCTTTGATCACACAAAACAAACAAAAAAACAACTCATATCTATAATTAATACCGCGTAGTACTTCCATGAAAACCATTTATTACTCACTCAAAACAAAAATCATTTCAGAACAGGGTGGCATTTAATATATTTCTCAAGGTAAACTAACTCTCTCACTCAAATACCATTAAGAGCTAATATCAGTAGGCCATTGTGCAATTAATATTTATTTAACCTATTATCTTCTCATATAACTAGCTCTTTAGCTTCCAGAATATGCAAGTTTCCAAAGAATTCAAACTGGAAAGAATTAAAAGAGTTGAATCATCAAAAATGATGAAGCAGTTCATGCTATTGACCAAAGTCAGCTTCATTAACAAGTGTGTCCAAGGAATTATAACTGCTAGCAATTTGCAAGTTAAATTGGTATTAAAAAATATTCCAAGGCTCAACAACTACCGTTTAAAGCCAATGTAAAGCTAATTCAAATAATCAAAGTCAATCCAAGCCCAAGATAAATCCTATTCTTAACAATTCAAAATTCCCAGAAAATATTCATCTTCTGGGCACAAACAGACCCACATAGCTTCAACCAATAATTAAACAATCTTCAACTAAGAACATTTTCCTCAAATCACATCCGCAATATTCAAGGCAGATCAAAACACTATTCCAAACCCGGAAAACACTGATCAACACAGTGAGGCAAAATGGAATTTCCTTCCCTTGTCAACCTAAAGCATATTCAAATGGTAGAAATGCATGAAAAACTTAACAGAAAAAGTCTAAAACATTAGTGGGTACAGAGTGAAAACACCAAATTCAGATGTGTTACGTGTCTCTAAAATTTAGCTGAGTGTTGCTGATAGAAATACCTGAACTTGATGGGATCTGATCATCAAGCTTCTTGTTTTGCTTCTTCTTTGCATTTTTGCTTGATTTTCCAGCACATGGAAACCAACCCATGGCTTATAATTCTCTCTTACCTCTAAACAGTATCACTCCAAAGAGAGAACAAAGGCAGACCAAACACCACTTAGGAAAGCAGAGAAAGAATGAGATAGAGGGAGAAAGTTAAGATTCATACCGAGGCCTGTTCTAGTATATATCTTTTTTTCATTCTTTTTGCACTTATGCCCTTGTGCCTTGGAAACTTTCAGGAAATGCCTTCAATTTTTCGTATTCTTCTACTTGACCCTATAAAATGGCAAAATTATTAAAGATGAATATATAATTTAAAATTAGCATATTGATAAAAATATGCCCAAATCATTAAAAATGGCCGAATTTATAAAAAAAAAAATATGAAAACTAACTAAATTAGTTCATACTAATAAAAAATAATTATATAATTTAAAATAAGCATATTGGTAAAAAAATATATATTATTTAAAATGAGCATATTGATAAAAAAAAAAATGACCACATCATTAAAAATCATCGGATTAATAATTAATGATCAAATTATAAAAAAATGGCAAGCTTAGTTAAAAATAAATAAAATTACGAGAGAGTCTAACGAGTCTAATTTTTATTCCTAAGAGGTAATTATATCATTAAAAGTGATCAGATTAGTAAAAAAAAATTACCACATCATTAAAAATTATTGAATTAATAAAAAATGATCAAATTATAAAAATGACAAGATTAATAAAAAAATAAAGAAATTTAATAGGGAGTTAAGCGAGTATGATTTTTATTCCTAAGAAGTAATTATATCATTAAAAATGATCGGATTAGTAACAAAAAGACCACGTTATTAAAAAGGATCAAATTTGTAAAAAAAACAAAATATTATAAAGGGATCAAATTTTAAAAAATTATAAAATTAGTAAAAATACCAAATTTTAAAAATGATTAGATTTGTAAAAATAATCAAATAATTAAATGACCATATTAATAAAAAAGTAACCAAATTAGAAAACTGATAAAAATGGTAAAAATAATCAATACAGCAATTATTACTTTACAAATTATAATGACTTTATTATTGTTGTTGTAATTATTATTAGTCTTATTATTGTCTACTTAATAAATAATTCTCACACTTAAAGTAAGTATTAAATGCACAACTCATCTATAAGAGCTGTCATTTAAATTAATTTTATTTTGTCCTCTTATGCTCCTTTTGTCATAAAATAAATTCTATTTCATTAATCAAACAACTATTTAACATCAAAATTTAAATTTATTGATATTTATTTATTTATAAAATTTCAACGGAAATTCACATTTTCTCGTCTCATAAGTATAATTTAATTTTTAGTTATTGTAATACTACCTAATTATATCAATTACATTACTTGCTCAAAAAATAAATTAAAACAATTTAACTAGAAATAAATATAACTTAAAATCATTCTCTTAGGCGAATAAGGAATCCTTATAAATGGGTAAGGGTAGATACGGCGATGTTTCCTGTAAAAAAGATGAATTTTCGTAAAAAAAAAATTTACTGGGGTAAAAATATAAATATAAAAAAGTACAACACCGAAAACACAAATTCCTGTTTTGTCTGCTGAAATTCCTTTATTACAAACCAAGCATCAAAATTGTTCGGACGTGTCTTACCACTCGTGCACCGCATCAATCACAACGAAAAGACTGTATTACCCTTACCTACCACGTACTTGTCATCTAACTTTGGAGGCTAAAATTGTCTTTTAACCCAAATGAGAGAGAAAATTTTGCTTAGATAAATTAAAAATTAATGAAGGTTTAAATTATATAATCAAATTTAATTCAAATAAAAAATTGGTTTTATATTTTGGCTGCTGCTTTGAGCGGTAAAACCGAGGCTTTGAAAGAGATTAGAGCCAGCCAGCCAGCCAGCCAGCCACCGCCAGTTTTATCAAACCGGCGGGTGGGTTTTAAGGAAATTATTTGTATTATTATCATATGGACACAGAAGCCGTAATTTATCGTCCTATTATCCATTTCAATTTATCGGCTTTCGCGAGAGAATCTAGGGTACTTGTCGACTACACCAAAGAGCCGTACACCCATCTATTAGGTGGGGCCTATTAGCCTACTACATTTCTAAAATCTTTGACCTAATTAATTATACTAAACATTTTAATAGCGAGGTGTTATCATCAAGTAGTTGTTCACTAATAACTTTTTTAAAAATAAAAATTATTTATGAGCTCCTAATCAACTCATTACATTAATAACAAAGAAGGACAATAACACTTAGGTCCCTAATTTTTATATTTTCATCAAATTGAAGTAACTAAATTAATTTTTATAATATGTGTTAAAATTATTTTAACCACTTCATGGATCTGTCTAATACAAAATGAATACAAATTAAAAATCATTGCTTTATTTATTTTCACCATCTTTACATCAATAATTAATATTCACACAAATTATTATACAAATATAAGCACAATGAATTTAGGAATTCTTTTTTTTTTTTTAACTACTTTTTCTCGCATTATTTTTTTGATTTAAACAAACGACATGACTTTAAATATTTATAAATATAAATGTATTGTCGGTTGTAACTTTAATTTATGAAGACGCAGCATCTATTGCGTTAAGAAACGAGTTGTATGAGAAACTACGAAAAAACTCTATGTGGCTTACCTGGGGATAAGAAGAACTATGTTACTATTATGATAGATGACATTTCTCTCATGGAGGTGGCTGCAAATGGTGCTTCTGAGTATGTTTTAGACTTCCTGCATTACTGTCATGCTTTAACATCAGAATTTGTAAGAGAAAGCTGCTACAATTTCCTCCTCCTCCTACTTATTTCCATGCTTCCTCTACTTTCGTCAATTGATGCCACTTTTTGCTGCTTTCATACTTAATTCCTTACACAGGATTGTACATTAGCCACACTTAATCATTAGGATATCTATTCAAGCATGGAGGGGCCTACATTCATGTTACAGATGGAGTATCTTGCAGACATCTTGATTAAGGCATAACCTTTGAGTACTGGTTTGGCGAACAGGTATAGTGGCATGTACTACTCTTATTGAACATAGTCTATCATTGGTTTGAGTTTGTTTCTTAACTGAAGATTTTGAGACGGATGTGTTTTGAAGTGAAAATTGATTAGAATTATAAACACACACACACACACACATATTGTTATCATTTGGAACTTGGTCTTAAATAATTGTGGTCGTTGTCTGTTGCCCCTTTCTAATAGGCAGGGTAGAATGCTAGCACAAAAACACTCGCATATTTTTATCCCTATGATTAGTTCTTTTATATGTTAGTTACATATTTCTAAGAAGTTGGGATGTGGTTTACATGTGGTGTTGTCTCCCATGGTTCTTTAATTATGAAGGCTGTTCCTATCTTATAGTTACAGTTCAAATTCATCTAAAAAGACCTCTTGCCAATCTGCTTTGTAATGGAACACTAGCATTTTAAGTTCGGGAAATTCGGAACCTGTCTCTTAACAGCTAAAGGTTATATAACAAGCATGATTCTCTTACCTACCTTAAGTGAATCATTGGATTGGCAACGTACCAAAATGCTTTCAGCCTCTGTGGTTGTCACTTTTTTAAGCTCATCAATTAACCAACATACATATATGTTTTTTTAACATGTCATAAAATCTTCTGCACGATTAAATACTGCTATTGTATGTTGAGCTTGAGAAGGCAAATATTTTCTCAACTACATTACTTAGATTTTATTTTTTATTGTCATCTGTTTTTCCATAGTTTTCAAAAATTTTTCTTTTTGGCAGCTGACAGTTTTGAACAATGGAACTTCAGGGGAACAGTGATTGAATATTTCTATCCGGGTAGCCAAGTCTGAGAATTATGCAACTTCAACTATATGGAAATTTGATTGTAACATATTCTTGTGATTTTTATTGACAATTACCGAAAAGAAAAAGAGATTTTGCTTCAAGGAATTGTACCCAGATCAACGAATTCTGAATTTGGGATACAGAGATCTAATGAAATGCTTGATTGTTTCCTTCTAATCAAAATCAAATCACATTAGTTTTGTTAGGTGTGCACGCAGTTGTAGTTAATAACAAACGTTGGCTTGAATTTTAGGATATTTTTATCGACTTCCATAGAATTCTTGTCTGGTTGTTGCATGTGAGATTTATGATTTGTTAGGTGAATGTTTATGGTTGTTAGATAAACTGGTAGATCAGTCCTTATCTATTATGCATTGTCAAACCGAGTCTCAAATTTGCGTTTATACAAAAGAGTAAGCAACAAAGGGGGGGCCTTAGAATATGCTGGTTTCGCTTGTTTCCATGAATTGAGAGGCCACTTCTGAATCATAAAATGTAACATCCTAATTTGGAAAGGAAAATATAGCTGCTAAGGTATGGAGATTTAATGATAATTTATTTTCAGTAGCTTTTGGGTGAATATGGATGTAGTGTTGGACAATGTTTGGGTTGAAATTTTATATTAATTTTAAATTATCGGTATTAATTTAGAGAAAACTAATCTAAATTGTGTCAATTTGAATCGGTTCGATTTTACAAATTTAAACTTAAAAATAAAATTCAGACTAATTTATTGACCCTTTGAAAATATTATAGTAATTAAATATGAATGTCACTTAGTACTTATTAAAATAATAAAAATAAAAATATATTTATTAAATAATGTATAAGTTATAAATAAATTTATCTAAATATATAATAAACTAATACATGAAATAATTTAAATATTTAATTTATATAAAAAATTATATATTAATAGAATAAATATTTAACCTATATAAAAATTTAATATTTTAGATAACAACTAAATTTATAAAAAAAAAAATTAGGAATATATTAGTTTTAATTTATAGTTTAGAATTTATTATTGTGTACTCAAATTTAAAAAAATATTACATTACTTTAATTTCGAGATTTAGATCGGGTCAAAAATTGAATCAATATCTATTTATTTAGATTTTTTTAAATTAAAAATCAATAACAAAATGTTAAACTGATCGAAATAAATTTAATTAGTTGATTAGGATAAAATGTGCCCACCCATATGATGATAAATAACATTATTTTATTTATTGAAGAGAATTTATTTACCAAGTAAAAAACAAATATTTTTGTGGTTGTCGAAGGCGGACCGGACCGGACCGGACCACACAGTGGAAGGGAATCTGAAGGATATCCACATCCTTTCTAGCTCTAAGACAGCCATGTAAAACTAACGTTATAAGACAGCCAATAAATTTCTGCCACGTCATAAACTCAGGCTTAAATTCTGCTACGTCATTAAATGTGATGCCTAAGTGGACCAATCGTTGAGCCTTGTTATCATTTGGCTGATTATACAAATAGAAATGACCAATTCAGAATATATATTTATTTATTATTATTTCAAGTCGAGTGGCTCAGATTAATTTTCGCTTCTTTCGTATATGTTATTCGTTGATATCGTGTCTGAAGAAGGAAATTGAAGCTTTGTTAATTATATGCACGTGAACTGCCTTTCCATATTCATCCAAACAGCAAACCCAATAACAATGTCAATTCTTCGTTTTTCTGTTTTCATCCATTCTTCTCCCTGTTCTCATTCAGGAGCTGCTGGTGATCATTTGCCATTACAAAGCCTAGGAAGGTCTGAAGGTACTTCTCTCTTTCTCATTTTGCTTATGGCATGCAAGCTTTGCATGGAAAATCTATTTTGCATTTTTGCTTGTGTTATTTGTTTGTGCAAGTGCTTTATTCTCTGTTGCTCTTTAGCATTTGCTAGCCTACCATGCTGTAATTGTCTATGGAATGGAATCCGTTTTGTAAAAGGTCTTTTTTCTTCTTCTGAGATGCCTCTTCCAACTAAATATAAATTCTTATCTTCACCAATCTTTTGTGGACCGGTGAAGATGTTGGAGTGTCCATTGATGAATTCATTTTTCATCTATGGTCATAGAATCTTCCTCCTTTGTTGGAAGAACATGATAAACAGTACAGTATTATACTCTACTGAATATTTTCTATATAGATGCATTGCATTTGCTAATTGCAATTGCAATTGCAGAATCTATAAGCCTCATGTCACACTTGAATAAGATACACCGCAACGGCAAGATACAGTAGTAATGTAATTTTTTCTGAACTTTAGTTTCCATATAGAAAAGCTTATCCTCCATTGCAGGTGCTTTCTATATGAAAAAGCTATGGCCAAATGTTCAGTACTGTAGATTTCATCGGAATATGAAATAAGAGTTGAGCACCTGATCAACCTATAGACAAACTGACCTCCAAAATCAGTCAAGAGGAAAAAAAAAATAAAAAGAATCAGAATAGAAATAGCACAAAAATCACACAGAAAGAACACCATAAGAAGAGCTGAAGAGATTAAAAAGAGTCTTTCAAGCATCCACTTATGATGAAAGGTTTCGAAATAACAGTAGCACACATAATTGCAGAGTTTTATTAGAGAAGGCTACCCTATTAAAGGTCACCTTCTTTGTAGTAGTAGTAGTTCTGGTAATAGTGCCATCGAAATATAGAATTATAATTATGCGGTCCAAGGAGTCTTTCTAGAGTCTTCACACATGCCATTAAGCTAATATCTGCACCATGGATGATAAAATGCTCCCTCCCCTATCCACACTCGTAACTAATCTCATGTACAAAAATCCACATGCACTGTAAGCGTATGGGGGGTGGTTAGCTATCTGTGTCCTTGTCTTTAATTTCAAGCACCGTCTGTCGTACAAATTGTCCTCGAACCCTTGGTCTTTGTTCTGCCAGTTTCTTTCTGCTTTGATATCGGACCTGAAAAAAGATGTTTATGTCCATTTCTCATAAAAACTGTCAGTAAATATGTCAGTTACGTAATGCAAAAGCAAAACACCAACTCTTCAACTTTCACAAATTAACTAACTTTGATCATGCCTGTGGAATTTTGATGTATTGCGAAGGTGAAAAAGATGAAGAGGGAAATATTTTCCATCTGACAAGTCATTGTGATTGGAAGAGTGGGAGGGGTGGTTGCCATCAGTGTAACCAATGTCTGTTCAAGTGTGCAAGTGAAGCAAATAAACAGTTCCATTGACTATCATGTTCTCTTAAATTAGCCTGGATGAGTTCACCTCAAAAATTCAATTGTCGTGTTTTGCTTCATAGTACTGAATCTTAAAATTAAATTCCAGTTACCTTCTTTTCAAAGCATCTCTCTTTCCTCTTCTGGCGAAATTTGTTCAGAGCAGCCTCTCTGCGTGCAGAACGGTTTTTGTCAACTCCACTACTGCTCCCATATCCAACACTGCCAGCGGTTCCACCATTCACGGGTACCCCATTATCACTTTCAATGTTTGCTCCTTCAACATTTAAAGCAGTGCTGCTCCCATTCTGTACATTGCTTCCATGATTACTTCCTGAGGTGCTCCCATTCAAACTGTGATTATCAGCATTGCCTTCAATGGGTGCATTCAAAACATTGGATGACCCACACTGGGGAGCTGTTGCTGCCATGTTTTTCAACAACAAATCATCATTGTTAGCTAGTTGCTGCTGGGGCATATTATGGACATGATGGTGGTGATGATGGTGGTAATGGTGCTGCACTTGGACTTGCTGTTTTGTGCCCCTAACTTGGGCCAAAATGGTGTTGGCTATTGCAGCATCAGCCTTACCTTGTATTGTGGGCTGTGCTGGTTGGAAAGTACCAGATGGATTGAGACATTTGACAATAGATTTAGGTTCTGGCTCGTCACTGAAAACCATTGGTTTGGTAAAAGCACTATTAGTAGTAAAACCCATTTCACAGTTGTTACTACTGCCATTAGAACGCTGACTGGGAGGTGTGCTGTTTGGATTAGATTGAAAGTTTTGTTTCAATTCTGTTTTTGCTGCCTCTGAACTATTATCAAGTGGAGAACAGCCACCTACACTCCCTGTGGGAGCCTGAATAGCAGTTGAAGCAGAATTATATCTGCAAAGATATGAAAATTCAACTGTTAAATTAGGAGTTTCTATTGGATGAAGATCAATATTTATTCAAATCCACAAATTCCTTATACCTCGAAAATGCTGAGTGCCGGTCTGAATGCCTCAAAACATTTCGGTCATGGAGACTGGTCCCAGTATCTCCAATATCTCTCAGCCTCTTCAAACTAAGCTCAAGGGAAGGTATTTCGTTATTGTCATAGATGTGCTTTTCTTTATTGCTAGAGAACTTGAAGAGACCATGTGGGATATCGAGAACTATACTCTCAATAGGAGAATTAGTACTGTTAGTGATGACACCCACTAGGTCTGCAGTTTGGTTTCTCAAATCAGCATTGGGTTTCCCACTGCTGAGCTCCAGTTGTTTTCCCTCTACTTGCTCAGCGTCTTTCTTAGAATTCATTTCAGAAAATTTCTCTTTGTTACTGCTTGCTATGGTGTTGGGTTCATTTTCAGTTGGCTGTTCAAGCTGCAAATTTGGGATTCTTGGTACTCCTATCTCCAAGTCTTTTCCCATCACAGCATTTTCTAAAAATAGGAATTCAGTATAATCACAATCAAACAGAAACACAAAGGATGATATGAGATATGTCAGAGTGAAAATTCAATCACAGAGATGCATACCAAGTTCATCATCCTGCCCTACACACTCCTTTGTTGCGGTCATAGGTACCCAGCTGTTTCCAAAAGCTTCAGGCCTTGAATGAATAACCTGGGCACAAGTGCAATCAGGAGGGTAAGCTAACTGTTCCCATTGTGACATTGCTTTGGGGATCTCAACTTCTACTGCCCTCATCGTCCATGAGCTCTACAAAAGCAGAATGTTAGTATGCATCCAGGTACTCACATTTATGTTGTTATTGGACTCAAAGATTTTCTGTTATGAGTGCCTCTATAAAATCTACACGTTAACCTACTTTTTCTCAGACACAGGCACCCATGCATACATTTATAGAGATACATGCACAAACAAAACAAAAGATTTGTTTTATATGATATGAGGTCATATTTTGTTAGAATCATCCAGACAGTGTGTGCTAGTTAAGGAAGGCACTTTATGGGTTGAAGTAAGAACTTGTTGAATTATTTATCTTTAAAGTTGAAATAAGAAATTTGGTAGTTGCGTATATTTTCAAATTAATCATAATACAATTTTGAAGACTTTCTTGCCCTAGAAGTTGATCATACACAGGAAAAGATGTTTCTTTTTTGTTATTTCAACAAAAAAAAAAAAAAAGAAACAAAAGATTTATCACAAAAGTTCAATATGCCAAGTTGTGCACACACAAGGGCAAAGATTTAAAGGACTAGATAATGCATCGACATTTAGTAAGAAGAATGCTCTCAACTAATAATAGCACAACCTAATATCACATATGAAGTTGGAGTTGTGAGCTTATATAGAATCCAAAGGAGCATCATATACAGGCCATTTGAAGAATACTACAGTATGTCAAGTGGTATATTTACATCTATCTCTAGAGAGTATAAGTTGGTTGGCCATTGTGGTACTAATTACGTCGGAGATCATGATATACATTGATCAACCATACGATGTTAGTATTGACTGTAGAACAATATTTGATGTAACTAGAGACAACCAATAGTATCACTATCAATTACAAATACAGGGCAACAACAAATACAACTTAGGAAAGCATATGGATGATGCAATGATGAAATATGTATATTAATGAATAGACTATGATGCAAGAACCAATCATCGAAAGATATCTTATCATTTTATAAAAGAAAAGGTACTCCAGGAAGAAATAGATAGGAAAGCAATCAAAACAGATAGATAAGTTGTAGGCTTATTCAGTAGAAAATTCAATGCCACAAAGTTCAAAGAACTCTTAAAGTAACTTGTATATAATTATTATGGAAGAATTTGAAAGAGAGAGTCAATGACAAGTTGCCTGGGGGGAAACATGCAAAGGGTTCTTAATGGTGGTTAAGACTCAATTGATGACTATATGACCAGACATCTATGAAACCACGTATTGTTGTCCGTCTCAATTGCATTCATGTGTTGTGATTAATGAATGTTGTTCAAGGATGAATCCTTATTCGTAGGATAATGGTGGTGTCTTCCAACTAAAAAACAAAACAGAATTGCATATGGCACTACCGTATGAACTTAAGTAGCGCTAAAAGGTGGTTAGATTAGTTCAACCAAGTAGTTGGTACCATTTTCCTACGACATTAGACGCTAGAGCACTTAATGCTTGCAAGATATAATTAAAAAAGAACTAGTATTCTTTTTTTTTTTTATCCTTTTTTTAGGTTACCTCACATTCAACCCTACCCACCCTATCACAAATCTTCCTCTAAGGTTGGTGTGAAGGGGAATTGATCTCTTGACCTCTAACAGAAGCCAACCAAGAGAATATGACTTGTGTTATAATTTAAAGCTTTATAGGTTCAAGATCATTGGAGTTTTATCTTTCTATCGATAAAGTCATTATTGCTCAAATCTAGGAAAAGAAAATGCAAGAAATCCAATGGAACAAACTTAAACCAATATCATAATCAACAACATTCAAGCAAGAACTCAACCATCCCTTAAGATTGAACTCTTTGAAACTAGAAATTAGAGTATAACCACAACCACCATCATGAACCAAGACATATATATGAAACCTTTGTATTTGGAAGACATATATGTAGTTCTTAATCTTTTTCTGGTTCTTTCTTGATAACCACAACCAATCCATAATCTTTCTCCCTCTTGAAAGATTTGAAGCATTTTTTTTGAAAGGCATATTTCAAAGATGTTTTTTATTACCACATAAGGGGAAGAAGGTGCAAGGGAAAAATGTAAATGAGATGCAGAAAGATGATGAACGAAAGATTTGAACCAAGACATAGATGGTGTAGATCTAATGATGGTGACAATAAATCACTCACTAAGGAACAACAACGATGCAAATAACAACGATGTTTGGGAATTTTAGTTATAGAGGAGCATGGGATGGATAGAGTGGATAAAAGTTTTGGTCTTGTTGTAATCTGAAGTTTCTTTGTCAAATGGTGAGAGTGGTGATGGTCGACACCTGTTTGTGGTGGTGATGGCATATGGCGGTAAGGGTGGTGTAAGGAGTGGCATGCTAATGTTTTGGCATTTTAAGTCTGAAAAAATTATACGAAGTGTTAATGCTTAATACTTACTGGTATAAGCTTTCGAGTGAAGTAATAAGTTAACAAGGTATTAGAACCAATTTGGACCCAAAGTTCTTGTATTCGAATTCCCACACGCAATTGCATTTGTGTTTATATTATGTTTTTGTCTTTGTATTTATTTCTATCTTCACCTCTTTTAAGGCTTAATCTATCTTTCTTTGGGCTTAATCCACGTAATAAGGGATGTAATACAAGAAAGTTTTGCTACCAACTGATTTAGGATATGAAAGAGAGAAATGAAGAGACGAAGGGATGTAATTCTTCTGCTCAACAATATAAAGGTAAACGGATAGATAAACAAATCAGTGCAACCAAGAACAGAGAAATTCAAATGCTACTTCAATTTTTTAAATTAAATTGGAAAAAGACCATATCATTACTGGCATAGTGAAAGCAATGGGAGGACAAGGACCAAATAAGCAAAGCAGTGAAATAAAAAGCAAAGCTAAAACATAAGCATAGTTTTAAATACGTTAGGAAAGATGCAAAAGAACAAGTAACTTAAAGCTCGCAAAAACATGGAATACCTGGGTGCCACTTCCATTGTCGCTTCCATCCTGGATATTCAAATCAATGCTTCCTATATCATCCCCGTCATTGCTGCCAGAGTTGTTATCTGACTCTTCAGCACTTTTCGACTTAGTGGATTTTTGAGTCATTATACCACTTTCACTTCCACTACCACTAGACTAATGAAAGAACGAACAGTGATATGGTAAATAAGCGATGAAAAAAAAAAACCACAGAATGCATCCAATGATCCAAAATAATAATAGTTGAAATATGGCCTGAAAGAATCACTCAAAGCAAAAATAAATGCCTCTTTCTTCAGTTTGGTCAGCTCATGAATTTACAAGAATACATATATAAGAACAGACCTGAACTTAAAGAATCCAAAATTGGTCCATGATATAGTTTCATACACAAAGTGAGATAACAATAGCAACTCACGCTGTGGCATTTCCTCCAAACATGCTGCCAAAGGTTTTGAAGCTCATTCTTTCGAATAGGCTTCACTAAAAAGTAAACTGCACCCTTTGACAAACACTTAAAGACTGTACTCATAGAATCATGGGATGACATCACTGCACACATAAATCACCAGGTTTACAGTTGAAAGTATCAATTTGTAAAAGAAATAGGAGAAAAACAATGTTAATTTTGAACAGAAGAAAAAGTACTAGAAATATACTTACTAATAACTGGAATATTCTGGCAAGTTTTGTGGCTCATAATCTTGCGTAAAAGGCCAAAGCCTGATAAACAAGGCATGACTACCTCAGTTAAGACAAGGTCAATTTGATCGGTTAGTTCTTCTAAAATTTTCCAAGCTTGTAGGCCATTTTCTACAGCGATAACTGCCAAGATTGAAATATATGTTAATTTCTTAAAACACAACAACAACAAAGAGGAAAAGTAAAAGCATTAGTAGGAAATATCAAATAATCTATTAACTTTCTTTCACATATTAATCTAAAGCAACTGCCCTTAAAATAGATGTAGTAAGATCAGCAATAAATTTTGAAACATAAAGGGGATAGTGACGTCATGTATGACAGTAATGAGTTAATCATGAGCACACTAACAATTTATGCACAAGAGGCTGGAAGTGCAAGACATCACATAAATATTGAGGAGGTTCGTGTAATTTCACAAAATTTGAGGTTTAACAGTAGGTTTCTTTATGTAACTAGAGGATATAGATATATATATATATATATATTTTAATTCGCTGCAAAAAAAATTATAAATCCCACACTTCATTTTGTCAAATAATATTGTAAATCACATCATTACAAAATCACAAATAGCTTGCCCCTCGAATGAATCTTGTACCAACTACTACCACTGAGCATATACAAAATATAAATGTAACTCAAAATTCAAGTCTCACTCTCTCATCACCTTTACAGCTAGTTAATTAATCTAAATCCAATCTTTATTTCCATTAACACCACCTTTAACTCCTTTCTTCACCAATGTTCTCACTACCTTCCCTCACCTCTCCCTTTTTCTCTCTTTACAATCTTCCTTCTCTCAACCACCACCACAATTACCCATGCCAGAATATCACACAGATATTGGCCAATCACCTGAATTTCTCCACCTTCAACCATTACCTAACCTTAACCCAGCTATCCTTCTAGATCAACATGCACCACCCGTAATCACCTGTGCAGTAAACAATGCTGCCTTGCTAAAACTGCTTTCAAAATGAGTTGGGGTAGTTCTAGCATTATTTCATTTTCTTATTTTAGTTGGATCAAACTTTATGATCTAGTTAAAGCAAGTTTGAGGTATTTATTTTAATTTTCCTTGTTCGAGGTAGTAGGATTTCTGTTTCGTTATTGGAAAGAAATTGAAGTAGAACAAGCGATTCTAGTTTTAGCATTATTTTTATTTTCCTTATTTTAGTATAATTAGGCTTTATTTTCTTGTTAGACTCATGTTGAGGTTATTTACTTTAGTAGGTTTCATTTTTCTTTTTCATGTAGGATTTCTATCTCCTTACCGGCAGTAAATTTCTTTCCTCTTTCATTAGGTTTAAAATAGGGCTTCATTTTCAGTTTTAGGGAAACCTTTGGAGAATATTGAATAAAGGTTATTATGTTTTCTCCATGTCTCTTCTGAATTCTCTCTGTTCTCTAACTTTCATCATTTTCTCTCTAAGTTCCTCATCTTTCTATTCTTCTTATTGTTGCTACATCGCTTGCCCATAAAGAATCACACACCTAAACGTTTCTTAAGTCCCAAACCATAATAATACCTGTGTTTTCTTATGGAAAAACGTATGCGTGTGGATCTTTATAAAATTTAAAAAGAAAAAGACTCCATGCTTTTAAAATTTTAATTTTACCTTCAAAAGTCTGATATTTGCAATATCATATCACCCTACCCCCCCACCCTGGTTGCCAAAGTGCAGAAACTTGAAAGAAACTTCAAGTGTATTTAAAATAAAATCCAAGATGTATCAAAATTAGTTTCTTAATCCAAACTAACACGTCCAAGGATCAAATGTATTATAAGGACATAAATGCAGCAATCTTGTGCAAGAATAAATAATATTGGCAGAGAAAGGCTGCATTTATGTGGGAGAACAAAGGAAGTCCTCCTCAACATGAACTAAATAGAGACAAAAGTTCAAACATGGTTAAGGAATTAAGAAACAACAAAATGAACACTCCAGCAAAGAACAGTACTTTTCCAAAATCAGTTCAACTATGAGCAATGTAAGCAAAAAAAGTGTCCAGATGAGTTTATGTGGATCAGCCAAAGGAAATAACTCATGAGTAATCATCAAACTCCATAGAACAAGAACATTCACCATTGTGATATTATCAATGAAGGTAATATAATGTATTTTCTAATTGGCACTCTTATGTAGACAAGTCCTCATAACATCCCGTCTTCTACTAAGTTTTTATGTCTACTTCAATTTCAGAACAAAACATTGTATGTTTCAGTTTTCAAATAATAAATATAGATCATTCTATGCCAGGAAAAGTACTGACCTTCATAGCCACAATTTCGAAGTAATGCACAGACAACTCGTCGAGTTGAATCATCATTTTCCACCAGTAGAACCTTAAGAGACCTAAGCGGTAAAAACCTCTCCCAGCGAACCAGAGGCCCCTGAGGCTGCTGCTGCGATGTCTGCAGGACAGCCGTCGGATGGACCTGGGCATGTACTGCTTCCACCCACCCATCATTGACATCTTCCCCATTCTCATTAATTTGTGACTCATCTTCTTGTGAAAGCCCCCGCCCCTCACCCGTAACCCCATCCCTTATTTCCTTATTCTCATCTCGTATATGATGATTTAATTCCGCCAACCCATTGGTCACAGGGCCACTACCGTTTATCTGAACTACCCCCATCAACCAGATTCAAAAAGACCAATAATGTGGAAGGCACTTGATATAGTTGGAGAGAAAACCTCCTTTGTTCCACAAGAGAGCTTGCACATATTGCCGCCTCAATGATATCAATTTACTAGTGGAGAACTTTGAAAAGTCCTACAGAAGAAAATTTATGGAATATCAGATATTATGTCACACACAAATCACAAACATACAAAAACATGCGCATACGAACTACCAAAACACTAATAAAAATAACTTTTGAACCTACCATGTATATCCTATGAGCAAAATAATGGAAAACTTAAGTATAGCATGCCTAGCATTCATCCGACAGGTAATAAAATAACTTTCAAACCTACCGCATATATCCTATGAGCAAGATAATGGAAAACTTCAGTACTGCACGCCTAGCATTCATCAACAGTTTTAATATTCAAAGAACACCAATCTAGATGCAGGAGTCAGAACCTAAATTTACAAATTCAGTTACCTTGTAAAATATGAAAAATAAGATTATCTTTGTGAAGCAAAGACAAGAATTGCTTGTTGATTGAATGTACAGAAAAGAAAAGAATTTATGAATTAGGAATTATAAACTCTTAATTTTTTTGGATCCAAGAGATTAAAACTAATTAAATAAAATCCCGATTAAGTCACTGGCCTAATAAAATTAATCTATTTATTTTCTTTGAAATGTGAACTACATCACAACAAGATATGATATCTTTGGCCACCTGCTTTTCACATCAAGCAAAAATATTGCAACGATAAACCAGTGTAATGAGTCATGATAGACAAAGGAAACAAAATTTTTTTAAAAAAAAAAAAAAAGATAGAAAGACATGGCTTCATATCTAAACAAGAGAGCATACGTGTAAACATAAGAAAACCCTGAAACAAATGATTTGGCTAAACAAAGATGCTTCGTCTGGAGGGCAAAATTCAGCAAGAATAAGAACATGAAATCTCCGCAAGTGGAAACCAACATGTTACATACTACCAAACATAACGTTCAAGTTTTTAATTGCTATTTATTTCATTAACTTATCAGAAAAGGAAAAAAAAAAAAAGAAATTAACAGCGTCGAATTTCCAATTGAATAAAAATAAAAACAATAATAATGGATTCAAATGTCAAGAAGGAAAATTTCAAATTATTGCAACACTCAACTGCAAAAAACAAACAAAAAAAAAAAAATTAGAGGCCGAGAAAAAGGAATTTTTTTTGTAATTTTCATTTCTTGCTCATTAAAAATGAAACTGACAAACTAATTAGTTAGTCTCTTATTTGACTTAAAAAGAGAAATAATAATTATAAAAAAAAAAAAAAAAAGCATCGACACGGCTCCACTAAGCGTCGTATGCGTTAATCATCTCTTAAAAATCAAACGACATTACGCATGAGATTGAAACTGAAATTTTCTTTTCAATTTTCTCGGCAATCAAACAAGCCGAAACAGAAGAACCAGATAAAAACTCGAAAACTCATTCCTCAACGTTAATTTGATATCAAACAAACAGAAATTTACCTCTTGTGCAAGTCATACGAGCTAGATTCAATCGCCAACGGTCAAAGCTCAAATTCCGAGTAGAGAAATTCAAATACAAAGACGAACTTAGGCCTTTTCCTTTGTTTTTTTTTTTTTTTTTAGGGTTTTGTTTAAATAATTACTATTACAGAGAAGAAGAAAAAGCTTGACTGGTTGAGAAACGGCGATACTGCAGACCTACTGTTGAAGAAAAGAAAGAATTTTCAAAAAAGATACCATAGCGGCCATCTGAGTTGCTGACGTGGAAAAAGTGAAGGCCTGAAGTAGTGACACTTATTATGACACGTAAGATCAGTACATGATGAGTTGGAGGGTAGATCTAAAGCTGGACTCTGGATAATTTGTGATGGATCTTTGGCGATCCACCAAATCAAGTCACGTGCCACGTGGCGCAATGTTAAAAGAGTTAAAGATGCCTTCATTTAAGAGCTGAAAAGTAGACGATGTCGTTTTCACTGACGTCAGTTTAGCCCCGCAAGGCACGGTTTGGAACGAAGGACCATCAAATTTCTGTAATGGCCAAAGTATCGCGTTGAACTGTGTTCATTCTTGAATCGGTCCAAAAGTTTGCCACGTGGAAAAAATATATTGGCTGACTTGGATAATTACAACCGGGTCGAATTTTGGGTATTCCATAACTGCAAAAGGAAGACCCGACCCGATAATGACTAGTGGTTTAGCAGGCAGAATGGATAAAATGGACAGTTCGTCCAAATCCTAGTGGCATACGGGTTGCCTAGAATATTATTAAATTATAAATCCATAGAAAATAATTAAATTTTTAATTAATAAAATATTATTTTTCTTAGTAGATGAACATAAATAAATAAACATATGCATAATTTTATAAATGTAAATTAACGACAAAAAAAAAAGTAGAGTGTTATTTATCGTAGTAACAAATTTGTATAAATACTCGTGGTGATACTTGAAATAATACACGATTTATGCAAACATATAGAACAAAAACTTCTAACATTATAATAAATATATTATAAATTTAGATTTTACTTTGCAAGTTATAAAGTATATTTTTACAAGTTAAATGAATATCGAGTGCTACAACAACTTAGTACAACAATAATCCTATTCTTAAATACAACTTAGTGTTAACAACATGTCTTATTAACTTATTTTCAATAATTTAAATAATAATTATTTTAACATTTTTTTAATTTACTTACTTTTTGTTGTATACATATACATTGGTGAAATAAACAATTCATCGATTTAACATAAAAATGGTTAGTCGAAAAAATACATATTTTTTCAATACTTTTTTAATAAAATTGATAATATCAACAAAAGGCAAAACTCTTTTTATCAACATAAGTGTTTTATATCGAAAAAAAAAACTAATTTTTTTATTTTGAAAACATTTATATTTTATATTAACTATAGTAATAGATATGTGAAAATGACATAAATCTTACAAGAACCAAAAAAAAAGAAGTAATTGATTTGGTCATTTTGGTTGAACTTTATTATGGATTTCTGACCACATTTTCTTTATTACGAATTTCTGACCACATTTTTCATAGGGCCCTTATTCACCTTTTGTGAACCAACTTTCTTTATATATGTATATATACTTTAGATTCGTCCTTGGGAGTTCTAGTTAGTTCCGTATTTCCAATTGGTGGCACATTCAGCATCAAACTTTTTATTAAACTCACAAATGAAACATGGAGTTTAATATTCACCTCTCATAAGTTGATTCTTGGAAAAAGTAGCAAGCGGGGATAAAGTGCGGAGTAAGGTATGAGGCTATGACTTTGCCTCTTTACCTTTTAATGATTTTGCTTTGAATCTTATACCTTATTTTGGTTATTGCCTTGAGTTTTCCTCTTTTATTCTCCCTTATCCTTTCATTTTTGTACTTCAGAATCTCCAATTACAGCTACGTGAACATCATCCATTCCACTTTGCCTTCTTTTTCTTTTTCTTTTTGATGTCAAGTGGGCAAATGTTGATTTTCAAGGATCATCATCAATTTTCTCGAGAATAAATATATTGGAAAAAAAAAATTGAAGGAAAGATTTTGATTTTTTTTTTTTTGTTGAAATCATCTTATAAAAATATAAATATAAAGATGTCAATAAATCAATTTTGATAATTTTAAGAATTTAAAACTATATAACTTAGGTTTTAAGTTTTGTATTAATTTTTTTTTAAAAGTTAAAAGATCATTAACTTTTACCTTTATAACTCTTATCCGCCTTTAAGAATGGATGGACAATTTAAAAATTACGTTTTTCACGTAGATCTTAAAGAATATATAAATTTAAAATCATTTAACATTCAAACCGCTATTCGAGTAAATTGTCTACGATCACATAGTTGTTATCATTAAGTCATCTCTTATAACGGTTTGACTAAGGTTTATAAAATAATAATAATAATAATAATAATAATAATTTACCCACATAAAAATGCGAGAAAAATTATTAAGTCGTTATTTTTTTAATTTTTTTTAAACATTATTTTTATTTGTGACATTTAGTTTAGTAAAAGCATTGTTGACTTAAACATTGAAAAATTATTGAAGAGTACACCCCCGTACTTTTGATATTTGCTTTAATTTACAGGAAATAAAGCGCCAAAAAAGTAAAAAGAGAAAAATTTATTTGTTGGTACAGTGGAGTCCGAAAATCAACAATTTATTTATTTACGAGGTATGCAAGAAAGAATATTATAAGAAAGTTTTGGAATGAATGGATTTTAACATGAAATGGGAATAGGCATTGAATGAGTGAGAGCACCAAATTCCAAAAGTTAACCAGTGGAAAAGATGCCAATGGGTAGTCCCTGAGCCACACTTGTAAAAGATGGCACATGGTCAAGTGAATTTTATTTTATTAACTGTAGACAACTTGGAAAAGGATGGATGGTGGGTGCTTGCATTTTGTCTTGGACCTAACCTAATTGTGGTTGAGCAGAGAATGCAATTGCGAGAATATCCTTCACGTGAAGCCGAAGACTTTATGAATATACAAAAAGCATGCAATAATACCCTATGCTGCTATACATAAAGATTTGGAGTTATGCATGAAAAAGAAATATCATAACCATAATCAAAATAATAAAATTAATCATATGACTATCAATTAGATACCTATATTTGACTTAATTTCGTTATAATATAACTGTTGTTGTTATTTTTGTAGAAAAAAAAAAAAAACACATTGCTTATTCGCGGTAATTTTAAATTAAAAGTAACAACATATTAATTTTAAGCATACATATAATTAATAAATCAATTTTGCTTCTATTAATTAATAAACGGTTGCATGATAATATAGTAGAATCAATCCCATCTAAAACTTTTCTTTTGGAACATAAATAGTCATGACCTTAGCCAAACTCGATAGCTCAATTCGGACGTTTAGTGGGATAGGTTTAAAGTTGCACCAAATTTTAAAAAAATGTACATGAATAGTTTATAAATGAAGCTGGCCAAATTTGTTGTTGCAGGAAAGCAAGCCTAACAATGCTAAATTGAGAAATCAGGCAGCAGATTAGCATTGTAATGTGTGGTGGTTGGGTTCCATGTGGACAAATTTGAAGGCCACGAACGACAAATCATGAATGCGTATAGAAAGAGAATTGCCTTTTCCTTTTTTATTGGACAATGTTGTTAATAATATTCCAAAGGTGTAATATTAATTACTCTATTATGGGAGAAATTTGGCTTCGAAAGTGACAATGAAGCTGTTCTTCCAGTTTCTCTTGTGTTGTGGATGTCATGTCATAATCAAGCAAAACATATGCTGGAAATTGAGATTATATCACATAAGCATAAGCAAAAGCTGGAGTGAAAATTCGTTTCTCATTTTTTATGACTGTAATTGACACAATACTAACTGTGAATTAAAAATCCACCACCCACCTAACCATTTTTGTTATTTGTTTTTAATCGTTCTTTTTTCACAGCAATTTGACAGCTGCTAGCCATTGGCTTGTTTGCCCTTGGGTAGAAATGTCTGGCCAACTGAAGTTAGGCTGAAATATGAATCGGATTATCTGTGATAGCATTCCTGCATGCATGCATGACCCAAAGGAAAGTGACCATTGAAAGCAAATACGAGCCGAGTTCACATGTTCCAAACAATTACTAACGGCTATCAATTAGCTATAGGCAGCAGGAGGCAGAGAATGAAGTTATTTCCCGATTGAAAAATACTTGTTTACCCTACTTTTTCCGAAAACACCAGTTGTCAGTTACGAAACAATTAAAAAAAA
>JAXCLQ010000006.1:2435430-2453641 GCA_035584115.1 Cedrela odorata | reverse complement strand
AGCGTTCCCTTGGCGGAGTTTACTAGAGTGAAAGAAGAGGTGGAATTGGAAGAGGGAATCATACTGTCAGTTTTTGGTTATTAACCCTGAAGTGATGTTGATGTAAAGATGGAGTGGAGCTTTTGGTAAAAAGTTTATTTAAGAATTGAAATATAAGTGGTAAGTCTTAAATGCATATACAATTGATCACGTACAAATAACAGATTTGTCAAAGAATAAATGTAGATAAACAAATATAACAGTATCATGCTATTTCTAGAACCATTAAAATCTGAAAAAGTTAACAAACCTTGTTGGTACTCTCCAGTCGTCCTTTATATACCCGGCCAAAACCTCCTTCACCCAATAGACAATCTGCCCTGAAATTCTTCGTTGCTGCAGCCAATTCACGAAATGTAAATGTATGTGCTGCAATATGATCAGATCCTCCAGCCTTAGAATCCTCCTTCTTTACATCCGAATTTATCTTCAAATTTTCTGAAGTAACAAAGATAACAAAACTGCAATTAATACTACCAAACAGACTATGCCCAAAACAAAACATAGCACTACTGCATCTGCAAAGGCCAAAAGGATTTTAATTCACTTACATTACAAAGGAAATGGTACTACCTCATCATTAAAAGCTAAGAAACAAACAAGAATCACAAAAGACAAAAACAGCCAAGAAGGTTTGCAGCTTGGATCTCTTCGATCACACAAAACAAACAAAAAAACAACCCATATCTATAATTAATACGGTGTAGTACTTCCACCAAAACCCTTGATTACTCACTCAAAACACAAATCATTTCAGAACAGGTGGCATTTTAATATATTTCTCAAGGTAAACTGACTCTCTTACTAAAATACCATTAAGAGCTAATATAAGTAGGTCATTGTGCAATGAATACTTATTTAACCTATTGTCTTCACATATAACTAGCTCCTTAGCTTCCAGAATATGCAAGCTTCCAAATAATTCACACTGGAAAGAATCAAAAGAGTTGAATCAACAAAAGTAATCAAGCAGTTCGTGCAATAGAACAAAGTTAGCTTCATTAATAAGCGTGTACATAGAATTATAACCGTTAGCAAATTGCAAGTTAAATTGGTATTAAAAAAGATTTCAAGGATCAAAAACTACCATTTAAATCCAGTGCAAAACTAATAATAAAAAATCAAAGTCCAACAAGCCCAAGATAAATGTTAATCATAACAATTCTAAATTCCCGGAAAATTATTCATTTTCTGGGCACAATTTGATTTGGAAAGAGACCCACATAGCTTCAACCAATAATCAAACAATCTTCAACTAAGAAAAGTTTCCTCAAATCACATCCACATTATTCAAAGCAGATCAAAACACTATTCCAAACCCAGAAAACACTGATCAATACAGTTAGGCAAAATGGAATTTCATTTTCCCTTATCAACCTAAAGCATATCCAAATGGTAGAAATGCATGAAAAACTAAACAGAAAAAGTCTAAAACATTAGCGGGTACAGAGTGAAAACACCGAATTCAGATGTGTAACGTTGTCTCTAAAATTTAGCTCAGTGTTTCTGATATAAATACCTGAACTTGATGGGATCTGATCATCAAGCTTTTTGCTTTGCTTCTTCTTTGCATTTTTGCTTGATTTTCCAGCACATGGAAACCAACCCATGGCTTATAATCCTCTCTTACCTATAAGCAGTATCACTCCAAAGAGAACAAAGGCAGACCAAACACTACTTAGGACACAGACACGGAAAGGGAGAGAGTTAAAATTCATGTAGAGGGCTATTCTAGTATATATCTTTTTCATTCTGATGTCTTTTTGCAGTTGGGCCCTTGTGTCCTATAAAATTTCAAGAACTACCTAAAACTTTTCGTATTCTTCTATTTGGCCTTCTAAAATTGCCAAATTATTAAAGATGAATATGTCAGTTAAAATGAGCATATTCATAAAAATATGACCACATCTTTAAAATTTAAAATTGACCGGATGGATAAAAAAAAAATTATGAAAAATAATAAAAATTAGTTCTTAATAAACACAAATATATATATATATATATACACACACACACACATACATATCATTTAAAATAAGTATATTTATAAAAACAAATAATTATATTGTTTAAAATTAACATATTAGTAAAAAAAAATGACTCATCATTAGAAAAAAATGATAAAATTAGTTAAAAATAAATAAATTTAATAGGGAATCAAGCAAGTCCCCTTTTTTTTATTATTAAGAGGTAATTATATCATTAAAAATGATCGAATTTTACAAATGATCATGTCGTTAAAAATAATAAAAATTTTGCAAAGAAAAAATGACAATTTTTTTGAATATATCTAATTAGTAAAAATACAAATTTAAAAATGACTAAATTTGTAAAAATAATAAAGTTATTAAATGACCATATTAGTTGTTGTTGTAATTATTATTTACTTAATAAATAATTATCACACTTAAGGAAAGTATTGAATGCACAACTCATCTATGAGAAAATATGTCATTTAATTTAGTTTTCTTGTGTCCTATTAGGTTTTTATTAGCAATTCAACGTCATAATTTAGATTCTTTCGCTTAATTTTATTTATAAATTCTTTAACGAGAGTTTGTATTTTCTCATCTTATAAGTAAAAATTAATTTTAAATTATTTATGTAATAATAATAAAATTTATCAATTCCAAAGTAATAACTAATAATGAATATTACTTTGGAATCATTCTGTTGGATGATACAACAAGGTTCCATGTAACAAAGATGATATTTCGCAAAAACAAAATTTATTGGGGTAAACATATAATTATAAAAAGTGCATTACTGAAAACACGAATTCCTGTTTTGTCTGCTGAAACTGCTTTATTACATGCCAAGGGCAAGCATCAATATTGTTTGGACATGTCTTATCACTCGTGCACAGCATCACTCACTGCCAAAAGACTGCAATACCCTTAACTACCAAATACTTGTTATCTAACTTTAGAGGCTAAAGTTGTCTTTTAGTCTTACATTTACTGTAAGACAATCATTTTTAAAAAAATAAATAAATAACAAAATAATAAAAAAATCGCGTAAATAATTCATTTTCAAATTTGATTTAATTAGTAAGATATTTATAAATAATACAAAAGATTTAAAATTAAACAGAATTTAGCTTACTATTTATGTAATATTTAAAAGTTAATTTGAAAAAATTACCGATTAATTTCACTTTTAAATTAGATAAATTAACCTTTAATTCAAATTAAAAATAAATATAGAATTTGAATAAAGATCCTATTTTGGCTGCGCCTTTGGGCGGTAAAACCGAGGCTTCGAAAGAGCCATTTTTGTCAAACCCTGTTTTTAAGGAATTATTAATATATAATATTATCATAATTTATCGTCTCTATATCCCATTCCAATTTCTCGGCTTTGGCGAGAGAATCTAGGGTATTTGTCGGCTATACACCAAAGAACCGTGCAGTGCACCCATCTATAATGTGGGACCCTATTAACCTGCTACTACTACCACCTTTCTAAAATCTTTGACCTAATTAATTGTATTAAACATTTAATAATAAGTATTATCAAGTAGTTGTTCACTAATAACCTTTTTTTTAATAATTATTACTATTATTTATTAAATATGTTTAGGAGCTCCTAATCAACACTTTACATTGATAAAAGATTAATATTATATATATATTTATTTATTTTTAAATATTATATATATTATTTATTTATTTATTTTTAAATAATGTAATATTGCCCTCTTTTACTACAAAGCTAATGCATGTTAGATCAATTGGAATAATTACGTGAGAAATTTAATAATAATATGCAACACCTTGAACAAAATTAATTGTGATGCGACAATGCATTTTGTACATATATTGGTGAGAGTGGCAGCTGCTACCAAATGGGCTGCGTCTACTCTAGTATAGATACAACTGCTGTGGGCACTGACGCTTACCAAAGTGTAATACTCATCCCAGCTGCCAACTTGTTCATTTGAAATGCCATACCTCCCAATTCCCATCCCATCGGCCATCCCTTGCATCAATTCAATTTGTCGTTATCGAAACGTTTCTCGACCTGAATTCTAAATAATATGGCTAATAACATTTAAGTCCCTATTTTTTTGTAAATTTATAAATAAAAATAATTTGTCTGCTTAATATCAAACAAATCTATGAACTATTTTTATTTATTTTTTGAATAACTCACATTTATTGGGTGAGGGGTCTGCTAGGAATAGTAACCTAGATTTCTAAATCTAAATCCAATCACATTTTTGTTCTTATATCATATTATGTACAAAGATATCTCTAACCCACCATTTTGATGGGGAAAATCTCATAATTATTTTACAATAGCTAAATTGTCTTTAAAATATTAATGTAACTTATAGTTAAAGAGTATTTTATTCACACTCAATAAAAATGATGGATCTATTTAATATAAATAAATAAATTATATTATTTATAAAATATATACATGAATGTTATTTTTTTCTCAATAAAAAATTTTCAATAATTAATATTCGTATAAATTATTATGTAAATAAAATAACGATGAATTTATAAATTTTTTATTTCGCTTTTTGTTGCTTGTTTTTTTTTAATTCCTTTTCTCGCATTATTTTTATGATTTAAATAAATGATATGACCTTCAATATTTATAAATACAAATGCTTTATTAATTGTAAATTTAAATTATAAAGACAACATCTATCTCCGTAAGCAACGACTTGTCGTCTATAATTTGAAGCTATGTACTTGTTGTCACTGATGGCTTATATTCACAAACGACTAGACGACCATAAATTTATATGAAAATAATAATATTCAATTCCTTGAATTTTTACGTTTTACAAATAAACAGTTTTATGAATATGTCTCTAATTCTATTCAACTGACTAAATTATCCTTTAGGGTTAATTTACATACTCGTTTATTTTGGAGGGTAAAAATTCAATATTGTAAGCGTAATTTGGTAAATCTTTTGGGAATCACTAGCTGGTAATTAAGGACCTATTATATGCAAATTAAAAAACTATATATCCATTTGTAAAAATACGAAAATGGGGATCCAGATGTTATTAACCCACTAACATACACACGTTATTCTCGTCCAGACTCTCACCTAATTCCCAAATCCGAAACCCTAAACCCTAACTCAGTCTAAATTTTCAGAGTGATTTCTCTTATGGACAATCAGTCTCTGAATCTTCTCGACAGAGCTTTAGGGCTCGACCAGCAGAGCGAGCCATGGCCTCTCAGTGGTCGAGTCGTGCTGATCGAGGACTGCGTCGAGACAAGTGGCTCGTTTGTGCTTCACCAACTCGTAAAACGGTCTCTCCCTCCGAATTCATCTAATGTTATCATCTTCGTCGGCTTCGCTAATTCATTCTCTCACTACGATCGAGTCCTGCGTAAACTCGTACTCTCCCTAACATCAGAATCTAAATATTATTCTCCTCTGATTGGGTTTATTCGGAATCTGACATTATTTTACACTTATCGTTTTCTACTTGCGTCAAGTGAATAAGTGAATGACATTAATGTTATTTGGTTATGGTTTTGTATTAGGGATGCAACTTAGTAGCACAAAGGGATAATAATCGATTCATTTTCTTCGACATGCTTATGCTGCGGTGTCCAGGTGAGAAAATCAGGTAAAATGGTTCTTTCTGGACCTTCTTGACCCCAAAATATGTTTGGCTATATTCAAAATTTCAATGAATGGAGTTAATGGTTAGCATTTACGTTTCGTGGAGTGATTGTAATAAGCATGAAACAGCATACTTGCTGGTAGAATAATTATCTTGTAATTACGAATATAGTTTGTAACCATCTGATTACATTCTTTGGATTTTTTAACTTCTAATTCAAGTATGTTATTTTAAAATGTTTCTCTTTTTGATGAAAATATCTTTAGTGTTTTGCAAACTGAAAGATTTGTTGAGCTATTATAGGACTTAGAAGAAAAATGAATATTCTTGAAAACGATGACACTAAACCCTTTTAATTTTGCTACTTGACTAGATGGAGATGAGGGAAAAAATGGCGAAGGTGCTCTTGTTTCACTGTATGAGAAAGTACAAAAAACTCTAAGTGGCTTACCTGGTGATAAGAAGAACTATGTTACGATTATGATAGACGATATTTCTCTCATGGAGGTGGCTGCTAATGGTGCTTCTGATTATGTCTTGGACTTTTTGCATTACTGTCGTGCTTTAACATCAGAATTTGTAAGACAAAGCTGCTACTGTTTCCTCATCCTTCTACTTATTTCCATGCTTCCTCTCCTTTTGTCAATTGATGCTAGTTATTGCTGCATTCTTACTTAATTCCTTTTACAGGATTGTACATTAGTCACACTTAATCATGAGGATATCTATTCAAGCATGGAAGGGCCTACATTTATATTACAGATGGAGTATCTTGCAGACATCTTGATTAAGGCAGAGCCTCTGAGTACTGGTTTGGCGACTGATGTGCATGGACAGGTATAGTTGTATGTAGTACTCTTACTGAACATAGTCTGTCATTAATTTCAGTTTGTTTCTTAACTGAAGATTTTGAGATGGATGACTTTGTGAAAAAAATTTGATTAAGCTCATGAAAATTAACTTTAACTGGTGCTTTGTCTCTGCATTCAGGGTTCTATAATTTCAAGAGTTCCAATGCTAATTTTAGATATTAGCAAAATTTAGGCAGTCATGTCAACCTACCATTGTGCTTGTATGTGATTTGAAGTGAGAATTGATTAGAATTATACATGCACATATAATTTGGTACTTGGTCTTAAATATTAATTCTGCACGATTAAGTACTGCTATGGTATGTTCTGTCTGGGAAGGCAAATATTTTTCAACTAAGATTTTTTTTGGTCATCTGTTTTTCCATAGTTTCCTACAATATTTCTTTCTTGCAGTTGACAATTTTGTACAAGGGAGCGTCTCATAGGCTTGGGAGCTCAGGGAACAAGATACAAAACTTTCACTTCAAGGTCAAGGAAAACAGTGTTGAATATTTCTATCCTGGAAGTCGAGTCTGAGAATCATGCAACTTACATTCTATGGACATTTGATTGTAACAGATCCATGGCTAGATATGCAGTTACCATTTCCATTTGCAGGAACTAATAGTTCATGGTTACTAATGATTTACACTAGGCTGTATTTGTGTGGAGAAAGAAGCTTGTGATTTTTATTGATAATTATGGAAGAGAAAAATGATTTGCTTCAAGATTTTTGTAGCCAGTTCAAAGAATTTTGAATTTAGAATATGGAGACCCAATGAAATGCTGGATTGTTGCCTTCTAATCAAAATCAAATCACATTAGTTTTGTTTGGTTTGCACAAAGCTGTAATTAATAACAAACATTGGCTTGAATTTGGATATTTTTATCGACTTCCATAGAATCTTGTCTGATTGCATGTTTATGATTTCTTTGGGGAATGTCTGTGGGTGTTAGATAAATTACTAGATCAGCCTTTTATCTATTACGCGTTATCAACAGTGTCACATATTTGCATTTTTGCTTGTATTATTTGTTTGTGCAAGTGCTTTATTCTCTGTAGCACTTTAGCTAGCATACCATGCAGTAAATGTCTAATGGAATCGTTTTATTGAAGGGCGTTCTTCTTAATTGTCTCCTCCAACTAAATATAAGTTCTTATCTTCACTATCTTTTGTGGACCGGTGAAGATATTGGAGCGTCCATTGATGAATTCATTTTTCAACTATGGTCATAGAATATTACTCATCCTGTTGGAAGAACATGATTGATAGGCTGCATTTGCAATTGCAGAATCTGTAAGTCTCATGTCACACTTGAATAAGACCCACCACAGCAACTGCGAGATATAGTAGCTTGACAGTAGTATTGTAATTTTGTCTGAAGGACAGTTCGTCCCCCATCCTTTGGTTTCCATATAGAAAAGCTTGTCCTCCGCTGCAGGTGCTTTCTATGTGAAAAAGCTTGGCCAAATGCTCATTACTGTAGATTTCGTCAGAATATGAAATAAGAGTCGAGCACTTGATCAACATCTATAGACAAACTGACCTACAAAACCAATCAAGAAGAAGAAAATAAGAATCAGAAAAGAAAAACCACAAAAACCACGCAGAATGGATCATAAGAGCTGAAGAGATGAAAAAGAGTCGTTCAAGCATCCACTTATGATGAAAGGTTTCGAAACAATAGTAGCCCACCTAATTGCTGAGGTTCATTAAAGAAGGCTACTCTATTCAAGGTCAGTTTCTATGTAGTAGTTCTGGTAATAGTGCCATCGTAATATGGAGTTATGATTATACAATTCAAGGGGTCCGTACATAGTCTTCGCACACGCAATTAAACAAATATACGCAATTTTTGGCGTATTTTGTACAGAAGCTGCTGATTTTTTGAGACATGAAAATTTCACCGCGCCTAGTTTCAACATTCTCGTGTCAAAATTCATTATTCACGTGTTTAGTTCGAGGGATACGGTATCCATACAGAGAGGACAAAAATGTTTTGCTGTTTACCCTAAATTCTCAAGTTTCATGTACAAATTTAATGTTATTTTTTAAGAGATTTGATTTCTCTTTGCCCTAGAGCGATTGTAAGACAAACAGAGACCGAAGAAAACAAACCCTGATTCATTCCAGACTTGTCATCGACAAAACAAAAAATCAACAATAGTCTTACTTCTCTTCCACATCGTTGTCAGCACAGCAACTCGTCCATTTCGAACTCAACTCGAGTCGAGGGTAAATAATATCAAAAATCATATAATTACATAAAAGGATTAGCTAATCAATCAAACCTTGGCATTGTAGAAATAAATGCAGTACCGCAGATACATTTTACTCTTTTGGACGTTGCATAATCCCCACTTAAACAATCTCCTTGGACAAAATTCTAAAATTAAAATGTACAAAAATTGAATAGCAACTATATATGTTTTCCATACACAAATTTACTGTGAGCAAAAGCTTCTGCCAGTCAATTATCATTACCAACAACAACATGATGTCATCTTGCTTTATAACATCATATCCATTTTACACATCTCGAAAGGGAGAATACCTATAGACAAATCAGACATCTTTCCACTTGTTGCAAATAAATGTTCGTTTTGCTCTATCAAATTGTAAAATAAATGTGCATGCACATCCCATACATGCAAAGAATTGATCTAATTTACCTTGTAAATATAGTAACCAATTCTAAAAAGAATAACTTAAGCTGCTGCAGACTGTTTGTCATCATGATCTTCAAGATTCAGAGCTTGAAGCAGCTTTGGCCACGATTCCGGAATTCCACCTGGAAGCTCAAACTCTAACAGCTTGCCACGATTGCGGTAGAACTCCTCCACAGGTCGACTCTGCAGGTTCAAGATAAATCGCAAAGCACTTGTCATGCATTGAATAGCAGATAAGGATTATTTTTGTTATCTTTGACATTTTAAATATAATAAATGTGATGTTAATTGATTTATGAAAATAACAAAGAAATTTTATTTTCGAAAATGTCATAGACTGCATACACCCCTGGCTTTATGCACCAAATTACTGTGCTTTTCCCACCTATATATTAATGCTTCTCAAAGGCAACTTTCACGCATATATATCTAGAAGTAACAAAAAGTACAGAAATTAAGACAAGATTGTAAGAAACAAATGAAAAAAAAAATCACAAAGCCAACTAATGCCTCAAAAACTCTAGAACTGGACAAGGCATAAAAGTCCGGACTTAAACATGACAGGCTCTTTTTAGAAGCAAAACATATAGTAATACATCCATGATAATTAGTAACCACATTAAGTGTGAAATACAAAATTTCCAAACAAATCTTTGAGCAACGAAAACAAAACCACCAACCCCACCCTTTCTTGTTCTTTCCCTCTCTCTCTCTCTCTCTCTCTCTCTCTCTCTCTTTTCTTTTTTCCTTCTTTTGGCATTTTTGCCCCTTTTTTTATGAGAGGAAATATTTCTCTTTGAAAAAGAAACATTGGGAAAACTTAGGCTCAGATGCTAAGAACGTCCAATATGTAATAGCCCCGAGAAGATGATAATAAAATACTTATAAGAGCAAGTCAACAAAACAGCTGACATTCATCAGAATTACAAAATAATAATAAAGAATGACTTGCTCATTCTATATGACAAATCGAGAAGGTTGAAAGAATTGGTGTGATCAACTTGCATTTTACAACTGGACATGTCTAAGCCCAGATGCAAACATTCTTCGGCAATCAATACAATATAAGCCCCAGTAAAGTGTTAAGAGCCTTCTTAAACACAATCCTAAAGCATATATAGACAAAAACCATTCTCGACCGTCCGAACTGGGGCCAAGGTACCATGTAGCAAACTGTTGATACATTAAAAGTAAATGGAAAGTATTATGCATCTTTTAGCTGCCCAGTTTTAATGGTGTATATTTAGAAATTTGGGATTATATATAAATAGTTTAAGTAACATTCATGATCCCTAAAGAATGAATTAACAAGCATCAAGGGACAACGGAGAATACCTTCTCATTATAGATACGAAGTCTCTCCTTCACAACTTCTTCCTTGTCATCAGATCGAGTAATAAGCTTTGATGCACAATGTGGAGGAGGAAGAAGTGGAGCCATGTACATTCCAGGGCTCCCATTTTCGCCCTTGATGTCTACACAGGCAACATTGTAGTTTCCCCCACATTCACTACATGTTCTTCTTCCAAGGCATTTTGCAAGCAACGCCTCCTCTTGAAGCTTTAGGTTAATTACCAGGTCAATGTCTGTCACTCCCTCCAATATTTCCTGGGAGAAAATAAGCAAAACCGAAAAGATAGATACAAGTTAGAGCACGGAGGAACTTTTAAAAGGGAAAAATGGGGATAGATAATATATCCAAAATCTAGCATGCTTGGGCCAACATTGTATCACCATCAAAAGTTCCTAGTGAAGCATGTTCAATAATCTAAAAGTTTACTTCAGGGCATCCATTGAATTGGGGATATGTTGACTCAATGTATTTACTTGTCCTACTATATCAGACAGAAGCTTTTGAGTTCAAATGAAACCACCTTAAACCTACTTAACATGTTGCTATCAAACAATCAGAAAAAGACAGAATCATTGAACAGTATACTCTACCAGAGTTACTGGCAAAGACATTAAACTTGTGAATAATTGAGGAAATCACTGCATAAGACTATATTGCGTAATTTTAAGGTTTTGTATCTGTTTATCTCAAACCAGACATTTCAGCATTGCATTAGATACCGAGATACATAAAATCAACATTAGTTTGACCACAGTATCCATATATTAGCAGATACACTACCCATTTTCCTTTTTCTCAGTAAGTTCTAAGAACTAATAGCATATTGAACATAGAATAGAGCGTAAGTTAATGTTTCAACATTCAAGAAATTGAACCCAAGAGGTGCTCACCGCCTGTCTTACAGTTCGAGGAAAACCATCAAGAATAAATCCAGATTCACCCTTGGATTCTCCAGCTTCAAGGCGCTTGGACAATAAATTTATTATAACTTCATCTGAAACTAATTTTCCCTGGTTAACAATCTGAGCAAGCTGCAAAATGGGGAGAAAAAAATGTTACAGAGCCCAAAAAAAGAAAAAAAAAATTGAAAACAACATTGAACCTCAAGTTACTGATTTTGAACTTGGCATGCATAATCTTAAATCACCATTGTCATAGCTTTATCGAAGACCTAAACTGTTGCATGCAATATATCATTAATCTAGGCTTGTTTTATCCAATTGGGATGCTTGCTCAGGGGGTAAGGAGTTAATAAGAAATGCCAGAGCAGCTTTGACCAAGTAATACATATCTAAAGAGTCTATTGACTAAAACATAAAGCACCGATATAGAGCAAAATTGAAGTCAATTTGCATTCTGATTCTAGGAGCTAAACATTGTACTAATTAAAGAAAATTTTGATTTTAGGTTGAGCTATCAGCTTCTATACCTTTACAACTCTATTACCTTTTAATCCACAGTCTAAAGGTGGCTTCCCAACCAAAGAGTCTAAAATTTGGAGCTCTCTTACCAACTGCCCTTTTTCAAGCTTCATTAACAATTTCTCAACTAAATATCCAGAGTTATTGACATCTGACACCGCTACAACAAAATACATGGCAAGTTGAGAATATTACTGGCATTTCAAAATAAAAAACGAGTGCAAGAAGCTTGTTCCGACACTCACTTCCCTCTAAACTTAGCAACTCCAATAGATTATATTAAAAATATCCTTCTTTTCTAGCTTCCATCTTGTGGCTGAGAAACCAGTCAAACTTTTAGCTGCAACTTTAACCATAGACGCTTCTCCCTTCCTTGAATAAACAATTACGTTAAAGCTTCTTTTTTTTATTCCTTTTTTTAACTTCATTTTATTGCTCCAAGCCGCAGCCTAATATCACCCAAAATTCAATCTTGTTTCCAAATTTCCACATCACCAAACAATCAAAACAAACGAAAAAAATTCCAATAATCAAATTCAACATTAAAAGACCTGAGAGGCTAGCGGACCGGAAGAAGCGAGCTCCTCGCGAACGAGATCACCGGTGGCGATGTGAGGAACACCCAACATATTAGACAGCTTGGAAGCATAAGTACCTTTACCGACGCCGGGGCAGCCAAGAAAAACCCATTGGACATGTCTGTCCTTGGATTCTTTCCGAAGCGTCATAGACTTGTGCGAAAGAGAAGACGCACCTGTTTTCAGGTCAATTCCAGAAATATCAGAAGAAGTAGACAACAAAGCTCGAGAAATGAATACAGTCTGCGAAGTCGTCGTTCTTAATGATAATGATGACGATGAGGAAACTCTCACTCTCCAAACACGGTTTAAGACCGACATCGTGAGAGAGATGGCGGTGATTCTGAGTAGGCCGTCTCGTCTGCGAGATAAAGCTTGGAAAGTTTTGGAGGTATTGAGGTTTGCTTAGGCTTTGTTTACGTTCGGAGAGACACGTGAATTAAATTTAAGTCCAAATCGAATTCTAGGGTTTTCTTTTTTCTTAATTGTCTTGCGTTCATTGGAAAATTTGGACTGGAGAATATTTTATCAAAGAAGAGAATCGTTTGAATATTCTTGGTCTCTCGAAGGACTTAATCCTCTACCTAAACAGGGTGTTAGTCAAAATTTTTAAATATTCTCTTTTCCGGGTAAAAGCCAAATTTAGAAAATTGACAATGTTTCTGACGTAACAAAGATCCAAACCGAGCGAATTATCCATTTAATGATCCATGGAAAACCACAAAGTTTTGTATTAATAACTAATTGCTAAACAAATTTAAGCATTATATTTTTACTAAAGGAAATAAATTCTTACCATGCATCTACCTGCTAATAATGTAAGATAATGTGATATAATATAAGAAGAATAGTATCAATCAATGAAAGAAGAACGTTTAATGAAATATGAGCTGGGCTTAATCTTTCCATCTCAGCTGGAATCAATCACTTTATCTATGCATCTATTCAAATACCTTTTAGAACAAATTATGGCATGAAAAAAGTTTGTTATAAGGAACAAGCAAGGCAACTGAATGTTTTATATGGACCCCAGATGGGAAAAAGAAAATAAAACTGAAAGCCCCAATAAAAACACTAAATCACATCACACAAAAATATCTACTAACTTACAGGACACTACCCTCATTTGATGGTGTTATACAGCATTGATAACTGGAAGATTAAAAATACCCAGTAAACTACACGAGCAGTAATACAATGGGTGCCCTTTGGCTACATATGATCAAGACGGCCATCATCCTCGCTGATTCCATCACCAGCATGCCTGCAACCAAATCCAGTGGATACATTAAGACATGTCATTGTGGGGCATAAAATGATCAATAACTCTTTTTAAGTTCATGTCATAATGCAAAAAAACAAGGTAAAACTAGGTTAGATTACATAGCTAAACCTAACCACCTCGTTTAACTAAGGTTAGGATTGTGTAACATGTCAGCGATCTAGGAGTCAAGAACTAACAGTTAATTACCAAGATAACTAGGCTAAGTTGTCTATATCACAAGATCTGTAAACTCGTATCCCTGGAAGAACCAACAGTTAATTACATTTTCTGCATTGTGAAGCAGATAGCATAAAATAGCATGCCAAAGCTTTTAACAGATATCCAACATCATTAACTCAAAAGGCAAACTAATGATCTCTCACAATTGTGGAACTAAAAGGAAAACAGGAGGACTTATACTAAAATATAACTCATGAGAAAGTAATACATGGTATGCAGCAAGTAGCAATATATTAAACCACCTTTGTTCCAGAAAAACTAGCATCCTTAAAAAAGTTATATTTTTTGTTATCTTAGAGATCCAAATCATCTCTTTTAACCACAAGGCCATTAACTCGCCATCCAAAATTTATATTATGAACTCTATAAAATCTTCATAGATATTGAAAAAGAAAAGGGAAAGAAATTTTGGTTCATAGGGGATCAAGAAACAAACCGCCATGATGAAGTTAGGTTACGAGCTTTTCTGTCTAACTGAAGGTTTTCCAGAGCAGCTGATGCTCGGATTACATCATCTGATAGCTCATCGCTGTCATATCTCCAATTGTATTCATCTTTCCTATAAGCAGACATGGAAGACCCTGCTGCTCTCCTATCTTAGAGGAAGAAAGTAACACATTAGAAACAAGCAGCACCAGAAAATAGAACAAATAATACATACAAATTACAACTAACCAGATGCCGACGGCAGAAGCGACCTATAGAAATGTGCCAATAAATAAAAATATCAATTACAAGTACACAAAGCACATATGTGATAGGCATAAAAAGGAAAATGGAGAAAAGTTGAAAAAGAGAAAAGTAAAACGAAAAAAAAAAAATGGAGAGGTTGGTCTGGCACCTTCCCAATGGAGGCAAGCCCCCAGCAACAGATGAGGATGAGGGTCTTCTAACATTCCTAGATTCTAAATTGGACAAAGACTCAGATTCAGTTTGTCTCCTTCCAGTACCCCTTGATTGGGATGAATTCTGCAAAAACATTAATATTCATCACATTTTATGCTTGCATGTAATCTAAACATTCCAGTTCTATGAAAACCACACCTGCTGTCGAAGGAAAACACATATAATACATTCTGACTAGACTTTGTACAAAAAACTCTAGTGCTTTTACTTCCCTGAATTTTCATAACATATGAACAGAGCAATACAAGATGTGAGAACATGCAAGTAGAAAAGGTTTCTTAAATCAAACTAGTCTGCTTCCACAATTACCATATTTTCGGACTTAGAAAAAAACTAGAAAAGTGACATTTAGCACATGTCCAGCCTCAAAATTTTGTGTTCAGTAAAGTTTGCACCACTTCACCAAAACAAAGATTGTTTCTTTCTCATCACCAAGATCTCAAACACAAAATTATACGCAATTCTGAAGCCTCATCTTGCCTGTATAGCAGAAGCCATTGTGTTCTCAAAACAACATAAAGTAATCAGTGTAAGAAATTCTGCTGTGATATAACTTATTACAAAATATTTTAAACAATGATATACCGTTCGGTTTTGTAAATTAGGCAACCAACTTAAACATCTTTCAACCAGATTTCATGCAAAGCGTCAAAGACTTTCAACCTTGAATATAGGAAAAACAACTCATTAATCATCTTGATCCTATATCCTGCTTGCTCAAGAATAATCAGGAATCAAGAGGCATGAAGTGAATATATAATATGTGTAGATGAAACCAATCCAATAAGTAAACGAAACTCATATGACAAAGATACGGTCATATTATTTGATGTTAAATTTCAAAACAAGTTATGCAAATCTGAAGCTTGGAAAAGTTAAAACCACAAAAACATCTAATGCTGTACCTCAAACTTCAAGAATCCTTCAAGAACATCCAAGAGCAAAGGAGCACTGTCACCATTTTTGCTAAGATCGTAACCATTATTGCTACTAAACTCTTTCAACTCAGTTTTCCAAAAATCTTTTTGCTGTGATGTAAATGAAGATAAAAGCTCAATCATAAAAAACATAAGAAAAAAAGTATGATTTTATTTAGAAAATTAATATATCATAGCATAATAGATAGTATAACTATAGACTAAAAAATTACTTGATTACCAAATTACACTCTGGCAGAAAAACTTTCATCGTGTGGTTCAATTGAGCCCAGTCTAAGTATTCACATATTAATGCAGTTAGCAGTCTTCCTGCATTCAGAAAGTCATATATGCAAAGAAATTAGAATAGAGAAGCGAGATGTAAATAAGATCTTGATATGCTCTCGACAAGAAAACTGCACAGAAGCACACATGCTCACACATTAAAAATGACCTTTTCCATATTTAAATACTTTAACAATAACTTATCACTGAATAGAAAATGAGATTAATTGAGTAGTGGGCCCGAAAGTGCAGTTGTAAAGTCAACGAGGAAGAATGTAATTAGATACTTGTCTTGTGCAGTCATTGAGGCATTAACATTGCTTACATTTTCAATGCTGAAGTGACATACAATAATATGGCTATCACAATCAATATGATCTACAAGATCATCAGTTCTCGACATACAACCATGCAAGACACTAGCTTCCCACTGACACTTCAAAACTGCAACTTCCACAAAGATAATCTTGGTGTATAAAAGTTATTTTTTTTGGGAAAAAACAAAAGGAAAATATAATTTGAAATGTTAGTCTAATCTTTATCATTCAAGGTATACCAAGTAACTGTGGCCACCAGCCTAATAAAAAACGCCATGAAGGTTCAAACACTAGTAATTTGAAGATTATAAGCAACCAACAACCTAAACAATCAACAGACCACCAGGGAAAGTGTATTTTCCAGCCCAAAAAGGCCAGCTCTTTCAAAAAGGACATAGAGAACAAGGTTAATATTTGCAAAGTAACCTGAAGGAGAAGCATGAAGTTGTTTTGCTCGATCGTTGCAGCTACCCAATAATGCAGGAGGCAGACCTTCATCCTTTTCAATTACCTGATCCTCCTCTTCAATTGCCTCGAAGACACTGGCCCTGAGTTCAGCCTAGCAAGCAAACCAATAGGCTGAGTTAAAAAAGTGCAAAAAATGGATGAAAGGGTCTGGTTCTTTAGAAAACTCAAACATAGATGAAAGAAATATGTTAGCATTAGACCAATCATCACAAGCGTGGAAAACAAAAGCTACCAATTTGCACCAAAGAACAAGAAAACCCAACTTCAAATAAGCTCTAATTCTCTGAAAAATGAAATTTGAGGCATATCCATCAATCTAGTCGAAGTTATGATCTTCGAGATAATATTAATTTAGCCATAAATCCATCCAACTTTAAATTCAAAAACCCAAATTTCTCCGTAAATTCTATAAGAAAAATAAACAAAAGAGACATATACGAACTATACAACACAAAATAATAAAAATAAAGATATAAAAATAAAACCCCTCGATGCAATGCACGAGATCCAGCATAAAACAATACCACGATTACTTCCCATTTCCTTCCCATTCCTTCATCAAATTTTCTCGACAACCAATCGAATGACCACAAATTAGGTATACTGATAGAGAAACCAAAGGGTAGTTAAAACAATTCGTACCCGGATCTTAGCGAGGACGCCTTTCTTCTCAAGCGTTCTGGTAACTAGGGTTTTCAGGTCCATCATTTCTCTCGTGTAATCGTCCATTTTGAATACTTTCTCTCGCTCGCTCGCTCTTTTTCTCTCACTGTTTCTTTCTGTTCGTGCGAGAAACTGAGAGAGGAGAAACGAAAGCACTGTAATCTCCGGCAAGGAGATGGGTGTAAGTAATTATGAATTGTTTTTGGTGACTGTGGGCTCCGCTTGATGGTTCTGTGGGTAAGATCAGGGTCGTTAATATAATGGGTCCCACCTCATAGAATTCGAAATTTTGTCATGATGATGTGTTATGTACGATTCTTGTGCTATGTTACGGTATCTTTTGTTTATATTATAATCCTCAAAAATTATAATAATATGTTCTTCAATTAACAAAGCCTCATTATTATCATCACTTGCAATGTTCAAATAGTTCTGGCGGTATTGTGTATTTGTTTTTTTTTTTTTATTTAAAATTTGTAAAATTATTACATGCCAAAATCTATTGGGCCAGCCCACATGTTGCGTAGTCTGGACCATCAATTGTTAACTAAATACCTCCCGTACATTGTTAAATTCACCTCCTTCTGTGCATTGAAAATATAGTCTCTCGTTATTGTTGTTTGATCACACACTGT
>JAXCLQ010000006.1:2404307-2430642 GCA_035584115.1 Cedrela odorata | reverse complement strand
GAGTCAACTCACCCGCTCACTACCCACATCTCCCTTTCCCTCTACTTCGACTTCTCCTCCTCCACCATCCACGCCGCTGCTATTCTCTCTCTTCCTTCCCCACACGCCGGCTCTATTTCTCTCGACACGCGCTCTCTCACCATTCACCAAGTTCTTGACCCCCAGACTCTTACTCCTCTTCCCTTCACTCTCTCCGACGCCGTTGACCCTATCAAAGGCCGCCATCTCATCGTTACGCTCTCTGATCATGCCTCGGTATTGCTGGTTTACTCCACCTCTCCGTCGTCTTCCGCTCTTCAGTGGCTCTCCCCGCCGCAGACTTTTAACAAACTTCATCCATTCGTGTACACGCAGTGTCACTCCATTCACGCGCGCTCCGTTTTCCCCTGTCAGGACACGCCGGCCGCTCGTGTTTGTTACAATGCTTTGATTAACATTCCGCGTCAACTTTCCGCCGTGATGGCGGCAAAACATATTGATCGGCGCCCGCCGATTGTTGGAGAGACCAATAATTTTGGTGGTAGTTTTTTCGGTTTTGACTATGAATCTTTGTGGTGCGCTGAGGAACGGATTGTTGAAGAGTTCGAGATGAATCAGCCGGTTCCGCCTTACTTGTTTGCTTTTGCCGTGGGAGAGTTAGGGTTTCGAGAAGTGGGGTACAGGACGAGGGTTTATGCGGAGTCAGTGCCCTGGATATTGGACGCAGCGGCACGGGAATTCACAGGGACGGAGGAGATGATAATGTAAACGGCAATTATATATATATATATATATAAAATCGATATTTGTTTCTTTTATTATTATTATTATTATTATTATTTTGTTTTTGTTTGTCCAAGCGATAAATTAATTTTTGAGTTTTTAGGCAAGGGGAGAAACTGTTTGGGGATTATGATTGGGAGAGGTTTGATTTGTTGGTGTTGCCTCCAAGTTTTCCTTACGGCGGGATGGAGAATCCGAGAATGGTGTTTCTGACGCCAACTGTGATCAAGGGTGATGCAAGCGGGGCACAGGTCGTGGCACATGAGCTCGCGCATAGTTGGACGGGAAATTTGATTACTAACAAGAACAACGATCATTTCTGGTTGAATGAGGTATTTGATTTCTGGTTTGTCTGTTTTCTGCTTTATATATAATGATTGTAATCTCATTCTAACCTAGAATTTATAAATTTTCATTGTTAATGTGTGTTATTGAGCATCATCGGTCAGATGAGGCGCAGGTAATTTGTGTGGTTATTTGTTTTCTGCTTTATATTCCTTGACTCTTTTGAAAAGTGCAATCTCTCTAAATATTATTATTTGATTAACCGGTGCTTTCTGTTTTCAAAGCTACAAGTTGATGTATATTATTGCTTAGAGTTTGACAAATTGATTAATTGATTGAGGGGATTTCGGAGATTTAAAAAAATAACCTTGGATTTAGTGGCTATTGGCTTGTTTAATTCAATAAGTTCACATTGTGTTATGATTTATAGAAGAATGCATTTTGTTTATTTTATGGGGTAGACCTTTATGTTGTTTGCTTTACTTTATGGAAAGAGATATATGTTCGTTGTGGATTGTTTTAAGTTAGTTATTCGTGGTTTTAGGGTTTCACAACTTATGCTGAGAGAAGAATTGTTGAGGTTGTCCAAGGGGAGGATAGAGCTATGTTGAATATCGGGATTGGTTGGAGACGTTTAAATGAGGCAATGGAGAGGTTTAAGGACAACATGGAGTTCACAAAGCTCAAAACTAATCAAGAAGGAGTTGACCCAGACAGTGTTTACTCCCGAGTTCCATATGAAAAAGGTTTTCAATTTCTGTGGCGCATTGAACGTCAGGTTTGTTGAATTACTTGTTGCTCAAACTTTAGATAAAGTTTTATAAAAAATGTTCTAATACATGTATTCTTTTTTTTGGGGGTGCGGATGTATAGATTGGAAGGCCTGCATTTGATGAGTTCCTCAAGAAATATATTGCCACCTTTAAGTTCAAATCAATTGATACTGAGATGTTTCTTGACTTTCTGAAAGCAAAGGTCCCTGGAATAGAGAAACAAGTTGACTTAGAATTGTGGACTGAGGGTACCGGTATCCCGCCAGATGCCTACGAACCAGTTTCTAGTTTATATGCAAAGATTGTATCACTGGCAAATGAATTTAAGCTTGGAAAGATACCAAGGGAGGATGAAGTTACTGATTGGCAAGGGCAGGAATGGGAGCTCTACTTGGAGAACCTGCCTAAATCTGTTGAAGCTTCTCAGGTAGTGTAGCTCCTTTTTAAGAGTTATTGTCCCTATTCCAGTTTTACTTATTTCTGATGACATAATTGTATGATGATATCTCAACCTCTGTTTATGACTGTTAATTTTCATTTCTTTGTAACTATTATTTAATATAGTGTAGAACCTGATTTATTTCACACTTCTGCGTATGCATCACTTGTGCAATCACTTCAGTTTCTGAGATAGATTAGATAATTGCTCATGTAAATTTTATCAACTTGTTAGAACTCGAGCTTTGGTGAGCTTAACGATGGACTTATGCATTCTGTGAGTTGACCCAAGTGGTAAATATAGCCTTCTTGTTTTCTTCTTGGAAGGAAGTTTTTGGAGCTAATTTATATCAGCCCTGCTCCATAAATTCCTGCTCTTGGCCCTTAGTTTTCTATTAATTTGTGAGTTCTGATTTCTGTAGTTTCCTGTGAAAGACTGATGCCACCGAGTCACTAGGCAAGATGCTGCTTAGTATTCTGATTTAGTGATTCTTCATACTGTTACATATCTGATTAGTTGTTGAGATAACATAATATCTTCTGCCTCTGTTACACCATTTCAGGCATATTTCATTTCATTTGAGCTGGTCCTTAGATACAGTCATGTTACATAAATTTTTGTTTGTTAACCATGCAGGTCTTAGCCTTGGATGCCCAATACAGGCTATCAGAATCAAAGGTTTACGAAGTGAAAGTGGCATTCCTCCAACTGGCCGTTTCATCAAATTGCAAAGACTACTACGGCGAGGTGAAGAAAACTTTGAAGGAGGTCGGGAGGATGAAGTATCTTCGTCCGCTCTATACTGCCCTCGTGCTAGGAACTGGCAAGGATGAGGAGAAGATCTTGGCTAAAAGAGTGTTTGCTGAAGCTCGTGATTGTTACCACCCGATAGCTCAAGGAGTTGTTGAATCCATCTTTGCTAAGCACTGTGTGTAAAGATCTAACCTAATTTTGAACCAGACATTTGATGATGTATTTAGCAGGCTGAAATAATCACTACTGATTTTGATGGATATATGCACCTTAGGATATGGTTTGCTGATATGGCTTATCAAGTAATGTTTTACGCAAATGTTTGTCTCTAAAGGTTGATTCCAGTATCTGCAAGTCTTTCTGAACAACTCTTCATTTCATTTCCATTTCCATTTCCAGTTACTACTTTTGTGAGGCTGAAATTATGTCACAAAATCTAGTGTGCCGAGTTCGAAATTCGACAAGTACAAATTAGTGGTTAGTTAATTATTATTATTATTATTATTATTTTTAAATTTGGTTGTTTTATTTTTTTTCTGCTTTAATTATTGAAAGTGAAAAAATAAATTTTTGGATAACTTCCAAAAAGACTTTCTATTTTTCAGGTTATTTTTCTGAAATTTTTAGTGTGCCACTGACTGAAGCCACACTGATAAGACAAGCCCCAACAAAAGAGCTGATCCTCTGCTCTCTATCCTTCACAGCTCACAACTCCCCTTTTTCTTTCTCGTCCCTTCCAATTCCGCCACGGAAATTTCTCTCCTTTCCTTTCCTTCTTCCCAAACCCTAACCCTAAAACCAAACCCAAGTCCACTTTTCCATTTTCCTTCCTCCTCAAAATGCAGTAAACCCTCAACCCACATCACAGCCGCCATTTCACGCACCAAGAAAGAAGAAACAGTCAAAACCAATCTCGAAAACTGTCATCTCCTCGCTGCTATCAAGTTCCAAGGCTTCACTGTTAAACAATTTCGAGAACTCAGAAGATCATTGCCGGAAAACACTAAACTTCTCGTCGCTAAGAACACTTTGGTGTACAAAGCCATTGAGGGCACAAAATGGGAAGCTTTGAAGCCGTGCATGAAGGGAATGAATGCGTGGCTTTTTGTTCATAGCGAGGAGATTCCTGTGGCTATAAAGCCTTACAGGCATTTTCAGAAAGAGAAGAAATTGGAAGAGAATGACTTTACGGGTACGGTTTTTTGAAGGGAAATATTATGCGCCTGGAGATTTTAAAGATTTAAATAATATGCCTACAAGAGCTGAAATTTATGCCAAGTTGCTGGGAGCATTGCAGTCGCCGGCTATTGGTCTTGTTGGAACTTTACAGGCTCCAGCAAGAGATATGGTGATGGTTTTGAAGGCGCATGTAAAGAAGTTGGAGGAAGAAAGTGGGCAATAGTCAGATATTGCTAATTGTGTAGAATTAAAAGCAGTCTTCAAATTGCATTGTAAATTCAATGTTAATGATTTATTCCTTTTGTTAGATTGGGTTTATTGGTCTCTTATGCATATAATTATTCAATTTCCTGTTTCTAGCTCATTTTGACAGTCGCGGAAATTGGCATTGTACAGGGTTGTTTGTGGACCTTATTCTTATTGCTCGTTTATTGTAATTTGAGTGTTTCTTGTAGCTCTAAGTGTGGATTTGGAACCCCCTTTGTTTACAAATTTCAAAAAAAATTGTAGAGTTGCAGTGTTGCTGTGACCTTTTTCTTGTTTGCTGTTACAAGCTGGGAATGAGAGTTATGAAATTTAGTAACATTGAAGTCTATTGATTTTAAAATTTTCTTGCAAATTCATAGTTGATGAATTTGTCCATATTACTGTCTGGGTTATGGGCTGCATTGTTATTTGAGGCAGTTACAGCTAATAGGGGACTTGCAAAACTCTATCAACTTTAACTTGTTTGCTCAGTTAGACAACTCTTCAGTGTTTCTAGCTCAGTGATGGGAATTCTTTTTTGTTATAATCGCATGGATTCTGCATTTAAGTTTTGATAGATTTCAGTTGACGTTGTTCTAGTTGTATTGATAGCTCTTTCAGTGATGGAAGGTTGAGATTTCCCATTTGTACGTTAATGAGCATCCCTCTTTTGAAGTTCTTTTAGGTAGTGACAGACTGCTTTACTTTTGTGGAGAGGTAAGTATTAGCGGAGTATTACTAGAGTGACTGAAAGAGCATAACAGTTACATGCTTGATTGTGGTGGGAATTTATATTTTTAGAGATTCATGCTTCTTGAGTGCTAGGCTTGATTAGCGCTGCCGCCCAGTATTTGCTAGCAGAGAAGAAGGAACAATGTTGATATTGGCAATCTTCAAGAGTTACAATGTCAGAATGGATCAATAAATTCGAATATGGAGGTTGTCAGATTTATTTATCCATTGGCTATCATTACTATCCTTAGTTTTTCATTCTCATCATCTTCTTCCTCTGTTATTAACCTTTAAAGTAGTGGAAGGTAGGCCATAAGAACTTGGTACAGCATTGAGCCTTATGTTAAGCATGCTTGAATTTAATGGCATTACTACCTAAATGGCCTTGAATGAATTGTCTGTAAATAGTCAAGCAACAACCGTATCACTAACACTTCATTTTTATGTTACAGTAACATACTACATAGTACTTTGTAATCATTTTTTCAAGTTGCAAGTTTCTTGAGATTACCCTTCAATTCGCAATTGGATCGCTGACGGTACAAAAACATTATACGAGGATCTTCAATTGGCACTAAGTTTTATATGCCTTGTATGATTACAATAGAATCAGAAAATAATTTCATAAAATGTTATTTGCCAGATGGAAATTACAAGAGTATCGGGCTGGAAAGTGACTCCCTTTTCAGAATATAATCCACTGCATCTTGAACTGTGTCAACAACCTGCACACAACAAAGCACGCATTAGATAAATGAAAAATGCTTGAACTTCTTCAGCCATACTATGAGGAAGTCTTCTATATTCCCCGTGTAATTGATGATTTCATAATTGGTTGTTTTAAACATATAAAATTAATCTGATTTTCAGAGATTGGTTTTGAGAGAAAATTGGATTGAAATCCGATCAATGCAATGAACGGAGGAATATACAAAAAATATTCGAACACTACTAACCAAATCAGCTGGAAACTCTGCATGGTTATCTACCCCTTTGAAAACGCCCGTCCTCGTCAGGATAGAAAACCAAGGATGTCCCGCCTGAGAATTATAAAGGCCAGACAGTCATTAAAATCAGAAGCAAGTGATTATTCTTATGAAGAAAACAACGAGTATGCACACAATCAATTGAAATTGGCAAGTAACAGTATCAACCTGTCTTGCACCTTTGATATCAACCATTGCATTGTCACCGATCATATAAAGAGTTCTGAAAGAATGTGATCCAGCGTTTCCATTGTCATCAAAATTAGATGGCAGCAACCGGCTCAATATGGCTTCGGCATTCTTAAATACAAAAGGATTTGGCTTCCCAAAAGTCATGTACTCTAGCGGACTATTGTGAATTCTGCAAAGCATTGTCAAGCACTAAAGCTTTTAGTGCAGGTACTAAGCAGAAAAGGGTTACGATCTAAACTTTCTATCTCTGCATTTTTTGGGGATATGCTGCCTTCTGAATTCGCTGGAAAATAAGCAGAAAGCAGTCTTTTCCACACAGCAACAAAATTTAGAGTAATTAGGTATACAAGGATGAATGCTTCCCATTGTATATGCTTTATAATTTTTGAATTGTTAAAGTAAAGAAACACCCAAATTGCTAAATTTGTAAGCTCAAATACAACTTGTGCCATCTCAACAATGGTTGTGTGATTTGACAATCTGTTCGGTGCAAAATATAGAATGCAGAGTAAGGGAATCAAAAAACAATTTAAATTACATGAAAGTGCTAATGTTACCTGTTGAAGATGCTTTCCAATGCAATTCTGAAAGCGCCCATACCGAGACGTTCAGAGGGGAATGCAGCCTGTAACATATTTTCATGTGATCAGGCATTATCAAATTTTCTGCCAATCTGAGCAAGAACAGTGAAAAGAATTCAATCCCATTTTTCCAGAACCCAAAAAAGAATCTGCTTGCAGTGAGATCCATAAAAATTACTAGTATTTGCTTTTCAAACTAAAATTCCTCCGAGGTTCAGCTATGAATGAACTCCACCCAGCTTTATATCCATAAGGAAGGAAGACAACCAACCTGGTATTCAAGATCATCAGCAGCAAAAAACAAAGGTGCTTGCTGCCCATTTGCCTGTGCAGGAAGCCCTCCAGATCTTAAGATATCACAAAGAACCTAATGCCATTCATCAATCAGTTCAAGGCTTTTCCAAGTTTTCTCAAATGAGACCGTGTCATGCATTTCTTGACTCCAAGATAGTAGAAGTAAATACAGAAACAGATTAAATGTTAAAGCTTTAATTTTGAATTATATCCATGAAAGCTAAATAATGATGGGGTATTTCCACAAGAACTTCTGCATGGAATACAGAGATAAAAAAACAGGCTCAACAATCAATCACGAATACATAACAAAATGAGATAATACCTGAATATCTCTTCCCCAATCTACAGGATCACTGACAACAAAAGCCGCCTTGACTCTTTCAGAGGTAACATTGTATCCTGGCACCGAGTGGCTATTCCTATTAGATATCTGCTCTGTCGTCCATCTCTTATATTGAGAAACGGGATCAATGTTCTCGAAGTAAGATGCATACTCATCCAAGGAGAGAACTTTTCTGCCATCAAAATAAACTTACCTGAGTAATGAATATTAGGCCATACCAGACAAGCAGACGAATGTGAGTTCTTACTTGAAACCATACTCTGACATCACAAGGGCTGGTTCTCCTTTTCCAGTGGCAATAATGAGCTCATTCTCGTATCTGAAGTAAGAATATCAATTAGCCATAAATATAAGATGGTGAAAAATAGCATAATTATGTATGATACTACTAAAAGAACAAAAAAACTAAGAAGTTCATCATGATAAAGATAAGAAATTTAGACAAAAATAAATATGTTGGTTATTAAGCTGACTGACTCAATACGAAAGATCAACTTAAAATGAAAATATATTTATACCTCTTCAACAGATTCTTAAAAGGCAAGTGACCCTGAACAACCTGCAATATCAGGAAAGAAAGACAACTTACAGATTTTTAAAAGGTGAGTGACCCTGAACAACCTGCAATATCAGGAAAGAAAGACAACTACGCCAAATTTTCCATCAGCCAAAAGATGGATACAGAAAACACAAAGAAAGTTCCATTCTTGCATAATCACATTCATGTCATCTCACAAGAATATACCTGAGAAGGTAATATATTCACTCCCAGAAGTTCACTTAATTCAATGGCTCGTCTGGATTCTGGAACGCCACCACCTACCCAAGTAGAATGAAAATGATACTCAATTTGTAGCTAAATGTGTATGATATTCATATGTTAGTGAGCTATGAAGCGAAGTTGGCTGAAACTAATTCCATTTCTTCTTTATATTCTTCAGTTTCAGTTCATCAAATATTTGTTTCATAAATCATTCGTTATAGCACGAACAAAACAAAAATAAATGAACATAAATAAAATCAACTAAATCTCTCACCATTTGTCAAAAACAAAAAGGGAACCTTCAAAGCACCTGCACAAACAAAACAAACAATGTATAAATTCAGATTTTTTCACACTTCAAAGCAACGAGTACGCACAATACATACCAGAATAGCCGTACAATCTTCTCAAAGCTTGAGGCGAGCCGCCAATGGGGACACGGCCACGAAGTACAACTCCATCTACGTCAAATGCAATTCCAAAAGAGCAGCACCTGCAATTTTTGGTTCCTACTATATGAAATCAATCGAAGTTTTAGCTCGAAGTCCAAAAACACGGAAGATGAACATGAAGCGAACCGTTTATCGAGCTCCGGTTGAAGCTGAGAGAACGAACAAGAAGCTTGATTCAACTGAAGCAAGAACGAAGCTCTGTTTTTGAACTGAGATATTCGATATGCTGTCGTTTGGAATCTCATCTCTCTCTGTGGCTTTCCGCCCAGAGTGAGTTCGTGGTAATGAAACGATGAACATAGTTTGTTTGTAATTCGGTTTGATTCAGTTTATAAACGACAGGTCGTTTTATTTTTGTGAGAAATACATATCGTCCATCTGAGGAAATTTAGAACGACATAGTCGTTACTTAGAAACGACATGTCCTCCGAGAGGTAAACGACGGAGGACAATTTCGTCATTTAAAAAAAGACGCTACCCTTCTCCGTCAAATATGTTCACGGTTCACTCCTCAAATCTCCTGGGCAAATCAGAACCCCTTTTTCGTTTGAATTTCATAAATCAACTTAAAACCCTAGAAATAAAAAACAAGAAAATAAAACAATTTTGATGCCAAATTTTTTTCTATTATTTATTTATTTTATCAGTCGAATTTTCTGAGGTGTTAATAAAAATTTTGAATCGAATTGTAAGATGCCGCCGAAGCAGCAATCGAAAACCGATTTAGCGAAGAAGCAGAAAGTCGTCGAAGATAAGACCTTCGGCCTGAAGAACAAGAATAAGAGCAAAAATGTGCAGAAATACGTGCAAAATCTCAAACAATCGGTCCAGCCCAAACCCGACCCGACCAAAGTCGCCGTCAAGGTTTATTTCAAATTTGAAATCTCTTTAGCTTCAGTTTAATTTTCTAAAATTTATATTTGTTTTGATGCATTCTTTTTTTTTTTTTTTTCTGAAAGAAATATATAAATTTAGCTCAATTTAAATTCTGTAGTTTGGTAAATTTAATATAATGTAGAAAAAGTTATTAGTTTGATTAATTGGCGGAAAAATCATAAAAATAAGGCGAATTAATAATGCAAAAGAAATTAAGTTCTGATTTTAGAAAAACGGAGGTTGTTTTGACTTTAGGCAGCATTTGGTTTGTTTTTGCTATTGAGAAAAGAATACTTGCAAATTTATCATTAAAACACTTGAATTAGATTAATATAAAACCTTTCAAGAGAGTAATGTTGTAAGTGGGTGGCACCGAGACTGCAGCAATTGTTAGTATCCGCAGTAGGCGGAGGTGTACACAGGCTGAGCTCTCAAGTGACTGCAACGATGGCTCTATTTTGGGAGCCGGGGTTGTTAGAGAGATACTCAGGAATATTACTGTTAAAATAACTTAAAATTTTAATTGTGTAATTAAACTGCATGTAACTAAATGTTGCCTTATTTGATGGAACAGAAAAAGAAAGAGGAAGAGAAAGCAAGAGAGAAGGAGCTGAATGATTTGTTCAAAATTGCTGTTACTCAGCCGAAAGTACCGGTTGGTATGTATCTTGTACAATATAGTTACCTTTTTCTGCCCTTCTCTTCTATAGTTTATTTGATAGAGTTGTGCTTGCATATCCGTTGGTATGTTTGTGGCTTTAGAAAGTGGGATTTTTGATAGGTGTGGATCCCAAGTCTATGCTATGTGAATTTTTCAAGGTGGGACAGTGTCAGAAGGGTTTTAAATGCAAGTTCTCGCATGATTTGAATGTTCAGAGGAAGGGCGAGAAGATCGATATTTACAGTGATAAGCGTGATCAAGGTAATGGATAGATATTTAGCTTATGCTTTGTATTGTTTTGGCTCTTATATTTTATAAATTCTTTTTAATACTGAGATTAATATGATTTTGACTTTTTGCTGGGTCTGTTGTTTTAAGAAACAATGGAGGATTGGGATCAAGAGACATTGGAGAAGGTTGTTGAGTCAAAGAAGAACGAATATAACCAGAATAAACCAACTGAGATTGTATGTCATTTCATTCTTCTGAAACTTTTCTCCTTATACGATGCTGATGATAATTAGTCTAGTTATTGGTTTTACATTTGGACTCAATCTATGCGTGTGACTAATTAATTTTTTTATAGTCCATTACATTCTTTTATCTGCTGATGCAAACATAACATGTGTGTTGTAATCTGATGGCATACATATTGAGGTGTAGGCTAGGTTAATTATTTAGGGTGGTTATAAAACCTTATATATGCATTTGCTGATCATTGCGTCCTTTTGCCCCCTTTATGCAAATCTTCATGTCTGGATTCATTGTCGTGACAAGTTTTCCTGAATTGTGTCTTTGTTTCCTTAATTATATATTGGAAGAGAGTTGAATTTGCAAATTTTATGGTTATTACATGAATGCTTTGTTTGTTGGAGGGATGGAAAAGTGATGGGAAAGGATTGGTAGAAGGGAATAATCCAAGAGGGGGTTGAAGTCTCTCTCTCTTGCGTGTTGATTGAGAGGGCCTGGAAATAAAGACACTTAAAATTTTAATATAATGTTATCACCTATGGGTGAAATTGCAAAATGAATTGCGGGCAGCGACTGGAAAATTTCTTGACTGCCTTATTCTTTTGAGAATTGGGGTGTGTCAGTGAGGGGAATGTCACGATCCTCACCTATATTATTGGAAAGTTGATCATTTGCTCGTCTGAGAGAAACTGTGCCTTGATTTTATATGTTGGGAGGATGAAGTGTTTAGTGGAAAGCAATATAGCATACTATTATATTGATATCCAAAATTAATATCTACTTGGTTTTGTGTTTAAGTATTTCGTGAAAGTGGGTTGTTTGATACTCAATATAAGCATTTGTTGATTGTTTGCAAACTTACATGCAGGTTTGCAAATACTTTCTTGAAGCTGTGGAAAAAAAGCAGTATGGTTGGTTCTGGGTTTGTCCAAATGGTGGCAAAGATTGTCACTACAGACATGCTCTTCCTTCAGGATATGTCTTAAAATCTCAAATGAAGGCACTTCTAGAAGAAGAGTCTGACAAGATTCCTATTGAAGACGAGATTGAACATCAGGTTATAATCCTTTATTTTTTTTAATTTTACTTTGGTATCCAGTCATTATAGGAGCATTTATTTCATATTCACCAATCATATCTTGTTTTCTTTGCTCTTTTTCCCACTCTTACTTTTTATAATGGTTCATTGGTTATTAAATGCAGCGCGCAAAAGTAACGTCATCAACGCCAATGACTCCTGAGTTGTTTATGCAATGGAAAAAGAAAAAGATGGAGGAAAGAGAAGCAGGCTTGGCTGCACAACGAGCAGAGAGGGCTAAGAATGACCGTATGAGGTAATGTTCTTCTACATATCCCACTCTTGCCTAGTTTTATCCATTATAATTATATTAATTTGATTTTTCATTCATTTCAGTGGTCGCGAGTTGTTTCTTTCGGATGCAAGCTTGTTTGTGGATGACTCAGAGGCATATGAAAAATACCAGAGAGAAGAAGAACCGGAGAGTAGTGAACAGAAGGTAATCTGACTCTACTTTTTAAATTTTTGGTTCTCTTTTCAGTGGTTTGAAACTGGTGAGAGGAAACATGGGATAGGTTTGTTTACTCTTTCAGCCCACCTTGTTATGAGGTGGAAGATCAATGTAGGATTGCTGATTTCTATTCATAAATTTGTCATGTCTCACGTGCACAACTGTAGGGTAAGGATGATTCTGCAACAGCGGGACCAAGCACTTCCACTGGTGCAGTTTCTGATTCTGAAGAGATCCTTCCTGATGACGATGATGATGAACTGGACTTAGATGAGCTAAATGAGCTCGAAGCAAGTTTGTCAAGAACATCTATTCAAATTCGTGAGCCTGGTATCGAGGCTTCATCTTAGAGGGAGAGAGAGTGTAAGGTTGCTGGCAAACAACAGGTAGTTCTAATGAGATATTAAGAGATTTTGTAATCGGCATTGAGCAATCATCATCAATGGAAATAGTCGATGTTTTTTTTTTTTCAACTCGGGACAATTTTGTACCATGTATACTTACTTGTTTTGTACTTGAAATGTGACTTTTTTTTTTTTTTTTTCATTTTGATGGTTTTATTATGATGTTGAGAAGAATAGTGGAATTCTATCTCTAATTGCATCAACATCTGGTGGATACACCATTGTTTTGCTGAAACTCAAAACTTTGGAAGGTCTGAGAATTGCTTGAGTTTGGGTTCTTCAAACCTCTTGATTTCTAGTTTAGTGATTTAATCCATCCTCTTGAATTCAGTGTATTATTCCTAGGTTAATAATACTGTTATAAATCCGCCGTAGACGCCCGTTGATTTTAACTTGGGTAATAATGTATTTTTTTTTTTCAAATAAAGAGATAATTTATCTAATTGTATCAAATACATCCCTACTCTTCGGGATGGCAACATGCCAAAAATAAATAATCGTCCCAATTTTGGAAGTGATATACTTGGTCCATCCTTTAAAAAAAAAAAATCAACCTCACCGCTTTTGAAAGAAAATTTTAAGTTTCGATTCATTTTTGTTTATCAATATTAAATAAATAAATAAAAATTAAATAAAATATTAATAACTATAAATTAACACAAAAATAAATAATTTATTTTAATTTATATATAAATTTAATAAATTAATGTGTCAATAAATTATAATATGAATTTTTAATAAAAATTACAAAAAAATTAAAAACTAAATAAAAAAAATATTTAAAGTTATATTAATATACTAAAACATTTAACTCAATGATTATAATTGATAGTTTAATTTTATATCAACTAATTATTATATTTTTATTTTAATAAAATTTTAGTTAATAAAAAAAGTAAATTTAATTATATATATATTTTTAAATTTTAAATTTTAAATATATTATAATATAAAAAATAAAGAAACTGGCCGGTGATGTAACGAGGAAATGGGATCCATTTCATCTTTGTCCCATTTCAAATTTCGAGTATGAATTCGTCTCCTATAAGAAGCCTATAGAATTGCAGTCAACAAGAGATGGCATCTGATGTGAGATTTATTTACCTTTTAATTCGTAAGATAAGATAGAATAAAGCAATCCGATCATCCCCCATGTGTTTTGTGAGTTTGTTTCACGTTGCCATAATTCAAAGTCAGTGTAGGACAACATGTCGCTACTTTTAACTTTGAATTACATTACAACACCAAAACACAAGCTTACATATCAGGCAACATTTCCCAAAGTTATCTGCTCCAACGTTTGTACCATGTTAATTAGAATATGGTGTTGAACATTTGACAAACATAATGTTTCGTATTATAAATTTAATCTTTCTATGTAACATAGCAAATCCCATAAATTAATTCTTTTTCTTTATACAAAGCTAGACGTGGCAATATTTAGAGCATTGAACCTTTAACATTGCAGAACGATTAGCAATTGAAGTTTATAAACTTACTAAGAATTATAGAAGTGGTTTAGATTTTTTTTAAAAAAAATGTATGGCTAAAGCTGGAGGTTCAAGTAAAGCAATCTATCAAAAATTAGTCCATAATTCAATTCAATTCAATTCATACAAACTGTAAGTGAAGTCAACAGTCAACAGTGGTAGCCAGCACTTTGATTTGAATTGTTGACTTTCTCAGCTTCTCCAGAAAAGAATTTGGTCTAATTTATGTTCACATTCATCAATAATAAAATATTGGGGGTGATCTATGAAGAGGTAAGCATAGGTGATGGTAGATGATGTAACCACACAAGTTGAAGTTAAAGTCAAAGAAGAAGGAGACTAGATTAGCCACAATTTACACATATGCAATACACTGTATGAGATTCCCGTTTGTTAAATTCAGTGGTAGAACCCAGAGATTCAATAAAACTAATTTCTCTTTAATTTGGTCAAAACTCATATTAAATATATGGAGTTGGAGGCATAAAAACTTAAGAGATATCAAAGCTTCTTCTTCTCCTATTTTTTATTTTTGTCTTTTCATTTCATTTCTAAGGAGAAGAATTGGAATTCAATTTCAATTATGCCCATGAAAGAAATAGAACTATAATTATGACTCATACGTCACAATCAAATCTTGGCTAGCCTGGCCAATTCTAGATTTGGAGGAATGGTCTAAATCAAATTCTCTCCTTGGAATGCTTATTCTTTCTTGGTTTTCATTTTCTTTTAAAAATTAATGTCATGGAAGAAAGAGACTCTTATGGGATTGGTTCAATTGCTTTCAAAGATTAAGTAGGCATATGATCTTAACAAAGCATGGAGATCAAATAACCAGAGAATAGGACACTGAAGTGAAGTTAACATTAAGAAATATTTGTTGGATTTTATGGGAATATTGACAAGAAACAGTGAAATTGACCATAAATTTGTAGATTATCGATTGTGAAAATTATAATTGGAGTCAGTCAATTGATACATACAAGCGCATACATTGCCTTTGCCCTGTATCTTTAAACTATTCTCAAGACATTTTATAACAGTTAGTAATTTATTGTAAGATATGAATCTAGATGTTTTGAAGATATGTTATTATACAAGTAAAATCACAGAAAATTCAAGAATCAAATGGTGCAGATATTAAAATTGTTTGTGTATTTACCCACATGTGGAATCCAAAGGAGTCCACATTCCTGCAATTACTTGGTAGCACTGGTTCAAATAGTCCTTTGCTTATTTTATTTTATTTTATTTTTTTGGGATGTTGTGCAGAAAAAAATGACACAAAAGTTGTAAATAGTGAAAGGCATAGGGGTCCATGAGAATCGTATCAGAAGAAGAGAAAGATATCAGATGATGTTGCACTTTTGATACTGAAGGAGCTTTTTCTGTTTACAGTTGAGATAAGCAAGACGGAGTAATAGAAACAGAGCAGAAGCAGAAGCTAGAAGCATAAGCCAGAAATGAACAAAACAAAAGAGAGGATAGCTATTTGCAGATTGTTGACATTGTATGCAGACAGATATCTGTTCTGCATAATATTCTCTCAAACACTATTTAACAACCATAACTCTCTCTCTCTTCCCATTTAAAACCAATGTAATATCATCAGAAACCCCATTCACAAAAGTTCACCTGAATTGATGATCAAACAATAAGAATTTGGCAAAGAAAGAGAAACGATGGATATAATAATACATGTATGATATCATAATAAGATGTAAACTCGGAAAAAAAAAAAAACAGCAAAGTTTCATGGATGCATACATATATTTTTACATTAACTTCAAAAACAACAGTCAGAGGAACTACTGGAACCTCAACTCAACTCATTTCTAATAAAACACTCTCTTTTTCTCTGAATTGGGTTAAGTCTCTGCTTCTCAAGCATGGTTTTTCTCATCAGAAGAGTTACCACTTGCCGGTGTCTCCGCGGCGGCCAAGACTTCCTCATCTTCACCTCTTTCAGTCTTACTACCTTGTTTTCCTGTTATAATCACCACAGTTTCCACCAATTCTCCCAATATTCTACGTATAATCTGTCCTCTCTCTGGTGGCAGAGAATTAGCTTTCCCTTTCTTCACTTGCTTTCCTTCCATAGCTCTGAACTGAGTATGAAAAACTGGATAATGTATAGTAAGTCAAGCAAAAGAAGCGGAAGAAAACTTTCAGCGAGTGAAGAAGGAGAAGAAACAGCAGGTGAGTGTGGTAAAAGCCAGGTCAAGGTGGGGTTTTATATACGGACAAGGATCCTCTCCTGCCTACTCCTCCTTGTCTTTTGTGGGAAATTCACACGGCCATTAACATATTGAAGAGATAAGATTACTGATTTGAATGTGCACGTTTGCTGCTATAGCTTATAATCAAAGAAAGGAATCAATCAGACAAATGACCTCCTTTTTACCGGATGCTGTTATTCGATTGCTACAGTAAAAATAAAACTGCCCAAAGGCTAAATGTCTTTCTTGTAGCGTAGAAAAATGGGTGAAAAGTGGCCGAACAAAGGAGAAGGAAGGTAATAATCTCTTCTCTTTTCCTATCCAGAAAAACGGAATCCATGCACTAGCATGGAATTTTAAAAGTTGGCAGGCAAAATCAAAGACAATCAAAAAGTAATAATGATAAAAATAGATTACCAACCAAAGCAGATTGTAATAAGTGGTTAATACTAAACAAGGAATTGTACTAAAATCTATATACAGTTACTTTCTTTAATCAATGGCATTTTTTTTCAAAGTTTCAGCGGTATCATCTCATGAAAGACTCATTCCCTTTGAAACCTAGAAAGAGAATTGAAATTTGAAAAGGACCTCACAGCAAACCTATCACCCCACCACCTTTTTTTTTCTTTTATAAACTTTAGACCATTTCCGCAAAAAAAAAAAAAAAAAAATCCCATGATAAATTGATTGAAATGAATCCAAATTACAAATTTGTGCGCATGCATATGTAAGATCATATCTAATGCTAATTCTTCCCACTGTTAATCATGATCAATTTGCATATTCACCAACTACCAGGCATAAAGTAAGAAATGTTCTTTGATACTTGCAATTCTATACATAGCTAGGCAGAATAGAGGTACAATAATGAATAGAATTAAAACCGATACATGCAACTTCAGAATCGAATGACAATAACAATTTATTCGTTTCCTTAATGCCCGAAGAAAATGGATAGCAGCATATCTAAGATTTAACTAATAATTTAATTGCAATTACTGCACTATATATACAACACATTGAAGAAAGAGATTGATTTTGCAACACTTGTGATCTTCCTGTCCCCATCTTCTAAGATTTGGGAAAAAAAAAAAGGAAAATTGACAATGAAAGATGAATATTGCGCATAAAAATAAAATAGAGAGACTTACCATCCAAATTCATATACTAAGTTATAACAACATACAAACAATAAGACTGTTTTTCTTTTTTCGGATATTTCATCAACAACAAATGGAAGGAAGAAGAGAAACACAACAAGGCTTAATCAACTACATAAGTAAATCAGGAAAATGAGATGATATGGGCAAGTTTTATCATCTGGTCAGGACTCTGAATGCCCTTCAGAAGTATAAGCACTTTGTGGTGGTGTAGTTGATGAAGAGGTTCCAACTTTTCCTTTCTTTTTCCATTGTCCAGTTACCATTACTGCATTCTTTACTTTCTTCGCTATCCCGACTAATATCTTGGTTAGAATTTGACCTCTCTCAGGAGGAATTCTGGTTTCTGGCCTTCTTGGGGAATTTTTTCGTTTATTTTCCATTGTTTTGAACTGAACAAAAGTGACTAAGATTCAGAAGGCTTTGTTTTAGAAGCAGAGGACTCTGTTTCTAACACTAGGAAAGAACTTAGAAGAAAACTTTCTCAGTCACCGAAAGAGAACAATAGCAAGAAGATTAAGATACGTGTCTTGTGGACTTGGGGGTTCATTTATAAGCAATTTCTGGATTGGTCAAAAGCATCTACACAGTGTGAACATAGCTTAAATGAAAATTCTAATATTGGTTTAGGTAAACATCAAAGAATGCATCATACAGCTGTAATTATTTATTGAATTTATGGATTTAACAATGATTTAATACTTATCAATGGCCTCGGTGGCGTTTGATGAACTTGTACAATTGTCATTATTTGGTCTCACTATCAAGTAAGAAGAAAGCTCAGTCAAAAGTCAAGAAGATATTCACTTTAAAGAGTTGATAATATGGATGGAATATAAATCAGATTCCTCCATACCAAAACCTCTATATATGTGTGTGTGTGTGTGTGTGTGTGTGTGTAATATTAACGTAAAAAGTACTGCATAAATATAAAGAAAATTATTTATACCAATAATTCACTGAGGACAGTATCGAGTGATCTTTTTGATGTTCAAGTTAGGAGCCAATATAAATGGAGAAAGAAAGAACAATACAAACTTGTTACTGGATAAATTTGTAAATGTTGATGTTGTTCTGTGAGAAGGAAATGCCAAAACAGAGTCAAAGGTACCTGTTTCCTTGGAGAAAATGCATGCTCATTTTTAAACCATACATTTGGCTCGATGCCGTGTGGTCCCAGATCAATGTAATGAGAAAATAGATAAATTGCCTGAGCTGTTCTTACAAAATCAATGAAGTTTCTATCAATCATCTTGCTGTCATTTTGACTTGAATAAATTCACGATTCCAATACTACTTTTTACAATCTTTGCCATGCGAAACGATCATCAAATCAAATCCAATTTTTGTTTCCCATGGTGGTCTAAGTGCTGAGATTGAGAAAAATTAAAGCTTGGACTCAATTTTTTTTTTTTTGACAAATATGAGGTGGGAAATAAATCAGGCTCACATCACTGAAGTTGAAAAGAGGATGATCAAAAGGATAAAGGCATTGGATTCCAAAACTAGTCAAGCATGTGACAAGAGCAATGGATCCTTTTGCTAATAACTTTCGAGTATTCAAGTATGCTTAAAGTTCCAGATCGTCAAAAATAGTTCTCCAGGCAAATTATATAGAAAGTGGTCAAAAACTAAGACCGGCTATAATACCACCCTCAATTTCTTTTTGACTGTTGTCATACCTGAAAACTTGGATTTTTCGCTCATTACATGGTCCAAAAGTATTCTCGGATAAGATGTGATGACATCTCTAATGCCAACTGGTGCGAATGGACTCAAGGCTAGAGCTCACCCGAAAAAACTAAACTTATAAGAGAAGGGTGTCTAAGAACTCGTATACTCGTTAAGATTTATATTTTTATTGATGTGAGATTTAGGCGCATAACAAAATATGATAAAATTGTGAGTGTCAGAGAGTAGAACAGGCCAGATATGAAGAAAGGGGTAGGTTACTCAATTAAATATGATTGAATGTTGAATTATTCAGATTCCAATTGGTCAAAATAAGGGGATGGATTTATCTGTAGAAACTTATTGAGTGAGGAAAAAAGCTAAATACGCAATTTAAATTTCATGTATATCAATTATACAGACTAAACTATCAAAAGAGAAGAGAAGATAAAATGACATATCATTAGTCAAAAAACAAATGGTCGACATCTACGAGAATGAGGTGGTTGGCACAGTTTAGGGTGAGAATTCCATGTGAGTGAGATCCTTCTTTATTCCCTAAAATTAGTCAAATTTTTGGGTAATATATCTACAAAAGGAATGACAACGAATGTGACAAAATCCATGAGACAGAGAACATCATATCTTATCCCTTTCTCCACTTTCCCACATAAGAAGCAAAGAGCTACTTTAATTTTATCACTGGTATACCCTCAAGCATCAATTCTTGTAATGTCTTAAGGAACTATATATTACTCTACACACAAATTAAAGAATATATCTAACCAATTCTCTTTAATTTTTTAACAAACGAGTTGTCATTGATTAAACGAGGACATGGATTTATCCTGAAAATCTCTTTCGGCTGCTTGTTCTGTAAGGAAATTAATATTTCAATCTCGTGAAGCATTCATTATATTGATACACATCCCATCCCATTAACTACTGAACATATGATAATTGCCCATATATCTGCGTGAAAACGAAATAAGGACAAGAAAGAAACTGTTTTTAACTATTTGAAAGTATTTTATCAATAACAAAAACACTTTCCAAATTCATGTATCTATAATTCTGAGATTACCCAATTGGTATCTATAAACAGACGGAACTCAACTATTCTAGCTCATTGTTTTATTTTTAGGTGCGCAACTTCATCCAAAATGCATCTATTTAGTTAGTTAGGAGAATTCAAAATTAAACCTTCAAGTTCGTCTTTGCTAGCCACGTGAATGTGATGTGACAATCCTTATTAACCTTTTTTTTTTCAACCACATGAGGTTAAAAGAATGTGATGTACAAATTAATTAATTGGGCGACTCAGCTGAAGCAGAATCATCTTGCTTGATGGATGGATCTAGCTGAGAAGCAGGAATTACAACACTTGGTTTTTGCTTTCCCTATATAGAGGCATTCCAACATGATGAATAGGTTGCCTTTCCGGACTCCCAAATTCCTGAGGAGGATGAGATGGTTGATTTTTCGGACTTAAACTTACTTCATCATCAATTGCTGCAGTTGCCAAATTCTCACACAGAATTAAAGCCATAAGAGAAATTGCTACAATCCCAGTACTGGAATATTTCCAGCTGCTTGCCATCTTGAATAATTGAATTTAGAAGATACTAGTTTTTGACTGTTAATCAAATGAATGTTTAGTAAAATGCTAAACTTGATTAAAGGTGCTTAAGAAGTCTGAAGCTTGACTCACAAGCAAGAGTTCCTTCATCGTGGAGTAAGAACCTGCTGCTGCTTTTTACCTGCAAGAAAAAATGTTCAAGTCTCAGTTTTGTTACTCTGTTTTTTGTTACTAGAGTGAAAAGTTCATACAGCTCATAGCATTAGTGTAAGCTTACCATTGTATCTAGGGTTTTTCACCTTGTACTTTGATATGATGATAAAATTATACAGGAAGTAAGAATTTTTATACTGTAAATGAGGATTACCTGAGGTTGTTAATTTTGTGAATGTGTGTGTGTTGTATGTTACCTCAATCTCTATGGCTATATTTAGTTAATTTTGATCCATTTTGACTGGGGGAATCGAATCGATGGTGCAAAATTAGAGATTGCTAGGGGTTAATAAAGAACCTGGAAGTTGTTGACTATTATTAACTGGGCCAAAATATCAAATCCTGGATTCCTTCAATGTTGTATTAATTTCTGCATTTTTGGGTTTCTCTATGCCCAAAACTTGAGACAACGACAACTTAATTATAATCCTGACAATTATTATTAGTACCTGGTAGATTCCAGTTTAATTTGCCAACAAAGCAACACTTGTTTTACAGTTCCACATTAATTTCAGAATCCGGGAAATCCCTAAAAGGAGCACCCACAATCACTTAACAGATTCAATTCGAAGGTCTTCAACTTACAAACTGGATAAGATAAAAAAGAGTTCACAATTGTTTAACATATACATCAACGTATACGAAGTCAAATAAACTTCATAGATATAAAGTAATTTTGCCAACTGCTGATTTGAAATCTCTGTATTATACATATTTATTAATGATAAAGTATCGTGTTACAGGCAATATTAATGTCTTACAAAAATTATACTTTGTATCTTGCTTGAGCTTTCTACATAACGCAATGGTTGACCTTTGGGAGATAGATCTCTGGCTGAATAAAGTTGTTTCCGCTGACAAGCTCTCGCACAATGTACTTGTTTGCCTTCTCGGTGAGATGAAACCCGTCTTCTAGAAACAACACCCTCCGATTATTCGAACTCTCGCGGAGAAGAGCCATGAAAGCGTTGTAATAGTCAGAATATAGAATCTGAGAGTAGGAAATGCTTTCTCGAAGTTCAGAAAGAGGCTGAGACTGAGCGTAAGGACCGTCAGACCATGCTTCCGAAACAGCATGCTTGAGCTGATCGTTGTGATTCTTGGCTAAGTTTTTGAGCCCTATATGACAATTGTCTGCGTCGAACTCCGCCAGATTGACGTTGTGAAGTAATGAAACGTAGCCGGGTAGACATCCTAAGGGTAACATTCCGGGGATTAAGATATTGGATACTCCAGCTTTTCTGATTTCAGACAACGTGTTTATGACGCTGTCAGCTGTAAGTGTAGAGATAACAGTGGATCAGGTTTGGGGATATCTCCAAATCCAACATATACGTCTATAAAAAGGAAAATTCAATACCATACTCCTACTAAACTTACTTAAATAAGTGTTTAACATAATATTTACCAAATTTACACAGATTTTTAACAGATTTTTAATAGAATTTTAAGTATTAATTTAAAATAAAATACATTACTCACATAAAATTAGAAAAATTTATAATATATAAATAAATATAGATAAAAAAATAGAGATATTAGTAACAATTTTCAAAAAAATATCTGCAAATATACTGTATCCATATCCGTTCCAAACTCGTTATAAATTTTAAATTTATTTACTAAATCTTTCCAAACACGCTAAAATACATGCTAAATTCTTGTCATAAAGAGTGGATAGGAGCAGGCTTATGGGCAAAATTGCCATCCTCTATAAGTGGTGTGTACTCTTCCAACTTCTTGGATAGATTTGCCGCTCAGGAACGCGTATTTGTAATCGTTGCTTCCAAGATCGACCACGAACAAAGCCCTCTTAAGCATCTGTCTACACTCAAGACGATTCAAGTAGCAGACTAGCGGGAGATAATTGCCGAAAGAAACAAGCTGTTATGTAACGGAGTCGGTGAAGGAATCGGACGAAACTTCTATGCCATTGTCTTGAAGAAAGGGCTTGCGAAGTGCTATAGTGTTTTCAGTTGCGAAGTTGGCGCCGTAATGAAGTTGGTCGTATTGTTGCTGCGAATAGAATTTTGGAGAAGGAAGATGGAAGGAAGTGGCCAGTTGATCGATCATGAGAAAACCGAGATGAGAGCCGGGAGAAGAATCTCTGACGCCAAAGCTGTAAATGGCGTTAAACGGACATCCTTAAATTTGTGCATCACAGGAAGCGATCAAGAGAGATGACAACAGGATTGCAAGAAGAAGGATCATGAAAGAGTGAGACAGAGAAGCCATGGTTGGTGAGTATGTAACACAAGTTACGCAAAAATCAGTAAATTTATAGTCCACAGATCAGAAGAGTTCTTTGTGAGAAGGAAATCCTAGTCCTGGACGGTAAGGGAAATTAGGAAAGAAAACCCCAATTATCCTGGAGGGGTAAGGAAATTAACCCTTTCTGAAACTCCTTGTCTTATTCCTGTAGGACTAGAATTTTCTTATTCCTTTCTCGAAAGGACTCTTTAATTTTGTGAACTAAAATATACAAATTTTTATGTGAACAATTTATTGTTAACACTTTATTAATTATCTATATCAGCAGTTCGTAGAATTACTTCACCAAGGATTCAGTGTTGTTTTGGTAGTGTGGCAATTCTTTATATCTATTGAATATTCGTTGATTCCTTATTATATCTATCATTAGGGATTTGGGTTTGGCTGGGACTTTGTAATGATTCTGGATTAAATGTGGAACTATAAAATGAGTGTTGCTTTGTTTCATTATTTTAATGTTGCTAATTTCAAGCATCCATATGCATGCAGTTTCTTTTCTTTTGGCAAAACTGATCTATTTTGTCGAACAATTTCAATTTGTCATTGTCTCAAGTTTTGGGGCACAGAACCCGTGCATGCGTATACTTGTTCATGTCCTTGGTTCATCTAGATTATAATTAGAACTCATTTACGGTGAGGGTTGATTTTCAGGATTTAAACTTCACCATTTACAGGACGACAATTTCATCTGCAATTTACTTCTACTCAATTTTTATGGTACAAATTTGAGAAATAAATTTAAAACTTGCAACGAATTTAGAACGGTTATGAGTACATATAGATATTTACAGATTTTTTTTTAATTATCAAAACGACATCGTTTTGATATTAATATTTCTTTTTTTTACATCTATTTGTATTTATTTATTTATTATACTATTTTATTGTTAATTATTTTTTAAATATTTTTATCCTACAACAATTATTTTATATAATACATATTTATTTGTTTCTTTTAATTATTAAATTATATATATTTAAATTAAATTATTTAATTTAAATTGGAGATATTAATTTTGAGCAATTGATACATGTTATTAAATAATAGATAAAAAATAATAAGTTGATAACATTAAGTATTGTTTATTAACTTTGAATTTCAAATTTACATAAATTAATATTCTAAAATTAATATTTTTAACTTTTTATTTATTTATCATTATTAATTTATAAATTTCTCTAACTTTATGTGAGTAATATATTTTATTTTAAATTAATACCAAAAATTTTATTAAAAATTTGCGAATATCCATGTAAATTTGATAAATATTAAATACTCATTTAAACAAGTTTGGTAATAAATTATCAAACCTACTACAAATTTGATATAAATATGATATTAAATTTTTTTTGTAAATACGAATACGAATTTGAAAATATTCGTTCCAAATTCAATCCATTGTTATCCCTAACCATTTTCTTCTTTACAATTGCATTTGCAAAATTCTCACAAAATTAAAGCCATACGAAAAATTGCAACAATCGTCAGTACTGGAATATTTCCGGCTGCTTGCCAGATTGAATAATCGAATTTGGAAGAAAATAAATTAAAATAATAATAATAATTGCTGATGATAAAATCATACAGGAATTAAGGGCTTCTGTATTGCAACGAGGATTAATTGAATTCGTTAATTTTGCGATTGCGAATGTGCTGGGGTGTGTGTGTGTGTGTGTTGTATGTTACCTTAATCTCAATCGTTATATTTGGTTAATTTTGATCCCTTTTTGACTGGGAGAATCAATGGTGGAAATATAGAGATGGAGAGGTTATTTTATTAATTAATTGTTAGTCACAGGTCAATATAAAATGCTGGATGTTGCTGAATATTATTAAGACTTGTCCAAAATATATATCAATTCCTTGATTCCTTCATTAATGGTGGAATACCCCAAGAAAATTAAACCCGGAAAATTAATTGTTAACCCAAATCATCTGTTGCATTTTTGGGTTTCTCCGTGCCCCAAAACTTGAGAGAATCACAAATTGAAATTGTTCGACAAATTAAATGTGAACCCGACAACAGTTATTATTAGTGCAGATTCTAGTTTAATTTGACCCAAAAACAAAAAAAAAAAAAAAAAACAAAACAGTTCCACATCAATTCAGAATCACTGCTTCGTCCGGAAAATTCCTTAAAAAGAGCACACACAATGATCACTTAACAGATTCAAAAAATACTAATCCCTTAAACACTTGTCCAGAATTTATTAACTTGATAGATGATTAAGAGTTCACAATTGCTCAATAGATCAGCTCCATAGATCTACGAAATCAAATAAAACTTTATGTAATACTACAACATTGAATATCCTGGATCAAGTATTCTGGCAAGCCCTGAGTTTGAGAAAACTTTAGACAAATTAAACTAATTTTTAATCAAATTTTGAGAGTTCCAATCAGCCACCTTTATCATCAGTCCCTCGAATTACTTGTAATAATGTGTTATAATATTTTACAAGAATAAAGCTTTAAAACTAACTTGAGCTTTGTACGTAAACCAATGGTTGATTTTTGGAAGACGAATCTCTGGCTGAATGAAGTTGTTTCCACTGGTAAGTGATTATTCTTAGCAAGCTTTTCTGGGACAATATGTTTACAAAGCCCTCATGAACATGTATTTAAAAGGAATCCTTAATTAACAACCTCTAATTTGGACCTAATCTAATAGTTAATAGTTAATACCCCATAAGTTTTGTTAAGAAATCTTACTGTTTATATCAATAAATTGGTTCGTAAAAAAAAAATTATTGTAGAATTCGACGGCCCATTTTACAAGTGAAGGGCTGCTCAGTGGACAAGAGCCTCAGCCTTGTCCAAGAGAAAATCGGGGTGCTAAAACTTGAAAGGAAAGACAAAACCAACCAATAGTGATAATTAACTTGTTTGGTCCACAAATCCACCTCGGTAATCAACACTCTTTTTTAAAGACTTTCGGAAATTGCTGGAATCAATCCTTATCCATATGGTCAACCCCACGTATTGAGCCAAGATCATAGTTCCC
>JAXCLQ010000006.1:2381645-2392381 GCA_035584115.1 Cedrela odorata | reverse complement strand
AGTGGGACAACACAACATGATGCTTTCTTTTAACTTTGACTCACCCACTCACTCACTCACTTTCACATTATAACACAATAAACAAACTTATATATTAAGTAATATTTCCTACGTTATCCGCTCCAACATTTGTATTATATTATCCCATATAAATACAATATGGTATAAATTAATCTCTCTTTCTTTATGCCAACCTTATACAAAGCTAGACGTAATGGTAATGTTTAGTGCATTGAACGTGCAACATTACGAACCGATTAACAGTTATAATTAAACTTCTAGAAGATCAATTTATATATTGGTTTGGGTTAGAGATGATATTGTGCAAATCTTCTTTCAAAACGTTCATAAAATCATCATTATTTGTTATGATCACATCTACTATAGAAAGACTTCATTATATCGCCAATAATAATATGCTACAACTGATGTAGCATAGCCCTAGCCAAAAATCACCAGCGGTGATGAAGTGAGATGCATAGTACATGTTGATGAATGATGATATAAGCAAGGTGATGGTAGATGGGATGATGTAAACAAACACAAGTCAAAGTCAAAAGAAGGAGATTAGAATAGCAGCCATTTAACTGTATCAGATTCGATATACTAATGAGTCATTGGTCAGAACCCTGATATAAATATTTGGATAAATTCCCATTCTTCGACGCATCAAAAGCTTTATTGGCTTTGTCTTTATAGTCATGAAGAAAAGAATTGAAATTCAATTTCAATTATGCCCATGGAAGAAAAAGATATGGCATGGATTCATGGACCCTCAAAAAGATTTTATCTTATTATATAATGTACATACATAGGAACTCTTACTCATATACTCATAATACATACATCACAATCAAATCATGGTTAGCTTAGCCAAATCAAGATTTGGAGGATTAATCTAAATCAAATTCTTTCATTGGAAGAAAGAGGTTCTTGTGGGATATTAAATATGGGTATATGATGTTAACAAATCATGGAGAGATTTAGAGATCAAGTTACAGAGTTTGAAGAAGCCAGTCAATTGATACATACACATACATTGCATTTGGCCTCTAGCTTTAAACCATTCTCTGATATTTGATAACAAATAGTAGTTTATGATAAGATGTTAATTCAGATGTTTTAAGACACTTTTGAAGATTTTTTTAATGTTAAGAAGTAAAATCGTAGAAAAATCAAGAATCAAATGGAGCAGATATTAAAATTGTTTATGTGTATTTACCCACATGGGAAATCCAAAGGATTCCACACTCCTGCAATTCAAGTATTCCTCTTCTTTCTTTTGTTTTATTATTTTATTTTTTTCGGATGTGATGGTGAAAAAAATCACCCAAAAAGTTGTTAGGAGTGAAAGGCTTATGGGTCCATGAGAATCATATCAGAAGAAGAGAAAGGTGTCAGATAATGTTGCACTTTTGATACTGATGGAGAATTTTTCTGCTCACAATTGAGATAAGCAAGACAGAGTACTAGAAGCAGAAGCAGAAGCCAGAAGCCAGAAGCCAGAAATTAACAAAACAAAAAAGAAGATAGCTATTTGCAGATTGTTGACATTCGTCTTGTACGCAGACAGATGTCTTTTCCTGCAAATTATTGTCTCAAACACTAGTTAACAACCATGACTCTCTCTCTCTCTTCTCTATTTAAAATCTATGCAATATCATTAGAAACCCAATTCATAAAAGTTCTCCTGAGCAAAATCTTGATTATCAAACAATGAGAATTTGGCAAACAAAGCGAAGGATGAATATATAATGCATATATGATATCATGTTAAGATGTAAACTCAGGGAAAAGAAAAGGCAAGCTAAGAAAACAGCAAAGTTTTCATTGATGCATACATATAATTTAGAATAACTTCAAAAACAACATAGTAAGAGGAACTACTGAAACCTGACACTCAACTCATTGCTAATAAACCTCTATTTTTCACTGAATTGGGCTAAGTCTCTGCTTCTCAAGCATAGTTTTTCTCATCATCAGAAGAGTTACCACTTGCCGCCGCCTTCGCGGCGGCTAAGACTTTCTCATCTTCACCTCTTTCGGTCTTTTTACCTTGTTTTCCTGTTATGGTCACCACAATTTCCACCAATTCTTCAAATATTCTAACTTTAATCTGTCCTCTCTTTGGGGGGAGAGGGTTAGATTTCCCTTTCTTCACTTGCTTTTCCATAGCTCTGAAAAACTTGGTAGTGCAAAAGAAAGCAGAAGAAATTTTTTCAGTGAGTGACAGAGAAGAAGAAGAAAAAGCAGTTAAGTGGTAAAAGCGAGGTGGGGTTTTATATATATCTTAGTGTGGGGAAACTTAGTACATGATATGAGCCAACTCACTCACTCACAAAATTCAATGCAGTGTGAAAGTGTGACCGCGTAGGAGATTCAAAAGGGACAAATGAAATTAATATACCGCTGCAATTTTTCACACATAACAGCTACATTACATGAGAACAACCAATGGTTTTAAGGTTAAGAGGGTTGTTTGGGATTGCTTTCTATTATAATAGTCACTTGCATCATAATTTTTAATCATAACATAAATGTTTATGCATTAAAAAAAGCCAGAAGAAGTTTATTAGAGTTTAGGTTGCTGAAGACACAGAGCCCTATAAGATTCATTGTCTATTAATGCCTACACCAGTTAAGTTTAACAAGTGTTTTTAAAAAGTGCTTTGTCCAAAATCAGCTTCCTCTCTAAACGTTACAAGCATTAAAATAGTTATAATAAATCAATACTTTTTGTTTCCTATCTCAAGTGTTCCCACTGTTATAGATTATCAAGGGAAAGGAGGATGTAATATTCTCTTCCTCTTTTCATTCCAGACATGCACTGGCATGGAATCTTAAAAGTTTGGCACGCAAAGTAAAAGAAAATCAAAAAGTAATAACAAAAACAATTAACTACCAACCAAAGCAGATTGTAGTAAGTGGGTTAATACTAAGGAATTGTACTAGAAGCAACCTACGGTTGCTTACTTTCAAACAGTAGCTTAATCAGTACCATTTTTTTTTTCAAACTTTTAACAGTATCATCTCATGAAAGACTCATCCCCTTTGAATCCTAAAGAAAAAATATATGAAAATTGAAAAGGACCTCACAACAAACTGATCACCCCCACCACCGTTTTCGGATAAAATTTATACCAATTCCTGAAAAAAAAAAAGTCCCAAGATAAATTGATTGATAGGAATCCACATTATAAATTTGTGTACATGCATATGTAAGATCATATCTAATGCTAATCCTTCCCACTGTTAATCATGTTCAACTTGCATATTCACTGACTATCAGCATAAAGTAAGAAATGTTGTTCTTTGATATTTGTAATTCTATACATAGCTAGGCAGAATAAAGGTACCAGAATGAATAGAACTAAAAAAGATACAAGCAACTTCAGGATCGAATAACAATAACAATATCAATTTATTCCCGAAGAAAATGATATAGCTGCATAAGATTTAATTAATAATCTTATTGCAGTTACTGCACTATATATACAATACATTGAAAGAGAGAGATTGGTTTTACAACACTTTTGATCTTCCTGACCCCATCTTCTAATAATTGGGAATAAAGGAAATTGACAATGAAAGATGAAATATTTCACAGAAAAATACAATAGAGAGCCCACAGTCCAAATTTATACACTAAGATATGACAGCACACAAACAATAAGGCTGTCTTTTGGGGTATGATTCTTCTCTTCTTCATCAACAACAAATGGAAGGAGGAAGAGAAACACAACAAGGCTTAATCAATTACACAAGTAAATCAGGAAATTGAATAATATGGGTGAGTTGTATCATCCTAGTCGGGAATCTGAATGCCCTTCAGAAGTGTAATCACTTTGAGGTGGCGTAGTTGATGAAGAGCTTCCACCTTCTCCTTTCTTTTTCCCTTGTCCAGTTACCATTACTGCGTTCTTTACTTTCTTCGCTATCTCGGCAAATAACTTGGCTTTAATTTGACCTCTCTTAGGAGGAACTCTAGTTTCTTGCCTTCTTGGGGATTTTTTGTCTTCCTTTTCCATTGTTTTGAATTGAAGAAAAGTGACTAAGAGTACTCTGTTTCTAACACAAGGATAGAACTTAAAAGAAAAACTTTCTCAGTCACTGAAAGAGAATAAGAACAAGAAGATTAAGTAAGATAAGTGACTGGTGGACTGGGGGTTTATTTATAAGCAATCTCTAGATTAGTCAAAAGCTCTACACAATGTGAACATAGCGTAAATTAATCAGAAAATGGAAATTCTAATCTTCACTAGTAAACATCAATGAATGCATCATACAGCTGTAATTATTTATTGAATTTATGGATTTAACAATGATTTAACACTTATGGAAGGCCTCGATGGCATTTGGTGAACTTGTACTCCAGTCAAAAGCCAAGAAGATGTTCACTTTCAAGAGTTGATAATATTGATGGAATACAAATTGGATGCCTCCATACCAAAACATGCACATCTATGCATATATCAAAGTAAAAAGCACCTGCATAAATGCAAAGAACTATACATAATTTAACTCGTTATACCAATAATTCACTGAGGACATTGTTGTGTCATCTGGTTTTGATGTTTAAGTTAGGGTTGTCCCATCAATGGGTTAGTCAGAAGCCAATAGAAATGGAGAAAGTAAGAAGGAACAATATAAAAACGTCACTAATAAATTTGTAAATGTTGACGTTGTTCTGTGAAAAGGAAATGCCAAAACAGAGTCAATGGTACCTGTTTCCTTGGAAAAAAATGCGCGCTCATTTGTAAACCATACATTTGGTGCACGATCATATGATCCCAAATTAATGTGAAGATAATGGATAAATTGTCTGGCTGTCAATTTGGCTGTAATGAATTCCTGATTCCAATACTACTTTTGACAATCTTTTCCATGTGAAAAGCTGATCAAATCCAATCCAATTTTTATGTCCCACAATGGTCTAAGTGCTGCAAAATGAAGAAATATGAAAACCTGGACTCAATTTTTGTCAAATATGAGGTGCGAAACAAGTCTGGCACCCATCACTGAAGGTGAAAAGAGAGTGGCTAAAGAGGATAAAGACATTAGATTCCAGGATTAGTCAAGGCAAGTGGCAAGAGCAACGGGTCCTTCACTAATAACTTTCCTGTATTCAAGTATGTTTAAACTTCTAGATTGTTAAAAAAGTTCTCCAGACAAAATGTATGGAAAGTTGTCCAAAGCTAAGACCAGCGCTAATACCACTTTCAATTAATCTTTTGGGCTGCTGTAATACCCGAAACCTTGTATGTTTCTCTCATTACATGGTCCAAAAGTCACAGAATATTCGTATATACCCGTATAAGGTTTGATGACATCTCTAATACCAACTGATACGTACGAACTCACTGGTAGAAGAAGAACTCTCCCGAAAAAACCAGCTTGTAAGAGAAGGGAGTCCAGGAACTCGTATACCCATTAAGATTTATATTCAAATATGATAAAATTTTGGGTGATAGAGAGTAGAACACACCAAACATGAAGAAAGGGATGGTATACTCAGTTAATTATGGTTGAATGGTAAAAAATTTTAATATATTGAATTATACAGGTTCTATTGGTCAGAATAAGGGAATGCATGTATCTGCAGAAACTTATCGACTGAGAATATAAGCAAAGTAGACAATTCCAATTTCATGTATACAAAATCATACAAACTAAACTATCAAAAGAGATGAGAAAATAAAATGAGAATTGTCAACATACAAACGATTTGCAATTAAATTGGGTATCGCCTGGGGGTTTATTCAGTGAAAATTTATTCCTCCTCAAAAGTCAAATGATGAATTCACTGTCTTTGAGACACAAGTTCACAAGGCAATGTCAATTCACAGATCAGAAAGGACAAAGCTTAACATAGCTAAATTTAAGAAACTTTGTGTGTTCTTTGGTGCAATTATAGAAACAAATGGTCATGGTCGGCACAATTTATGGTGAGAAATATATGTGAGTGAGATCCTACTTTATTCCCTAAAAGTAGTCAAAATTGTTGGTTATCAACAAAAGGAATCACAACCAACATTAAAATCTTATCCCTTCCTCCTCTTTCCCACAGAAGAAGCAAAGAGCTACTTTGATTTTATCAATTGCATACCCTCAAACATTAATTCCTTGTATGCCACTCAAAAATGTCACAAGGAACTGTGTTTAGTACTGACTTTGTGGAAGCAGTTTTGGGATTAAAAAATAAATAAATAAAATAATTACAAGAAAGAAACTGTGTTTAACTATTTGAAGGCATTTGATCAATAACAAAAACACTATTCCAAATTCATGAATCTATAATTCTGAGATTACCCAATTGGTAATATGCATGCGCTTGAAGGACTGAATCATGTTTTAAGGTTGATAAATCTTTCTCTCGAAGAGGAAAAAGGAAGAGCAAAAAACAATTAATATTCTTTGATTTGCTTTTGTAACAGTCCGAGCTCAACAATTCTCATGCATATTTCACCCTAGCTAGCTCATTGATTTATTTGTAGGCGCGCGACTTCATCCAAAATGCATCTATATAATTAGTTAGGAAAACTCAAGATTGAACTTTCAAATTGATTAATTGTGTGAGTCAGCTGGACCAGAATCATGTTCCTTGATGGATGGATCTAGCTGAGAAGCAGGAATTACAACACCTGGTTTGTGCTCTTCCCTATATAGAGGCATTCCAACATGATGGATAGGTTGCCTTTCCGGGCTCCCAAACTCCTGAGGAGGATCAGATGATTGATTTTCTGGACTTAAACTTCCTTCATGATCAATTGCTGCAGTTGCAAAATTCCCACACAGAATTAAAGCCATAAGACAAATTGAAACAATCCCATTACTGGAATATTTCCAGCTGCTTGCCATCTTGAACAATGGAATTTAGAAGAAATTAATGCTTGATAAAGGGTGGTTTAAGTTGAAAAGAAAATGAAAAGGTAACGATGATAATAAAATTATACAGGAATTGAAGGTTTTTATATTGTAAATGAGGATTAATTGAGGTTGTTTTGTGAATTTGTTGGTGGTGTGTGTTATCTCAATTTCAATGCCAATATTTTGGTTAATTTTGAACCAATTTTTACCGAGAGAATCGAATCAATGGTGGAAAATTAAAGATTATTAGGGGTCAATATAAAAGCTGGAAGTCGTTGACTGTTACTAACACTTGGCCAAAATATATATCAATTCCTGGATTCCTTCGTTAATGGTGGAATACCCCAAGAAAATTAAACCATAATATTAATTGTTAACCCAAATCATCTGTTGCATTTTTGGGTTTCTCTGTGCCCCAAAACTTGAGACAACGACAAATTGAAATTGTTTGACAAATTAAATATGAACCTAGATTCCTGTTTTGTCTTGCCAGTAAAATAAACAAAGCAACAATTGTTTTACAGATTCACATTCAATTCAGAATCCGGAAAATTCCTACAAAGAGCACCCACAATTATCACTTCACAGATTCAAAGATCTCCAAAAAGGCACTAAACCCTTAAAACACTTATCCACTAGGACCACAAATTACAAATTGGATAGATAATAAAGAGTTCACAATTGTTCAATACATTTGACGAAATCAAATATAACTTTATAAAGTAATTCTGCCAAATGCATGCTGATTTTAAATCATAAATTGTATTATATTTATTAATACGATAGTAACGTGTTACACAAAATATTGAATGTCTTAGAAAAACTAAACCTTGAAACTAGCTTGAGTTTCTACATAGCGCAATGGTTGATTTTTGGAAGGTGAATCTCTGGCTGAATAAAGTTGTTTCCGCCGATAAGCTTTCGGACAATGTACTCGTTCGCCTTCTGGGTGAGATGAAACCCATCTTCTCGAAACAACACCCTCCGATTATTCTAATTCTTGCGAAGAAGAGCCATGAAAGCGTTGTAATGATCAGTGTACAATATCTGAGAGTAGGAAAGGCTGTCTCCAATTTCAGGAAGAGTCTGAGACTGAGCGTAAAGACCATCAGACCATGCTTGAGCTGATTGTTGTGATTCTTAGCAAAGTTGTTGAGCCCTATATGACAATTGTCTGCATCGAACTCGGCCGGATTGACGCTGTGAGGTAATGACAGATAACCGGGGAGACATCCTAAGGGTAGCATTCCGTGGACTAAGATATTGGATACTACAGCTTTTCTTATTTCAAACAACATTTTTATGATGCTGTCGGCTATGGTGTGTACTTTTCAACTTCTTGGATTGATTTGCAGCTCATGAATGCGTATTTGTAATCGTTGTTTCCAAGATCGACCACGAACAAAGCCCTCTGAAGCATCTGTCGACACTCGAGACGATTCAAGTAGCAGACAAGCGGGAGATAATTGCCGAAAGAGACAAGCTGTGATGTTATGGAGTCGGTGAAGGAGTCAGATGGAACTTCTATACCATTGTCTTGAAGAAAGGATTTGCGAAGAGCTATAGTGCATTCAGTTGCAAAGTTTGCACCGCAGTGAAGTTGGTCGTATTGTTGCTGTGAATAGAGTTTTGGAGAAGGAAGATGGAAGGATGATCGATCATGAGAGAACCGAGATGAGACCGGGAGAAGAATCTCTGACCCCAAAGCTGTAAATGGCGTTAAACGGACATTTGAACTTGAGCATCACAGGAAGTGACAAAGACAGATGACAGAACTGTAACAAGAAGGATCATGAAACTGAAAGAGAGAGAAGCCATGGTGTTGGTGTGTAAGCAGCACAGATTACACAAAAATCTGTATATTTATTAATTGACTTTATTGGTCCACGAATCCGAAACGGCGTCCGACCACCTCGGTAATCAACACCCTTCCTTTAAAGACTTCCGGAAATTGCTGGATCCGTACGGTACCAACCTATCGGGCCAAGATCAGATCACAGTTCCCAAATCTTGACTATTAACGGTCCAGATCACGATCACGGGCAACTTAAACACAAACTTACTTTAAATTAAATATACAACTGTATAAGGCCATCATTCATCAATCTACAGAAGCTAACAAAAGTACAATCATTCCTTGCCCACTTAAACACAACCCCCACTTTACTTACCCACAACCCCTACATCATCAAATCACAAGTCACCAACATACTTGGCCCCCCCACATCACATCGAGCCAAGTGGCACTAAGGACACGTGTACAGTACAGACAACATCACATGATAATGACACGATAAAACATGATTCAACTACTTCTCCACAATTTCGTGTTGTTTTTGTTTTTTGGTTCAATTTTTTAAATCCTCCATCCAACCCACATTTTCCGAGGATAAAGTTAATTTAAAATTAAATCATTACTTAGTGACTACTAATCAATAATCATATCAACTTGTCGTTGTTTTATTCATTAAGTCTTATGATCAAATTAGGATAATAACATCCATTTTTCTAAATTTTTATATTTTCTTAAATAAAAACATAATTGTTCATTTATATTAAATATGGTCCAAACCCTTATTGAAATAATCAAACTACCCTTCTAATAGTGGATTTTAACCATGACAATCCATCAATAAGCAACTTAAAATAAGGGTATTTTAGTAATTTCGTAAGAATCACGGACTTATTTCAAACAAACAGGAAAAGTTTTATCCTCAAATCGGAAAAAAAAAATCATAAAGATTACCCAATTCTATATCAACCAAACCGGGTTTTTTTTTTTTTTTTTTTTTTTTAAATTTCATTTTGTAGTTTTATTCATACAACTGGGAAATGACAGCTAAGCTTTGAGGAGACTTGAGAATAGGGACTTGGAGAAATTGAAAGGCGTGATTAAAAGAAGTGAGAAGCGGTGCCACTCAATGACAGAATATATTCTAAGGGCACCATACGATCTTAAGTTTATTGGATACGTTATATGTTGTTCCAAGTAGGAACTGTAACAAGCGTGAAGTGACACAAAAATCTACCAACTGAAACGAATGTTGCTCGCACAACTGTGAACTTAACAGTCAGGGCCGGATGATATGTCTGTTTGTTTCTCGAGAAACTGAACAAATGGTTAGCTCTACAACGCTCTTCACCTCTCTCTTTCTCTCTCTCTCTGACTCCGGCACCCCCTGCTATTCTTCTTTTTTTTTGGGTTTGTGCTCAAAATCACATTTCCTTCATTTATTTACTTTTTTACTATATTTTAACCAAACGTATATTAAAGATTAAACTACAAAATTTGGATGTTTCTGGCTAGTTGCCTTTCCGGGAATCTTATCTTGTGCTCTCACTTATATTTTATGCCTTTTTGGCATGTGTCTTGCTGCATGTTATCTTTAAAATGGAGTTCGGGCTATGACCTTGTTTACAGCCCAAGTTTAAGACTTTTTTTTTTCCTGTTTATTTTATGATGTTTAGAATCGAAATTCTGGTTTCTGACTTCACTAACTCCTTCATTTTCATATAATCTCTTTCGTAAACTTGGGTTTCTACCTTCATGTCCTTCGCTTTTGAATGATTGCTTATATCATTCAACTGGGTTCCTGTAGGTAGAAAAAGATTTTTAAAAATAATTAAAAATATAAATTTGGTTGTTACCTTTCCATTCCATGTCTAATTGCAAAATTTGTATTTTTTTTCTTCATTTCTGTTGATAGAGTTATTTTTTCATATTCTTTATCATATATTTTCTGTTGAATTCTGATTCAAAATATATTATTTTCGCAGCTGGAAGGACAATACAAGTGGACCACCAAAATTGAAAAAGTTGGAAGGAAGATGAAACGGATGGCTGAGAAATTTAAAGTGGCAATTTTGTA
>JAXCLQ010000006.1:2324553-2371825 GCA_035584115.1 Cedrela odorata | reverse complement strand
CTTCTGCTTCTGCTTCTGCTTTTCCTTTTCCTTACGCTTTTGCTTCTCTCATCCATTCCCATCCCCATTCCCATTCCGAATACCTTAATTAGGCTTTTAGCGGTTTGAGCAGTCATTTCATTTTTAAGACCTACGATTGGAGTTTGGAATTTGGAATTTGGCTACCAATAGTACCGTAGGCATACTCAACTAAACTACCATTAATACCATCAACTCATATACATTGTTACTATTACAATACAATACAAATACAATAGATTCATCGTCATCACCAACACAATGACAATGTACTGCCTACCTATCATATTGGTTGTGGACCAACTACACTTCTCATTGCCACCTATGATTTATACTATATATCCCTTTTATTTATTGGGTTTTTCATCATTATTTCCATATTCATATTATTACTTTTACGTTTGTTTTGGTCTGGTGGTAATACTCATCATGTTTGTTACACACTTGGGCACGTTAGTTGATGTTGATTTCATAAATAGTATGAACAAATTTACATTAACTTTTATTGAGTTAGAATTAATATCTATTTATATCCATGAATGCATAGATTAATAGGAACCAAACAAGTTGCCACTTTTGAAGTAACATACAATATATATTTAAAATGGAAAGGGCATGCTTCTCTCTTTATTCTTTATAAAGCTTCTATTATTTTAATATGGGTATTATTTGTGGAGCATATGATTTGAAATGGGTAGCATATGTTGTCCCTTTTGTGGGGTGCATTCTTTTGCTTAAACATACACATGCTTTGCTCTTCAATTTGTCCATAGCCAATACCCAATCCATTGGTCTCCCCTCTCTTCCATGTGCCCTTCCTCACTAAAGTCACAACCCTTTTGTTCTTCCTTTCTTAGCTAGCTAAAATTAATAGATGAGTTACCTAATTCTTGATATTTCACTAACTCTTTCATTGTCTTTTTCTCTCATCCTATCCACTAGCATGGTTGGTGGCTCAAATTTTTTTAAAAATCTCTTTCTTCTGCTTCTCCAAGAGTCACTATCAAAATTTTATGGCCAATAAAACAGTAAGATGCATTAATCATACATGGGCAAACTTTCACCATTTTCATAGTCAATGGTGAGGTTGATATGAATACGATTGCAATGCAACACCCAAACCCCTTATATTATATATATATATATATATATATATATATCATGCAAGTTTTTAATGGTTTTTGCAATCTCAAAAAGTACTTTTTAAAGTATATTATTCTCTTGAAATACCAATCTTTCTTGCATTTTTCTGTAACTGATTTGTGTGCCCACAATAACAATGTCAACAAAAATAAATTAATGGCTAAGTAGTTGCATTGCTGCCTCATGTGAAAATTTGGTTGGCTGGAAATTTTGGGCCTGAGACTTTTGATTGAATTTGGACAAATGAGCCTTCAGTCTTCATATATATATATATATATATATTGGTACAAACAAGGTAGCATTTTGAGTGGCTTTCTGGTCTACCAAACCAAGAGCACTAGCCATTCAAAGATATATATATATATATATATATATATATTGGTACAAACAAGGTAGCATTTTGAGTGGCTTTCTGGTCTACCAAACCAAGAGCACTAGCCATTCAAAGACTATCCTAAAAGCACTTGTGTTCATTTACCCAAACATTATAGGCCAAAAGTGATTCTTGAATTAGATGTTCATTTCATTTCTCTCCTGGTGACTTGGTCTGGTGATGGATGGTCCCATGATGCAACGAATAACTACCATTTAACTGCATTAAATTAACTATGAGGTAAGACAATTGCTGGATTTTGACTTGTAAGATTTTCCTTTAGGGGAAAAGTCGAGTCGATAGTTTTTATGAAGAATGATTAGACATTTAGCTTCAGTGTTACATAAGCATGGTAAGAAGGTGAGAAACCCCAATTTTCTTAGTGGCAAATATTTGCTTGCAAAGCTTCAAGGAATTAGACATCACACATACAACTCATTTTGTCCCTAAAATCAATTCAATTATTGCATCATTATTATTATGCATTCCTTAGTATGGCTGCTGTGGAACATTTTTTTAGGTCAATACGTTTCACGACACACAGTTGGAAATAACTTTTAACATGAACTTATTGAGGACAGGGCGACTGGAATAAAGCTGATTGATTAATGCAATGCATCACCAAAAACTGGAACTGAATTGAAATAAAACCATTTCAAATCCATTATAATACCGTACAAATGATCTAACGTGTGAATGACCACAACAATTCCCCTTCAACATAAATAGAACACAGGGTAAAGCAACTCAACAAATTATCTTCCACGGTTAATGCCTATATAACTCGATCAATATGGACAACTCTTCTCCCTTTCTTGAATGTTTCAGTATAAATACGTCTCAATCTCTTAAAATTTGTGGTTAAAAACGACTGTTCTGCACGAAGAAAAGAAGCTTCAGGATTTCTGAGCAAATAATTCACAGGTAATTATATCGTCCATGGTAGCCGACCTCCCGGCACCTAAGACAGGAACTAGGTTAAAGATAGAGTCTCCATCAATTTTGATACTCTGATCCTTTTCGGCAAGTTCATTAAATGCACCAGTGAACATTACTGAAAGTGTTTCCACAGGCATGCGAAGGCTTGTCGGGAAGTAGAGCCTCAGATTCTATGCAAAAGAAAAGGCACAAAGTGAGAATAATACTGAAAACAAAAATAACAGACTACCAGTAAAATGAATAACCAGAAACTATATATCAAGATCAACATCTAAGAGCAATTAATTTAAAAATTATAAAAGGCAGTGTTTATGCAAGAAACCCACCATTACGTCTACCCAAGAGAAATTGTTTTCCACAATAATTTTATTGAGAAGATAAATGCAAAATCTTGATACCCTTTCCATTTGCCCCTCTGTCAGAGACATTTGACAGTCCCTGTTCCAATCAGCATCCAGGGACTCAGAACAGATCTTTACAGCAATTTCACCAGTGATAGATAAAATAATGGCACATATCTTTTTGCGAACAAGACATTTCTGGAAGCAAGACTGATGCCAATCTACATCCTGAAAGCCCCAATAACTGGGTGCCTTCATACAAGATAGGTCCTGTGCAGTTTTGTCAGTTGTTTCTGAATCCTCGGGGACATAAAGAATGGGCTTTACTTCCACAAGTGTTCTGCAATACCAAAAAAAGATTCCAGTATATTTCAGTTAAGCATAATGTATCATACATGGTAAATGATACAATTTTGTTTCAGTGAAAAAAATTAAAAACTGAGATAAAATGTTTATTTTATGATATTATTATTACTATGAATTACAAAAAGTATCCAGATTCAAGAAATAATTCATTAAATCAAGCAGTTACGACAAGCCTTATTGTTTCAGGAGACATTACCTTTTCGGAAGGTCAGAGGCTAGGACATATAGGAAAATGGGATCAAGTACTTTAGACATGCTTTCTTCTCCTAAACGAGAGAATCTCATTTGCTTTAGGAAAGCATCCAGCTTGTCATTTATTTTGAGTCTCTCTGATGATGCAACATGCATTGAACAGTAAACAACAAAGAAAATAGCAGAGGTAGATATTGAACAATTAAAGCTTTTTGCCACAGCTTCACTGTTTTGTAGTGCTTGTTCCAATTCCGCAATAGGGCCTCCACTACAAAGAGTCATGGTGGGAGGATCAAGACCCAGCTGCCCAGCCATGTGAAGAACTTCCTTATGCAAGGTTGCCTGAAAATAACAGATTGAATTAAAAAAAGATTGACTAGACAGTAACTTAAAAAGGCAGGACCATGCGATTGTATACATGTAGAATGACGGTAGCAGGCATGTACAAATATAATCAAAGTTGTCCTAGGAAATACTTTAATAGTTATTCAACTAGCAACTTATTATACCTGACTATATGGTCCAATGCAACTAGGTGCCCAGCAGGAAATACTCTGTACATGCAAAACTCTTTTGCTTTGGTCATTTGCCACCAGAACTTCTATGTATGCCTTTCCCAGACCCACTTGCAACAAAGACAGCTCAATTGTACTGCGGGATGGAACACCAAATGGGCACTTCTCATGTGTAATAAATTTCACATATGTCTCATTTGCTATAGCAAATTCATTCATATCAGCAATGTAAAGATGTATATAGAGGACATGCCCCCAACCAACACCATATCTGAGAAGTTGTGATTCAATTTGCTTTAGAACAACAGTTAGATCTTCTTGCAAACCTGTCAATAGGGAACATCCCAAAACAATCAACCACATAAAATAAGCAGCAAAATAATTGCATGCAACGTCAATTGCTCATATATCATTATAGTTATGTTTACCTGCTGAAGATTTTTGCCGATCTTGCAACCAGCAACATATGGAAAATGTATTTTCCTTCTTCGTCCTAGAGATGTGAAGTCTGTTATATGTAACTTCAACTAAATCAGTGACATCAGCTACAGAGTGGCATGTAGCATCACATCTTTCAGAACAGTCTCCATGCACTTCAAATACTCCTTTTTTCTCCTGAAAGAAATTCTTATTTTCTTCATTGCCTCTTAATGAGGCAGATCCTGCTTTATTTTCCAAATGAAATGCCAAGGGATGAAGGACCCCAACTGGAGCTATGGAATCTGTGGAGTGCAGGACAACTTGAAATTCATCGAGCACAATTCGAGCATTCTGAAAATTATAGATGTTCTAAGACTCACAGAAAATGGCAAAAGAACAAGGACCATAAATTTCATTGACAGAAAGGGCATTAATTTTTATAACAGCATCACTAGAGTAAAATAGACAACACTTGTGGAAAAACACGTGATGCTAAGAAAATGAGTGACATATACCAGATATAGATATAAATATACAAATAAAGTAAGATGAACAATATACTAAGAAAACTGCAAATTTCCTCCTTATCACCTACCAGAAGGGTTTTTTTTATAGAAATTAAGAAGAAATGGAGAAAGAAGAAGTAATGGTAGAGAATAATTGGATAAAACTGAACAATTGAAAAGGAATCTGGAGTGAACTTACAACAAAGAGAGGGCAATCAAGTGTCAGTGTTTCATATTCCCCTCCCTCACCACACACATTTATCCCATACAACCTGCCAAAGATATGACAAAATAAATAGAATAAGTATATCATTATGCTTGCAATACGCTACATGACATACATATTAGAGAAATTAAGAAAAATAGGAGAGAGTGTGGTATACTCTTTCAATTTATGCAAATAAGGATCCAAGACTGCTATTTCTTTGCCCAAGTGTTTTCCAGGGTCCAACCCCATGGCTGCAACCTGCAATGAGAGATGTTTCACTTAATATGCATTGAGACTCTATGTATGAAGAACAAAAGATTCCTCTAAATTTTAATCCGAAACAAAGACCAAGATATTACTACAAGATGAAGGCAGCAGACTTCCAGTATTAGCAAAGAGCACGCAATGTACATCCATATAAACGTAAGTTTCTTCCATGGACTATCAGTTGCAATTGTCATAGAACGATGAATGGACAAAAACTAGGTAACACATGAAACTTGGAGGAAAAAGCAATTACTTTCTGATTTCTGAATTAGTTGGTAATTTAAATGCTGCCAGCCATAGCTAGGGGTGGGCATTGTCGGTTCAGATCGGTTTTGATCCAAATTCCAAACAGATCCAAAACTGTCGGTTTTGGTTTAGACCAAACCGGTTCAAACAACCGACAGTAGATGATAAACCGAACAGAACCAAACCAACCAATATATTGGTTCAGTTTGGTTTTTGTAGTTTAGTTTAAGTCCAAATCAAAAACTGAATCGATAGTTATAAGTTAGATTTTTTCAAACCGACAAATTTTCAAACCAATTAGTTCGGTTGTAAACAGCCCACCCCTAGCCACAGCTAGCATTTTGGAAGGTTTGGATATAATATTTATTAAAAGATCTTAGAACTACCAGAAATAAAATATAATCATTTAAAAATATTAATATCAAATCCTATCACTCATAAAAGCAAACACAATGACAGAAAGAAGTTGCAGAGTCTTTATCAATTAAAGAAACAAAACAAAGGGGCCAACTGAAATTAACTTATACCTTAACTGTAATAGCCTTGATGCCATTTGTTATCTGGATAGGAAAACAAGGATAATATCTTATGAGACAAGAAATCTGAATGTTGATTGACTATCACAACCATATTCATGAACCAAAAATTTACCATTTCTTGAAGGAGCAACGATTGGTCTTGTTTCCACAAATATGCCAGAGACACTAACCCTAACCTAGAACAAACACTTTCCACACGTAGCCTTTGGTAATCTGAAGCAATAGCACCAGATGATACTGCTGTGACCGAGGGTATTTGTCGTTTTACTTCTTTTAACAAAATATACATATCTTCGACCTCATCTCCAGGAGTCATTCTGTAGCTAAGCTTTTCATTCCTATATACACAATAGAGTGCAAATCTATGGTGAAAAAATTGCAATTAATTTTGAGGGCAAATCTACAGATAAGACAACAGCAGCTTTTTCCCTAATAAATTTAAATAGAGAGAGTTGATCATAGAACATCTGCATACTGATTACAATTTATTCTAAAAGATTCCAACAATTTAGCTGGTAAAAGTATCAATTAGGCATTATCTTCCACATTATTATGGGGCATAAGCTAGCACGCTTTATGTACATAAGCATATTTTAGCATGGTTAACTAGGCTCTTCCACTTATTCGATATTTGTTTTTGATAATTTCTAATCATATATTTCATATGAACAAGCTCTCAAATTAGTAAAAATGCAACTTACTATGCACCCATATAATTAGATAAACACATTGTTGTTAACTGAATAACAAATCCATATTAGCTACAATAACCAAACGTCGAGATCATAAATAGGCCAAAATACAAATTATGACATGACACCTGAATATAACTATGCCTATGCAAGTTCTTTTAAGTAAAGAGAAAATTCGAACTTGCATAAAAACAAGACAACGGATATACCGCATAAAATGGCTTGCCTTGTGGATCCATGTATCCGTCTTCTGAACAATGGCAATCCCATGCACTCTGCATAGCTTACAATTATTTGGTGCCCAACCTAATAAAAAATGCATTCAACAGCCCAAATCATATAATAAACAATACAAATCATTTTACAAGTAATTTAAGGTACCATTAGCGCTTTAGTCGAATCATTTTCAACAGAAGCGCTAATTTAGAAGCACTTAACAAAGCTTTATCTAAAAGCACTTCTAGAGTGCTTTTGATATCACCAAAAACACTTCCAAGTAACAGAAAGTGCTTTTCCAGAAGATTCGACATAAATATAGTTGAGATAGAATTACTAAATGAGAGAGACTTCTTAGTTCTTACAGTTTGATACATGTAGCTATCCAACTCATCAACTGAGTCATCGGCCGGCATCAAATTCGCCAACGCGACAATCTACACATCACCGATCATTAATTCTTTTGTTAAACAAAATTCATTTCGTTAAGTAATTAAAAAACATTTCGTTAAGTAATTAAAAAAATTGTTTATTCAGAATTAACCTGGTGACCGTAATCGATGCACTTCATCATGGCGTAACAGCTGTCCTTGCCGCCACTTACTAGCGCCACCACCTTCATCTTTCTTCTCTTTCTCCGCCTGTTACCACCGTTGCTGTCACCACCAACTGCAGCACTTTAACCCACTACAGTCTGCTAGTCTACTTTGGTTAGGGTTGCTACTACTTATTAGACAGTTTTTATTATTATAATTATTATTCTTTTATTCAAAGAACGGCACTTTCAGCATTTAACATAGTGACCAAAATACCCACTTTGCAAGTGAATTTACAGTTTAAACACTGGACAACTGTAAACAGTCAATTACACCGTTCTGGTTTACGCCGACAGATTCCCTTCCAAACCGTGAATACACATTGCGGTGATTGTCTTCAATGCTGAGCAATACACAACGTTAAAGACGATTTCTCGCCTTACAGCTTTTATGAATTTCTACATCATCTTGCCAAATTTTATCAGTTTTCCAAATTTATTGACAGGAACGGGGATCGGAATTTCGAACAAAAATTCGTTTGATTGTTGAGATATGGGTCAAGCGTGCTCATCTGTGCTCGACTGGTCAATCAACACCCTCATTTGACATTTCTAGCTCTTGCTGATCAATCTAAGTGCAGTTTAGATTTCTAACAGAGTAACATCAGGCCTGCATTGGCCTCACCTGCGTCTCCACCATCTTTATAGCTTCTTTTCTTCTTGTGCATCCCATTCTGACGTTTGTTATCATATCTTATGAATGGAACGACTACTCAACACAGACAAATAAAATTTAAGTGCATATACTAAATTATTCAAAAGGGAAGACTTCCAGTAATGTTCCATAGCATGAGGATCAGATTGGTTCTTCAGGGCTGCTTTGACAATAGTTCAGTTGTTGAATTTAAGCAACCTATAACACTTTCTACTATTTGTTAATAACAGAAATGAGATAAAATGGAAATAAACAGCTTGAAGACCATAATCCAAACTAAAAATGCTAAACAAAGAACAAGCTTTGAATACCTGCCCACTCATCAGACCATACAAATGTGAGTATTATGGAAGAACCAACGACTAAATTGAGAAGACCCGAAAAATTGACGAATTATAATCTTACAAATTGAAACGGAATAAAAAAAAAAAAGGTTACATGCTCTGAACTACTAGAATGAACTTGATTATCACCTCTCAGCAAAACATTCAATGTGCATGAACTTCAATATGATGGGGCAGCGTGATTCCATTGCAATAATTGTTTATCAAATTATGCACACAATGGCCTCATAATTCTTCTGGCTGGTGCATCAAAAGATATATGCAAGGCAAGGCCAAGCTCGATATTTCCCCTGATCAGGTCACAGATATCAGCAAAGCCCCATTGAAGGACTGATCCTTCGAGTTGAAGGTTTCTCAGAATGGTGCCCAATATAGAAAAAAAGATCTGCTTACCGAAGCTTTTTTGGGAACACCTGTACTATGAGTACACATGATGAGCTCCCAGATTGCATTTCAGTAATAATAACAAAGACAATATGCTCTTGAACACAATTACTGGAATAGTGGGGCACATGTATATAATCAAGTAACAACATAGCATAGAACTGGCTTACAGATATACTACACCAAAAAAATCAGAATTTTTAGAGCTCCAATTACAGTTGTTGCTCCAGGTAAGTGGTAACTGAACTTTACCTAATTAAACTCAGAAAGGAGCCTCAAGGGACTCATCCCAAACTTCTGCACTTCCATTGGAGGCATCTTCAACATCTTCTTCCATTGAAAGCCTGATGTATTCTCTATGGGCAAAGCGATCCCATTCTGTCAATGTAGGGTTTTCTCGCTCCTGTAACATCAAGGCTGTCACCAACACTGACCAAGTAGTAATTTTCTCAACTCTATTAGTGAACAATGAGCCAAAATCAAAGTACTACATGTACCTGACGAATGAGAAATGGATCACGAGTTTCAAAGGCCATAAATTTATTAAGGTTGAAAAGAATATTAAAAATGCTTCCTGAAAGTTTACAACTCTTCAAGTCATGCAGGGTAATATAGCTCTCATTCTGCAAGCAAAAGAAATCCAAATATCAAACACAATCAGAAAAATCCAACAAGAATCAGTTACAGTACAATCTCCCCACAAAATGACTTCTGGAGGAAACAAATATCTACTTATAGCAGAACGTAAAAAGATCCATCTTAGAAGTTCTAGGCACTAAATCCACCATACATGTTAGGATAAAATAAGAAAATTATAACTTAGAACCTAGCAAGGCCAGAACAATTGACGGCCATGAAAAGCCAATTTTCTTGAACACATTTGCACACACACCAAACATACAAAAAAGGAATATCACAAGCAAAAAGAGACAGACACAGAAAGTGAAAATCAGGGAAATCAAAAGTGTAAAGGACAAACCTCTGGTCCAATCATGTCAATTATTTGACACAATATATCCTCAAAGAGCACGGGCTCTTGGGCCATACATTCCATTCGATGCAACTGCTCTTCATAAAAGAATTGCATTTCATTCCGTGTGAGAACTCCATTTCCATCCAAATCTATACACTTGAACCTGGTCAATACATATAATGTCACAACTTGATCACAATTAATAAAATAATGAACCCTTCACTCCAACTAACCATTGAAACAGAAATTTTGTTGCGGATAAATATAGTACAAAGATGACATTCATGAGAAGCAAAATTTGAAATTTATCAAATTCGGAAACAGAGTTAAGGACTGATTCAAACAAGCTTCCTACACATTTAATTTTGTATCAGTGACTACAATTGAAGAAAAATATATATCAGTGATGCCTTACACCATATTTGTCCTCCACTCTAGCAATTTACTATGGTCATATGTTTTAAAAGCTCATGTTTCATTGACTCAGAAATAATTTTGAAACAGTTTACTACACATTTAATTTTGTATCTCTCTTTTTTTCTTCTTTTTCCTCCGGACAGGAAATTAAAACTCAAAGCACACAAATTGAACAAGCAAATCACCACAGCTGTGCAAGCAGGAAATTGACTAACAATCTTGAGTCAGAGAATGAGTGAAATATACCAATATTCGAGGCTAGGTTCGGATGACTTGTCCTCTTCAGATAGTATGAAGTAGACAAAGTCTTCATACCCCATCTTTCCTTCCACCTTACTAGTGAACTTTCTTGGAATCTGAAATGACAGCATGGCAAACATAATAGACAACTCCAAACTTAAAGGCAAGTATCCAATAAAATACATCCTTTCTATCTAAAAAATAGAAAGTAATCTGGTCTCAAGAACAAGAGAGTCATCTGCCTGACAAACCTGAGAAAAGATTCTATCAACAATCCTGTAGGTAAGCGCATGGTTACCATATCTGATAAGATTCTCCTTGTCGATCAAGAAATCATGGTCCGTATCTAGCTCCCAAAACTTGCAGTAGATAACGTAAAAGTGTTCGTATGAGAAGTACCTGTGAGTATGATCATATCAACAAAAGGTGAAAATATTAAGAACTTGATCCTGACAGCCCGTACTAAGCTCAACTAGCAAGTGCAGAAATGCAAATTCACACATACAAACCCAAATGTGTGAATGTGTGGAAACGCTTTTTTTTCCTCTCTCTTTTACTTTTTTTTATTTTTGATAAGAAACTGAAAAACTGTATTAAAAGAGAAATGTGTGAAAACTGAATAGCAACTTTTCGTGAATTTCCTGTTTACACGAATTGTAGACAACGAGTAATTTATACTCAAAAGAAAATCTCTGTCGAGTTTCAGCCAATAACCTACCTTAAAACTTTGTTGATGTCCTCTTCTTCATCTGCATATTGCATTGCATCAATTAAGTTTCCGCGTTTCAACTCCCTGAGGGAAAGATGACCATTTCCAGATCTATTTATGTAGTAAAATATTCTGTATATTACAGTTTCAGCTGTTGCAACAAAATTTAAAATTAGAAGCAGAGCATATGACAAACACGTAGCATATAGAACACAGAACAATTGAATTTTGGACTAGAAAATGATTGACGCCTCCAAACATTTATATTGATTTATGCTAGCTAGCTGCCACATGCATGACTCCTCTCCCAGTAAATTTAAGCAACATATCAGATGGAAACAGTGTTAAAAAAGTCGACATCAAACAACACACATTCCTGCTTCACTATTCCCCTACTGTTTGCTAGTAGTATATGATACAATGATATAGATGGTACAAAACATTTATGCTTCGAGTCATATCTGTCAACAAATAAACAAATTGATAAACTTTGAATGTTCTGATCTTTCAGTTTCATCATTATAACAAGAAATCAATTTGGCTAGCAACACATCTGAAATCATGCCAGACCATTAAATCAATGTTTCAAGCCAATGAGCCAACACATTATAAGTGGAGGGAACTATTTCTTGCAACAATATGATGCAGGGAGAACTAGTTCTTGCAAAGTAAAAAGATCAAATTTGTTAAAGAACACATCAGAATTGAGAAAGCAATCTACAGCTAAATAATAGGTCAAGAACGAACCATATCTTTCCTGAAACTCCGGTGTGCTCTGTAAGAACTCCAACCCAGGATGAGTAGCCAACAGTTCTCTAAGTACAGGTTTAAAATCCTCCTGTGATCAAGTTGGAGACCATTCTCAGATATGAAATTCATATACAAGTTAAGTGAATAACTAACAAACCCTCAAAAGACGTTAATGATGACAATATCAGAAAATTATTTTGAATTACTAACGCTAAACTCCATAAAACCATACTTTATATACACGTATGCACACACACACACACACACACACACAGAGCAGTCAGCAACTGCATCATAGATATTAAATTAAATGAAAATATAACACATTTATAAAAGAACAAAATAAAAACTTGAAAAGAATTACAGATAAAAGCACCTGAGTGAGGTACTTGAGATCTGGTTGCTTCAGAATTGAAAATATCTGGGTTGCTGTATCCATTGTCAGCATGTTGCCATTTATCCAATAATCAACAAATGCATCCCTACAAACAAGTTAGAAGAAAACTTAAAGCGAAATTACAACAAAAATGGTTTGCAGGGGAGCCACTCCACTGAACACTTTACAAGACAAACTAGAATGAATCAGCAGTAAAATCTACTTATTGCCTTCCATTAATAGTGATCTTCTTTAGAACAGCTGGTGCCTCAATATGACTAAAGACAGTATACTCTGAAATGTAACCAAAATTTTCACTTCAAACAAAGCAAATCAATCAGAACTTTAAACGAGTTCCGAGCTGTAATCCAAGTATTTCAACTGATAAGGGCTAACAAAACCCTTACATACATCAAAACTACTTATTAGCATTAACCTCAGCCCCAAAGACTGGTCAACATCAAGAACCTAACTCAAGGGATCTCAAGAAAATGTATTGTTTACTGATATGATACGGTGAAGATCAGAACAGAAGAGTTTCAGGAATGGTAGACAACTTGCTAGAGTCAATGAAAGAGTTTCCCATTTTAAAAATCAATTATAAATTAGCAACTCTGAACATGATAAAATAACCCCACTAGTTATCATAGTTGATAAACAAATTGTGCCACTCTTGCCCCTACTTTCCTCGGAAAAGACAAAACGGCATACCTTGTCACAAGACCAGTGTTGTTAACATCAATCTTTCTGAAGAGAGCCGTGGAGAAGAAAGAAGGTAGCTTGCAGATTTCCTTGGTAACTAATTTAAATTCTGAAATACCAAAATAAAGGAAAAAGAATTAGAGGTCTGTTCTAGAGATGTCACTTGTACTGATATCTTATGCCCATCTCACCTTGAATCTGCAGTCCATCCGCGTGGCCATAGAAAAACTGATTGGTCCGAAACAAACATTGTTCTTTTAGTTCATTTGGAGGCGGACGCCCATTCTGGAAGTAAAACTGCAAGTATTTCATATATCTATATTAGTACTTATAACCTAATTTGCCCTCGAAATACAACTTTGACGTAGTAAGCACACAACAGTGATAGTCCAGACAACAATAGCAGAAAAAATGCAAAAAGATCTCATATTTTTTTATTCCCTTTTCCCTCCTTCGTTCATGAAACAAGGCTACTAGATTATTAAATCCAAAAAACACAGTTTTTCAAACCTGAGGTATGAACTCTTTCACTGGCTCACTAACTACTTTCAGAGGAGAACCTAAGTTTGAAAGCCCAGCCCTCTGTTTCACCACACGAGGGGAACCAGATGAGCTTCTTGGTGAAAGTGGAGGGGCACTCCCAGCAGGAAATAGAGAGGGCAATGAATTGGTTGTGGAAGCATGTGGACTAGAAGAGATCCCAGCAACATTCAAGGGACCTGCCTTTGCATCATTAATCAATGATGTCACCTAGCCAAAACAGGAAACAAAATAGCAGTAGTTGAGCAATTATGTCACTGATACATAATTCTGAGAAACATTAAAAATGATGCATTCCATATATGAGCTCATGAAAAGTGTAAGTTGTGAAAGTGAAAAAAAAATTAACAGTATAGGCATCTCTTCATAAATGGAGTATGGGCCAGGCGACTAGCTGTTCCATTTTAATAACTGAAAGTCGCATTAGTTTAACCTAGTAAAAAAGTATGTTATATTTGCAGACAGAGTAAATGACAACTGGGTTTCAATCAAAATCACTGATAAAGCATCAGTAGAAATAAAAAATTGCAATTAGACTTTGCCATAAATAACTCCATTAACCCCCTTGAATCTCATAATTTCTAGTCATTATTCGGTCTCGCACTAGTACAAATAATATTCATGCAGTAATCCAATAAAACAGCTCTTAAATACTAACTACTATCCCCAAACCACATTGAAAATAACCCCATTTTCAAATTGACATGAATCGTAGCCAACCATCAGAGTGAACACCAACACCAAAGCCATAAACAACATCGAGCAGCATCAAACAATCCCACCATCATTCAGGCAGAGATCACCGCCAATAGTGTAATGTTTCATAGTTCAATTGGATATCCAAAATGGCCATATCTCTGAACCAAATGCTGCCAACTCAAATTCATCCAGATATAAAAATAAATTCCAACTGCTTCTCGAATAAGTTTTAGGCTGAAATTTACTACCATAAAGTTAAACATTGCTTCAATGTGCTCTATTTGTCTACAGTCCATCAATCCTAAGTTACAAAACCACCACTGACTATAAGATATGCCATCACAGTCAATTTCCATACTTCAAATGAAATTTTTGTTAGTAAGCTAATATCTCTATTCTAATCCAGAAGCCTTAACAAAAAAATATTTATTAACTGAAAGTCACATTAGTTTCCAATATCCATTGTTTTCCAGTTTTCACCAATTCAGCAGCTTCACAGTGATTGACAACATAGCATCTCAGTAAAAGAACATTTTAATTCAACGTCCCTGCATAGGCTGTTGTTCCCCACACAAAGCCAGTCAGCAAGAAACTGAAAATTAAGTGACGAAAACAGCAACCCCAGTAACTAAATCGATAAAAATAGAAAAAAGATGTTAAATTATCGTCAAATGAACCCAGTACACTCCATAAATTCAGCCAAATATGTTATTCAACTGCCATCATAGTACACCCTAACACTCCAACCAAACCAAGCAAATACGCAACCTAGTAATTATAAACACAATGAGCAGCAACACAAATCCAAAATATACCAATAAATTCTTATAAACGACGTAAATCAAACATGCACAACAATCACAGTTATTTATATCGAACAGTGAGATTATGCGTGAAAAGAGTACCAGTTTATTAGCATCAGGAAGCGAAAGCCACTGCTCGAAGAGCTTCTGTGCGTAGTCTGGATTCGATTTAACCGCCAACGGAGATAACTCAGGTAATTGCAATAAGTCCGCGTCCAAACACGTCATATCTCCAACAACACTTTCCATACTCATCGATAAGTTATCGATGCACACATATACGGTCTCGTTTTAGTCTTTATAAAACAAAAACTTAAGGAAAGAAAACAGCAGATTACAAATCGAAGCTCAAAAATCAACTTGTTCAATGTCTATAAATCGATTGTAACAAATAGAAAACACAGAAACGAAAATGCAATATTTGAAAGTCTTGAAGTAAAAAAAAAAAAAAAAAAACCCTAGATCTTCAGCAAATCAAGAGATCGGTTTTATCTTTTTTATTTCTCAGTAGAAGTTTAAGATGGAGAGATGATTGGCGAGAAAGAAAGTGAGGGAAAATTAAAGCGAGATCGTTGCGATTCAAGAGGGGAATTAACTAAGAAAATGCAGAGATTTGTTTTTGTTTTTGTAAAATAGCATCTGAAAATGGTTGAACTAAGAGGGAGGACACGTGTCCATGTGCGTGAAAATTATACGGTCTTTGGTCACGTGACAAAAACGTGTGATGCGAACTCTTTTTTAATTTTCTCGGTTTTTAAACTTTTTCAGTCTGTTAAGAAAAGTCAAATTAATTGAAGTCGAAGGCTGCTTGGACTTAAATTCATAGGCGCCATTTTTTTTAAGAACATTTTCGTTAAGATCCTCTCATTTTATATTTATTATACTTAAGATGAGATCTTTAAGAAAATTGTACCTAAAAACTAACATGATTGTTGAAAACAAATAACATATTTATCCTATATAAGATTGAAACTATATGAATGAATAAATTATTAAATCACGAGATAAAAATCTTAGCCACGTATGTTAGAATGAAAAATTTAATTTTACAAACAAAAAGATCAAACGCATTGTGGAGTGAGAATTTTAATTTTAGAACGCGGAAAGAAATTGATACTTGTAATAATAAGAGATTGCATTTTATGTTTGGGACAATTTTTTCGAACATGAATTACTTGAAAAAAAATAGACAATATTAAAGCGATAAATTAAAATTATTAATGATAATAAAATTTAAGTTCATAATGAGACAAGAAATTAGAGTGTTTATTTTCTAAAACAAGATAGATATAAAATTTTGTCTAAAGCAATTCACTTGTAGTTTGATAAACTTCTAAGCTTGAGAATGATGGCAGAAATGACAATCACCTTTTCTTTTCATCTTAAGTGAAATAAATTCAAATATTAAGGATTGTAGTGATTTTTTAAGTGACGTTTTTCTCATTTATAGATATTTTATTCCAAACAATTAATAATTATGATTTTATTTTTTTTTGTAAATTATTAACACGTGGAATGTTTTAATTTGACTATAAATGGGGAAGTTACTGTAGTTTAACACACCCAATCGCTGCCCGAATATAAGCTAAAAAAAAAGGGTCGCTCATGTTACGTCTCCACCCCTCTCGTGTGTTCTCTTTTGCTCAAGCCATCCTACCCTCCTCGTTCCATCGCGGGCGACGCCTCCTCACTCGGTCACCGTTGTCACCATAAACACGGCTTCTTGCATTTTTTATTATTTTTTATCCTTTCCATATTTCTTCAGAAAATCCACCTTGCCTCTCATTAAGGCACTGTCTCCACTTAAGCCACGAACTTCTCTGCCGCCACCGTCGGCGGATCCTCTTTCATCCAGCAAGCTTAAATTTTTCTAAAAGATGAGCGAAAATTCGTATTCTGATGTTGAAGCGTTGGATCTCTTGAAGCAACTGGAACATATTCTGGAATATGATCCCCTTATGTAAGTAATACAGTCACACATGTAAGGGTTGCTGATCTACTTCTGTTGGTTGCAAATAAAGTTGAGGAAATTGAAAGGAAACTAAATTCGTCCTATTCTTTTTTTTTTTTCATATAGTTAATGAAGATAGAAATTTAGGTCTGTCCTAATAAATCCTGTATTGTGCTTGATTAAAATGTCAAGCTTGAGCTCAATTCGTAGCTCTTGGACCTGCTCTTCTTGGCTCAGTTCAGCCCGCTCATTTACTTTGCAATATGCATCGTAGTTAGTATAAGGATATGGAAGGCTTTAATTTTGCTTGTATCTTAATTTTGAGTAAGATTAAACATTTATTCATCATTATAGTATAGAAATTTAAAACTTTTAATTCTATATATTTTTGCCAATCGTGGAGTCCTCTTGGTTTGGAAAAAAAAAACAGAAGACCATATGAGAAATTAACAGTGTTATTTGTGTAGTTGTATGCAAAGTTCTATAGATTTGGCTATAATACACTGGAGGTATTGTTACATTTATTATTTTTGTAATTTAAAACTTGAAACATCTTATATAAAAGTTGAAAATTTTGAAGATTTAAGGTAAATGTTGAAACTTTTAATACAAAAGTTGAATCCTTTTTTGTGTTATATGACTATGGTCATTTCTTTTATATTACTTACTTTGGCGTTGTGAAAACGTTGTTGGTATTGTATGGGGTGGAAATCATCTTAACAAGAAGTAAACTACAAATATCACATATGTGATTAGAATCAATTATGCAGTGTTTATATTATTTTGTTTCTAAAACATCTTTAGTTTTTTCGTTACAATAAGATAATTTAGTTCAACCAGAAATCTCTGTTGAGATTTTCTTTAGAATATTTTCTCATATCCATTTTTATGAAGTTGTCATATCACTGCCTTAATTTAATATGTTTTCTGTATATGGCTGCAGTGATGAAATAGGATTCATTCATCCGTCCCAATTTGCCTCATTGAAAGCAGAGATGGGTGATTCCTTTAGCTCACAAGACGCTTTGGAGCATGAAAATACTAATTTTTGGAATAGAGATCACAAGTTGGGCATTTCAACGCAAATACTTCTTCCTTTGTATAAAGCAGCTAAACATGCATTTATGGCTGCACTTAGACAATACAAGACACCTGGCAACTTATCTGGCAAATACGGGGATGACACTTTGGAAAGTGAAGTTATGATTCATAGCAGGGCCCTTTTGTTGCTAAGCTGTGATTTTGGCACTGCTTGGAATTCCAGGTTCTTTCCTTTGCCATTTTTGGCTCTTTCCTATGCCTTTTTGCACCTTTTTTGTTGGTGGGAGTGGTGTACTTCTTGTGATGCTCACCTCACTTGTCATGCTAGTGAAACGGTGTTCTTTCTCTTCTTTATTCAATACGTTACTGGTTTTGTCATGACACCTAATTGTATCTTGTACCACACAGGAAGCTAATCATGTCAAAGAAGCAACTCTTGCCAATATTTATTGATGAACTTCGTTTGTCAGCTCTTGTTCTATCATATTCACCTAAAAGTGAACAGGCTTGGAGCCACAGGTAATGTTTTTTAAATCAGTCTTATTTAATTTATATAAGTTCGGACTTTGATGTCTGTCATGTTGTGGCCTTAAGGCTACTACTGCAGCAAAAAGGATACCATTGGTGACTTGGTGAGGAACACACAGGGCGGAAATTTCTTGTTCCGAGTTGTCTGTTGCTTTTTTCTTTCACTTTTTACATTGTTATGGAATTAATTCTAAAGGTCATTCTTACTTGCAAATCAATTATTTGCAGGCGGTGGGTGATCAATAAGATTTCTGGAAAATGTTCAACTCTGCAACGGATAATTGAGAGAGAATCTGAGCTAGTGGAAAATATAGCTGAGGTTTAAATTCAGTTCAGGAACTGGATACTATTGTATTACGAAGGTTTATTAACTTCTTGAAATGAAAGTATTCACTTTTGCATTTGTTGCACTTTAAGTTTGTTTTTACTATCGAGTGCTGATTAAGAGAGATGAGATAAAATTTAACATCAAGACTAAGCAGTTGCCCTGATACATTGGTCTCAAGTATTGAGCCAGACTAAGCAGAACTAATGGTTTACTACCAGCAGTTGTCTAAATCTATCGGTATTAGAGTAGTGATGTTTTGCACACTCCTATTTCCTTAAGTTATTCACTATACTAGGATGAGGGAGAGTGTATCTGCCAGAAAAGTGGCCTTACTCTAACTCTGAATTTACCTTTTTGCAGAAATCAAAAATGAACTACCGTGCATGGCATCATCGGTGCTGGTTAGTCTCCCACATGACAAGAGAACAGGTTAAAGTTTGTTCTGATACTATTTCTGTGCAATTTGCAATGCTCTAATTGCATTTCTGAAGCTATGTAATAGATAAATATATGGTGGCTGTTATGTTCTTAAAATGACACTTCTTTTTAGTAAATCAATGCTATATTTATTGTGATTTCAGGTGCTACATGAGTTGAAGAAATCCAGAAATTGGTCTGGGTTGCACGTTGCTGACAATTCTTGCTTTCATTACCGCAGAGTGAGTTTTTTCTTACACATGAATCTGCTATTAAAAAATGATTTCCATGCCCGAAGAAGAAATAGTTTGCTTCCTGCCCGATTGAAGACCAGTTAAGAGTGACATTCCTGTTAAACTGGCAATGAACTTTTAGTTGCCATGGGAATTGTTCAGAATTATTTTTGAACTTTAATAATATATTAGGTTCTAAATGGTTAACCTCAATCGCATGCCAAGTTATCATTCTCTTCTATAATAAACTTAATATGTATATAGGAATAAATCCAGTTCCTTTTGGGAAAAAATAAACCAGATATAAAAAATTACAGCTCTTGGTCCACTTTGTTGTGAGGATCGAAGCCAGATCACGAACATATGTTTTTATAAAAGATAATAAAATTGCTTAAATTTGAGATATGCATGACAATAATGTCACTCTATAAAAGTATCATGCCTCACAATCTGTATTTTTGCTGATTTGCAGAGGTTAATGCTCAGGAACTTCGAGGACTTCTGTCATATTCAAGAAAATGATTATTCTGGTTACAATGTTGAATTTTATCAAATCTGGAAGGTATAATTACTTGGGTAGTTTGTTTTTTCTTTACGACTTCTGAGGATAAGATCGTCCTCTAGTAACTGCAGATGGTAATGGAAAATATGAAAGTGCAGACGCTTATGTAAATCCTAATGTCTCTCATGTACAATTACCGGACATGTTTATTTTAAATTCCTTGGATAGAAAATGAGCCCACTATTTCAAAATTTTGCTGAACCCATATGTTGGTAAAATTTATGTTACTCAATGCTTATGCTCATATATGCTCAAACTTAGTTTATTTACCTTCTTGATAATGTGTGTGTGGCAGGAAGAGCTTGATTGGAATGAAGCTCTGATTAAGTGCTATGTAGGGAGAGAGGTATAGCACTTTGGCCCTTTTTTTTCGTTATTGGAGGCGGGGTTCCATGTTTTGACTACTGGAAACCTCATAATTGATTTCAAGATTTTCATACGTTTGAAAACATTTTTGTTGTCCTCGGCTCTCATTTCGAAGTATTTATTTTTCACAGGCTCTGTGGCTTCATCGCCGTTTTCTCTCCTTGAATTGGATAAGACATATTGCAACTGGTCTCCTTGGTGTTTACAGCCAATCTGAGCAGAAAACCTGTGTAAATATTGACATTGATAGCTTTATGGATCATGAGCTGTGCCTTGTAAACTCCTGTTCTACTATTCCTGATGACCACTTTGAGGATTTCCAAGCACAAGCAATATGTTCTGCTAGTTACATGTTTTGGTTAACAAAGGTAATATCATCTTACATTTCAAAGTATCTTTATTAATATCGTTTAAGCAGGTTCCCCCTCAAATCGTTGGTTGGACTTTTACACATTGTTTTTATGTACATCAGCAAATTCCTCAGTCTCAGGGAATTGCCATTCAAGAGAAGGTAAGAACAGGAGACCTGAGGAGACTGCTGAAGAAGGCATGCCCCAATAGGTGCTCTTTGTGGGATAATGTGGCGAACTTCCATCGTGAGGGAGAGAATTAGACCTTATTTTTGGTAGATGTAACTTTGATTTTTTCTTTATCTTCCTGAGATCTTTCTAATCCCTCTAATTTGTTGTGAATTTTATGATTTTTATTCTATTGTGGTTTACATGGATGATACGACACACTGTTATGTTTTCCTTTTTTCTTGGTTAATAAGAATGATCATTTTATTTCGATAAAGCTGCTCCTTGAAACAAAATAAAGAAAATTCTTTGTGCCTAAGTTTATGATTGACAATCCTGCAACCAAAGGGTTTATTACAACCGCAAATATTTCGTATTGAATTTCTTCCTGAATCATATTTTTTCAGTTTTTACAGAGATAAAAAATAAAATAAAAATAAAGAGGAGTTAATTTTTCCTCTTCTTCTGGCACATCCAATCTTCTAGATATAAAATCATCTACCATTTGATGTTTCCTAATTAGAAATCATAATTTTTCCTAAGAGGTTAAAAATGTTTTTTTATATGTGAACAGTGCACTAGTATTCTTGGAGCACATTGAATGTTGAAAATCTCATTTGCACTAATTCCATTTCAGTGCAGTCATTGGATTTTTTAATTCATAAACCAAAATGATAAAAGGAAAGGTTATAAAATGAAAATATTGATTATCAAATGAATGACGATGACAAATACAATTTTATTGACCCAAGAACATTCGGATCCGACCCGGTATCCAAAATCTGCACAATGCAATATCCTTATCCTTAACATGTGTCCTAAAATCCAAAACAAAGAAAAACACGGTAACACTTCAGCCCCCAAACTCTTAATAGTTGGTCTATTTCTCCATGCACATCCCCGGGTTCTCCGTCTCTTTATCTCTTCGTTGTTGAGATCCCAAAATCATTCACAATGACAATATTTTCTACAGAGTTTGTTCCTCATAATCTCCTATTTACCAGTCAGCAATTGAACCCCACTTCACATTCCCATCAGAGTACTGTATTGAGTTGCATAAATCCTAAGCCTACTGATAATACCAGCTCCAGAAACCCAGCAAGGGTCAAGGTTTCTGCTGAGACAAGACCAAACCATTTCATATCTTTTGATATCAAAGAGACCCAGTTCATCAAACTTCTTAAGAAGTCCTTTAAGGCTGGCAAATATGATGAGTCACTGTATTTTCTTGAGTGCATGGTTGGTAAAGGTTGCAAACCTGATGTTGTCATGTGTACGAAGCTCATTAAAAGGTTCTTTCAAGCAAGAAACAGTGAAAAGGCTATTAGGGTTATGGAAATCTTGGAGAAGTATGGTAAACCAGACGTGTTTGCTTACAATGCATTGATTAGTGGGTTTTGTAAGGCTACTCAGATTGAACTTGCCAACAAAATGCTTGATAGGTTGAGAAGTAGAGGTTTTTCTCCTGACGTTGTCACGTACAATATACTGATTGGAAGTCTATGTAGCCGGGGAGAGCTTGAGTCTGCTTTCAAAGTTTTTAGTCAATTATTAAGAGATAATTGCCAGCCATCTGTTATTACCTACACGATTTTGATACAAGCAACCATGCTTGAAGGTAAGATTGAAAATGCTATGAAACTTTTGGATGAGATGTTATCAAGAGGGCTTAAATCAGATATGTTTACTAACAATGCAATTATAAGGGGAATGTGCAAAAAGGGGATGGTGGATCAAGCTTTTGAGTTTGTTAGTAGCTTAAAATCTAGAGGTTTTCAGCCGGATGTTATATCATACAATGTATTGTTACGGGCACTTTTAAATAGTGGAAAATGGGACGAAGGAGAGAAGCTAATGGCTGAGATGCTTTTTAGAGGTTGTGAGCCTAATGTTGTTACTTATAGCATTTTGATTAGTTCACTCTGTCGTGATGGCAAAATTGAGGAGGCAGTGAATGTACTGAAGGTTGTGAAGGAAAAGGGATTAACTCCCGATGCTTATAGTTATGATCCGTTAATTTCTGCTTACTGCAAAGAGGGGAGATTGGATTTAGCAATTGAATTCCTGAATTATATGATCTCTGATGGTTGCTTGCCGGATATAGTAAACTACAACACAATTCTGGCCACTTTCTGTAAGAATGGAAATGCTGACCAGGCTTTAGAAATATTTGAGAAGCTGAGTGATGTGGGTTGTCCTCCCAACGTGAGTTCTTACAACACAATGTTCAGTGCAATGTGGAGTTCTGGGGATAAGATTAGGGCTTTGGGAATGATATCAGAGATGTTAAGCAAAGAGATCGAACCTGATGAGATTACTTACAATTCACTTATATCATGTTTGTGTAGAGATGGACTGGTAGATGAAGCTGTTGGGTTGTTGGTGGACATGGAAAGCACTAGGTTCAAGCCAACAGTTATAAGTTACAATATTCTTCTTCTTGGATTTTGCAAAACACGCAGAATCGATGAAGCCATTGAAGTATTAGCAGCAATGGTTGAGAAGAGATGCAAGCCCAATGAAACAACTTATGTATTGTTAATCGAAGGGATTGGTTTTGCTGGTTGGCGAGTTGAAGCTATGGAGTTGGCTTACTCCCTTGCTAATATGCGTGCTATTTCTGAAAGCACTTTTAAACGTTTGAACAGGACCTTTCCTTTACTTGATGTTTACAAAGAGTTCACTCATTCGGATACTAAAAATTAGCTTCTGTTGATCCATCTTTTTCATATATTTTGAAAAGGTTGTTCCTGATACAATATTACTCTTTTGTTCAGTGGCTCGTTAGCTCAGTTCTGATTACTCCTGCTTGACATTTCAAGGAAAATTTTGTTGGAAGAAAAACAGAAAGCAGGGACAGTTATATCAATCAAGAAGGGATTTTATTCTTGCTTTGGTCCACTGAAATCTACTCCATGTTCATGGTTCGTTTTGGTAGTACGACGTGAAGCTTGAATGATGAATTATAGTTACAGTGAACTGTAACTGGCATATTGAGAGCATATAATGGGATACAAAGTCCAAAAAGCATATAATTAGACTACCATAAGAGGTTTGAGTTGATTTTCCAATTTTTCATGGGCAGATTACACCATTTTTGACAATATTGACAGCCAAAGATCATTTACTATACGGAACAACATGCCAGAAGAGCAACATCGCATATATTTATGTGTCAGTTATTCGGTGCCCTAAATGAGAGTTCTCATGAAAAAGTGTCCGTAACAGGCTTCTGCATTTGCTTTTGAATGTAATTTATTCTGGAGTTATGAAGCATGTAATTATAAATTGAAAATTCAATGAAAATTGGAAGAGTTTTTCTCGCTTTTCCATTGATTTCTTTCAGTGACAAGGTTTCTTTTGCTACATTAAACATTTTCATATTTTCTATGAAATTAATTTGAGTTCATCAACAGAGATCATTAGTTAACCCCAAATGGCATGGTAGCAGAAGGCAAAGTGAACTGATATGGTTGCCCGGACAGCATAGCAATTGCCCCATAATTCTTAGAAAAAAAGGGCTTTTGCTTGAAAGCATTTTTATAAAAGGACTCTCAAATGCACCTGTATTTGGCAATTGAACATGATGCTTGGCTAGTTGAAACGGAACCCAATATCAAGATAGAGAAAGAAAAGCTCGACTAAGAATTTCTGAAGCGACAAAAAGGTTGGAAACAGAACAGAAACTTAAAGCCCGACAACGCAAATTTGACATGGGGGAATCAGGTCTTACTTACAATCTTCCCAACTTGTTGCTCAACAATGATAGTAAAAACAACCGAGTCAATTTCATGGATCCTTTACAAAATTTTCCTTTCTCTCATTTCTGATTTCCTAGACAATTCATAAATAAATTTGTATGCCATATCTTAAGTAAATATACTGACTGACTGAAAATTTACAATACAATAGACTGATTAACGGGCATGTCTATAGCTGGCATGTTGCAAGTTACCAAAACATTCAAGTTAGGAGGATGTCAACTAGCCTAGGAAGGAGGATTATGCTTGTATCATGGAGAGTGAATGATCCGATAACTGCCATGACATTTAAGCCATTGCATAGAAATTACCATAAGCTTTGAGAACCAACAAAGTACAAAAATGCAAATGAAATACTTAGTTCAGGATGTAAAGAAAGGGCATAACATAAATTATATAAAACTTGTCAAAATTTGAGATCTGCAAAAACAAGCAGACCGAGTTGACCTTCGAATTAAGCTACAGGCAAGACCACTCTATTTCAATCAGTTGGCAACCACAACAGCATGCTTCATATCTTGTGTGCCCGACGTATAATAATCTAAGCCTATGATACTACCCTTGCAGCTTCCAGGTGGTAATGAGTCAATATACCCCAATATGTTTCCCTGGAATCAGACAATACAGTTCAGAAACATAGTATGCAGGGCTTAATTTATAGTAAATGAGGCAAATGCTTAAATTGTGTATTGGAATGTAGTATCATTGCATGCTTGTAGACAAAAGCAGCTAGTGTCTATTACAGATCATAAGAATGATAAGCAGATGGAAATTGCATGAATGGCTATATCTGGGTATAAAACAATTCTAAATACAAATAGGAGAACAAACAGAGTGGGACAAAGCACCTTACAAGAATGTATTTTCTGCACATTTTTCAGCAAAGCACTGAGTCTAGATTCCAAAGAAGGCAGAGAACATGGTCAAAGATTGCATAAACACTATTTCAATACAACACAGCCCCTTCGGTTAAAACCTTCCATTCTATCAACTTTTGATGTAGCCAGTAAGCCTCTTCTGTCATTCCAGCATCAGCTACACTTTTAACTACAGTGGAACATGCACTTTCATCTGGTTTGCATCGATTTGAAATCATGAGTTCTAGAACTTGTATTGCCATTTCTACCTTCTTACTTCTGCATAGTCGATGGATGACCAATCTATAAGCACTATTTCTAACCTTGAGGCCACTTTTACCAATTTCCCTCAATATCTCCACTGCTTTTTCAACTAGATCTGCCCGGCAAAAGCCCCAAATCAAAGAACGATGAGTAATATCATCAGGAGCAATCCCATTTTCCATCATTTGACCATATAACCCCATTGCTGTTTCCATACAACCCTTTTTAGCTAATCCGTCAATCAAAGTATTATAAGTGATCAAACCAGGAGAGCAACTACTACCGTTTAGTAAGTGAAATAATTGAAGGGCCTCATCCAACATTCCCTCCTTAAAAAGAGCACCTAGTAGAGTATTATAGGTTATAATGTCGGGCAAACAATTTTGTGAAACCATTTGATCATAAAAGTTGATGGCACGATCCAAAAGCCCATATTTACACAAACCATTGATCAAAATATTATAAGTAATCAATGTTGGAGGATGAGAAGTTTCATTCATGATTGCAAGGACCTCATCTACTTCATCCCAACACCCACGGCTACTGAGAGAATGAAGAAGTGTGTTGTAAGTTACACAATTTGGCTCCATTCCATGAGATAATATATTATGTATGACCAAAGCTGCATCATCATATTTCCCTTGTTTACAAGAAAAATTAACAAGCGAATTGTAGGTAACAATATCAGGATTACAGCCCTCAATTGCCATATCTTCCAATACTTCCATAGCATACTCAGTACCACGGTGCTTGCAGACTTGCTCAATGAGAATAGTGTAAGTAATCACATAAGGGGGACATCCCTTTCCCAATTGGTCCTTCCAAAATCCAATAGCCTGCTCAAATTCACCATTACCAAACATGGTCCGAAGTATTGTGTTATACGTAATCACATCTGGTGCACAACCACTCAGGCTCATTTCATCCAAGACACCAATGGCAGATCTTATCTGTCCTCTCTTACATAAAGCACCAACCATCATGTTGTATGTAATAGTGTCTGGAACCCCACCAGACATTACCATGATTTCAAGGACTTTGGAAGCTTTATCTATCCTATCTATTCTGATAAGGCCTCGGATTAAGTTTATGCAAGAAGAGAAATCAGGAATCTGATTACGGCGTGCCATTATATCAATCAACTTTGCTGCATCTGTTAACTTCCCCCTGGTGCAGAAATTTTGAAGGATTTTATTGTTAGTTTTCTCATTGTTTTCAACAAAGGGCCCATCCGATGACAATGCAGAAGAATTTTGAGATTTTCTAGTACTCATCTGCCCTTTGAATTTTTTATTGACGCCCAATACATGACTTTCTGAGCTCCGTTCATCTTGGTCAACCTTATCATCAACTTTGTCAATGCAGACACTTCCAGGCAGTCTGCTACACTGTAAGGACACATTTCTTTTCACACCAAGATCTCCTCTCAACTGGAAACAAGATTGAGTTCTGTGATTATATTTAATTGAACAATTCAAGCGAGTATCCAATGCGTTCACTGTTGAGAAATGATCAACTCCATGTTGCAGGCCAATGTGTTTTGTATACCATTGCATATTATGCAAACAATGAAGTTCAGCTATAGAATTCGGTGGAATAACTGTATATCCCATCTCCCAGATGTCTGCTTGAAAAAAAAGACAGTACAAAACAAGTTCAGTAACCCAGACTTACTTTCCAATCTAATCTATCTGACAAATTCAGTTTTTCCTCAGAAATAAAGGGTGAGTATTTATGTTCTTATTCCCCAGCTTCCACCTAACATTCAAAGCAATAAGCAATCATACTTCAGCTTTCTCTACTCTCCTTAACGAGAACAAGCACTACACCCATGAAATTTCAAACCAACAACATCAAATGCAGGAAACTTAACAAAAAAGTCATAAAAAAATAACAAGAACGCAACAGCATGAACCAGAACAGCCCAACTACCTACGAAAAGAGTGCTGATGATTAATCAAGGGAAAATCAGATTGAATAAATACAATTGTTCGAACTATATTAACTAACCAAAATAAAACAAATCATACTGCATATTCTGGCCATAAATTTTATAAGAAAGTATTATAATTATTCCCAAAATGTAACAAATTCGGAATCCCAGTTCAAGAAAATCGAAAACAGAACCTTATCCAATCCATATTCAACCTGAATGATTACATCACAGAAACAGAGAGATAAGTTGTCACTGAAACATCAAAATTCAAGAACCCCATCACATATAATGCATTTCAGAACCATAAAAACTTCAAAAATTATGGATTCAGCATACATACAAGTTTGTGCCAAACAGCTAAAATGACTGCACGGAAACAAACACAAGCTAAAACCTGAAGCCCTAATGGAACTTAAAATTAAAGCATAGGACTAAAAATTGATCAAATTACCAATTCAGACCATAGAAAGAACGTCTGCTTTTAGTTGTTTGGATTGCGTGGAATTCGTTTTATCACTCAATAAACAACTTTTTTTGTTCAATTGCTGATTATGTGAAAGAGTGACGTTAAAACCTAGGGTTTCCAGAACTGAAAATTATAACTGGGTACAAAGAAAACGTCATTCCACTCCCTTAAAAGAGTAAATTTTACTTTTATACCCTTAAAAGAGTATAATTATATTTTTACCCCAATAATGTCTTGTCTATACATTTCAGTCCCCTCTCTTTTCAGAACTACAAAATGACGTCTACAAACAAAACACTGTCATTTTCTCTGGTTACTCTCTCTTCTTCTGCAAGCAGCCTCTTTTTGCATTTCCTCAACCAGGTGCTTAGCTTTCTGCGATTCATTTTCCTCGATGAAATCTAATCAAATGCAAATCATTGATAATTTATTTCATATTAATTAATTAATTTTTATTTCTTGCTACGTAGAACAACTGAGTGAAGGTACTGATAAAGATGCAAGAATATTCAACCGGAGGAGGAGGTGGGCCCACCGACTTGGCCAAGCTCCAGTCTATCATGCACTCCATCGAGATCGCTTGCTCGTCCATTCAGGTAATAATCTTTTTTTCTTGCTCTTGTGAGAAAGCATAAGAAATTTAAATCTCGCGTCTCACATTTCCTAGGAAATGGAAGAGAAGATTATGATCAACTACGAATAATTATGGCATTTTTCTTTTGTATGTATTAAGTTTAAGAGCTTATATTAGTACCGAGATTGTATTTTTCGTTGGTTATTTGCATATATGTGCTTGTGCAGATATATGCGTCTTATTTGTTATCAAATTTATGTTGGAAAAGAATTTTTTTCTTGTATGAGCGTGAAAATTTCTATATGCAAGCAAACACATGTGGGCAGTGGAAAGGCATTCTTACGGGAATTGGTTTTGTTATGGCAGATGCATATTAATCCAGCTGCAGCTGAGGCAACTATTTTGGCACTTTTCCAGTCACCTCAGCCGTATGAGGCATGTCAATTCATCCTTGGTAAGTAAATTAAATGTTAGATGTTCAACATAATAAACTTAGTGTGTGAGGCTACTGACTGTTGTAATGGTGAGAGTTTTGGATTGCTATGCACAAGCTCTTGGTTTTCAGTCTTGATGTTGGTGGCTAAGCTTTGTTGTCTCCTGCCAGATCTGCATATTTATGTGGAAAGGATTTTGATATTTGTATTCTTTTTCTTTTGACATTACAACTACTGTGAGTAACCATGTAGTTGAACTAGGGTTTGAATTAAAAAATAAGCATGCTTTATGTGTGCAGTTGGGTTTATATGTCAATTTTTTTAGCTCCTTATGACCGTGGACCATTCCAAATTTTATTGTCTTGGTGTTTCTTCTTAAGCTTAATGGTATTATTTACAAGTAATTGGAATCATATTATACTGGATGAGTGGTGAATTAGTTGGCTTTAGGCTGGAAAGATCATCTAAAGAAGTTATTTCTTACCGAAGGAACAAATGGAAATATTCTATTGAAGAAGAAACCTTTTGATGGCCTTTTCTAATGAAGCAAGTATGTGGGAAAGGCTATAGGGAGCCAATTGATTTAGAGAAGAAAGTTGAACTTAAATAATGTGATAATAGAGATGAGACAGAGTTGTGACAACCATGAGAAAAATTGGTGAGAGAAACGAGATTTATTCCTAATGGGCTCTTGTGTTAAGCTTTGGAATTTATCCCCTTAGCTTCCACCAGTTATAAATAAATGGAGTAGACTGTAGTCTGTATGCTTTTTGCAAATGATTCAGTTCATATGATATGTTAAAACCTTTCTTCTCCAATCTCTCCCAACAGTTGAATGTCATGGCAGATAAGCTTATGGTACTTATGCATTCTTATTGTATTCTTATCCTAGCTCAGTACTACCTTATCTTCAAAATGTTCTTTGTTTGATAAGCTTGAAATACTCTGTAGTTCAGAGAGGATTTAAATGTTTGAATTTGTTCATTAGACAACAGGAGATGGTGGAACAGCAGTTATGACCAACTTAATACAGCTAAGTAAATCTTAGAATGCATGGTAGGGCTTTGGATATAGAGGAATCCTTTTTCAAAAATTATGAATGATTATAGGTCATATTGTCTTTCCTGTTTCATATAAGAGAAAAATCTCAGGTCATTTTTTGCTTCTAAACCTGTGATTGGATTCTATAATATTCTTAACATAGAAATGTCTGAATAGCGCTTTCATTAACAATTTTTGGGTGTATGATGTACTTATAGTGGCTTAGAAGATGCACTATCCTGTCTTTCATGCTTAAAAATGTTCTTTTGTCTATTTTAGATAATTCACAGGTGGCAAATGCAAGGTTTCAGGCTGCTGCGGCAATTCGAGATGCAGCTATGAGAGAGTGGGCTTTCCTGACGTCTGATGACAAGAAAAGCTTGATTAGGTAATTTTTCACCTTGGATATTATAGGCGGCTATAACTAAACAACTGCAGATTGTTCTAATATACATTGGTTTGGTCTTCTCTTCTGTGAGAAGACGTCGTATATGTCTTACATGAAAGTCTCTTTCTTGTTGCTTTATATGTAGTATGATTCTAGTCTTTGTTTTTATCGACCATTTGTGAATAAATATGTCTTGTTTGCAGTTTTTGTCTACGCTTTGTTATGCAACATGCTGGTTCACCTGAGGGCTATGTCCAAGCAAAGGTTTCTTCCGTGGCAGCACAGTTGCTGAAAAGGGGATGGTAAGTTGCATGTCATTGTATTTTAAGATTTTAAAGAGATAATGTAAGATATTTATGCAACATTTAGTGTTAATGATGGTAACAGTATTCTACTTCTAGTTTTTACTTATCCGGAAAAAAGGGAAAAAAGGTATTGCTATCTTATGTTGCATGGACATAGGCCATATCTACCATGGAATGTATAATGCAAATTGACATGATAAGAATTTTATGTTATAGAAAGTAATATGATTGGATCTTTTTAGCATAATGGAGAGTACAGAAACGTTGAGTTGGTCTAACTTGACTTGAAGTGTACCAAGTTGTTAACAGATTTAGGTAGACTGTGATATGATTAATCTTGATGAAGAAATAGAGGAAAAAACTTATAAATTTTAGTGAACAAATGGTTAGGGTTGCCATCCTTGCCTATTTCATTTAGTCCTTACTTCACTCCATTCCCCTTCTCAGAAGATGACGGTTGTGGATTGGGAATCTGCATCTGCCAAATAGTTCCTTGCCCTTTCCAACTCCTTTTATTCAGTTTCTTTTTGGAAAGTAAACACCATTTATTGTATGTAGTATAAAATTAGTGTTTTATACATATCATCGGGACAGATTCAAAGCAGGTCTGTCCCTGCCCCAACCCCTAAACTATACCATGTAGAAATACCTGTTCCGGTCACCATCCTTACATAAATATCCCATTCTTACCCTGTTATTGGTGGGTCCCAGCAAGAACCTTGCCCTCATCCCTGTAGAGTTTTTTGACATCCATAATCTGGTTGCAGTACTTGATTACTGAGAGTGGTGAGATACCTAATTGATCGGCACTATTAGTGAAGTGGCTGTGAGTTTGGCAACTGCAGTAGATTGATATCATTAATGTAGGATGTACCCTAAAAAGAAGTATGAGCTCTTGCAGCGGATCACTAATGTTAAATACATGACTTAAAGCAGTGTGACAGACATATTTCATGAAGATATTAGAAACTTAAGGATTCAGCTGTTGAGGAATGCATAAAAGTGAATGAATAGTGGATCATGAATTAACTGTAGCACTTTACGTCTTTGGTTCTCTTTGACTAGTTGGCACTGGTCCTATGCCAATTATGATTATGCCTGGTGTGGATCATAAGCAATTCTGTGAGACATCTTGCAGTCTTGACTTCTTATGCTGACAACTGTTAGTGCAATTTTTGTTATGCCATAGAATATATGTCAAAATTACCTATCCTTGTTGCATCATTGGATTACATTAAGATTTCAGTAGTATACATCTCACGATTGCATAGAATTCTATGCAAACTTTGCGAAAAAAACTGGAACTTTGTATTAACTTTGGCAAGTATTTTATATCGCAGGCTTGAATTCTCTTCATCCGTTAAGGACACATTTTTTAATCAGGTACCACAAGAATGCAATTACTTTCGGTGTTTTCCTCACAAATATATTTGTAGCAATTATCCCTGATATGATCTTTTTCCCTAAGAACTTATTGTTTATTTTATGTTACCTTACCAAATGTTGCCCTTTATTGTTTCCAATCTTGAATTTGATCCCTTCATAGAAACTCTTATACCCTTCATGTTAAAGGTTTTCATAAGTCCACCTTATAGGATCCTCATAATTTCTAAGGTTTCTTGTCCTTAGCTGCCTCAGCAAAAGTGCCTTTGTAGCATCTCTAAACTACAAGCTACCCAATAGTCTTCTGAAGAGAGACAGAGAACTAGAGAAAGCTAGATATTGCGTACTGAATCAAAGTCATTTGTGCCCATAGAACCCTTTCTGTTCACAAGATCTCCCAGCCCTCTTCCAAGTACACTGGTATGAAGAGTTAGCGAGGGATCTGAACTGCCTCTTCTCCAAAAGAATTATTCGTCAATGTAAATGATGAGACTCTTGTTTGCTGCCTTTTTCCATTTTGAAGCCATAACACAGTTTTCTTGTTGTGGCTATCCTTTAAGATACTGGAGATGCCATCATAAGACCAAAGAGGAGGGAATTTCAGGGTTCCTTGCCTCCAACTTTTTAGATCTTCCAAAGAAACCTTAGGGTGAACTGCTGAACAAAATGGAGAAAAGATCACGAACTACGCTGAGAATTCAATATCAACTCTCTGAAATTCTTACCATTCCTATGTGAGATGGTCATATATCTCCATTTAGCAAGCATTTATATTTTTGAACTCATCGCTTGAGCTTATATGTCAGAAAAGAGGAAACTCATCTTTTTAATTTTTGATAGAATTAAGAGTGCTAGAAATTTAAAAATGATCGCATCATAGTCCATTCATTGATATCTAAGCTGCTGTCTCAGTACTGAAGATGTTTATCTGTTGTGGAGCTGAATTTATGTTTTAGCATAGCTCATTCTTTTATTTTCTCAAAAAAAAAAAAAAAAAAAATTGGTTGGTCTATCTAACAATCTTTTGGCTGCAGGTACATCAGGCTATTCTCGGTATTCATGGAGTAGATGTGCAGTTTATTGGAATCAATTTCCTGGAGTCTTTGGTATATGCTACATCAATGCTTGTTTTTAACCGGTCTTCACTTTATCTTTTCACCTGTTTCCAGATTTAGAGCGTAGATTCTGCTTTGCAGGTATCTGAGTTTTCTCCGTCTACCTCAAGTGCAATGGGCCTTCCTAGGGAGTTCCATGAGCAATGCCGTATATCATTAGAGCTAGATTATCTGAAGGTTCTTCCATGGCTCTTGGCACCATACTAGTTTTATTGAGAGTTATACTTCAAGTATACAGGATGATATGTAGATAGGCTTCCTCTAACCCTAATGTTTTAATACCCTGACCTGTTTCAATTTTGTTTAATGTTTTTCACTACAGATGTTTTACTGTTGGGCACGAGATGCTGCTATAAGTGTTACAAAACAAATAATTGAATCTGATGCTGCGGTATCTGAGGTTAAAGCCTGTACAGCTGCACTGCATCTCTTGCTTCAAATCCTGAACTGGGATTTCCAGTATGACACCAGTGGCAGAAAGATTACCATAAATGTTTTTTCATCTGGAGTCAGAACTGATAGTGCTTCATCTAAGAGGTCCGAGTGTATTATAGTCCAGGTAAATAATTTTCTCCTTTAAAATTTCTGATTAGTGACTGTGATCATGAGGAGTACTGGCTGCGTATGATGGTAGTAATAATCCATTCAAGCTTACAACTTTCATCACAATATTTTTCTCAGCTTTCCAAATAAAAAGACAGTTCATCAAACTAGTTAATTTGAACAATATTATAGCCAATTCTTATGTCACTGCTATTTTTAAGAAAAACATTGGAAGTGATGATTAGCATCCTTTAGATTTTGTTTTTCATGAATTGCATGTAATCCTATGAGATGGCATGATAGAATTTTTGACATCTGCATATTCTGATTTACATGCATGTTGCTTGTAGCCTGGTCCTGCATGGTGCGATGCTTTAATTTCGAGTGGCCATGTTGGGTGGCTCATGAGTTTATATTCAGCACTGAAACAGAAGTCTTCAAGCAAAGGTTACTGGCTTGACTGCCCTATTGCAGTCTCTGCCAGAAAGCTTATTGTGCAGCTGTGCTCCTTGACAGGGACTATATTTTCTTCTGGTATGTGTTTTTCTAAATGTAATGATTGGATTGCACAATGGCACTATTTTATGCATGTTTCAGTTCACTTGATAATTCTGAATTGCCCCTTTGATAAGTTCTTTAGAGAATCTGGCATTCTTGAAATACTGGAATGTGTGCATTGGATACCGTTCATGCCTACGACTTGCTCATTAAGCACACGTGGAAGTTGACAAGAATTGATTTATTTGCAATACATGTGTTACCTTTTATTGCAATATGATTTTAGTTTCTAATCTAAAAGTTATACTTAACTGATACCTTGAAGTTGATAATTTTTCTTCCATTAATGGTGTGTTTCAAAATTTTAATCCCTAAGTTCTGAAGTTCCATGTCTAATCTAGGTTAGATTGTATATTGCTGCCAATTTAAGGTTAATTTGACTTGATGAAGAGCCTAATCCTTTCAATGATTTTTTCTGCCTGAATATTCCTGCAAAAGATAGAAGAATTTCTGGAAAGATTTAGTAGGGAGATTCTAATTTGGGACTTTGAGGACATCAGTATCTCAAGTTTTATGAATTTAATAAGACAAAAGGAAGTCAAAAGTCATATCAGCTTTGTTTGCCAAACAAAAATCACATTATTTGGCAAGCAGTTTATGATGGTTTTAGCAGGCTTGTTCAAACTCACTTTCTGATTACTTGTAGAGTGTTTGTTGGAGTTTTTCTTGTGTGATATTTGTGCTGCTGATTTGGACAGATAAGGTGATCTCAGTGACTGTAGTTTCATTTTCAGTGTTAATAATGTGTGTTTTAGTTTTCATTATTGAGGGGTCTCTGATTATGAAAGTTATCTGTTTATGCCGAACTTTTCAATTATGTAGATAATGGGCAAATGCAAGAGCATCATTTGCTACAACTACTGTCTGGGATATTAGAATGGGTTGATCCTCCTGATGCTGTTGCTAAAGCTATTGAATCTGGAAAAAGTGAAAGGTCATATCCCTTTAGTTTACTTTCTTTTCCTGTTTCTTAATTGGACCTTTTTTTGGATCAAGTCTCACTTTATTCTGGTTTTGTTCAGCGAGATGCTTGATGGTTGCCGTGCATTGTTATCCATTGCAACAGTGACAACTCCCTTTGTGTTTGACCAACTCTTAAAATCCATAAGGTCAATAATAGAGCAGTTATTTTCAGACTTGTCATTTATTTATTGTTATTGGCTTTGATTGCATAAGATTTATTGTTAGTGGAGGATCTGTAACTATATTCTGTAATTTAGTCTTTAAACAAGTTCAGATTTTGCTGTGATGATCAGGCCCTTTGGTACTCTGACCTTGTTATCCACCTTGATGTGTGAAGTTGTTAAAGTCCTTATGATGAATAACACTGAAGAGGGGACATGGAGCTGGGAGGCCCGAGATATCTTGCTCGATACCTGGACCACTCTACTTGTTGTATGTAATTTTAACCCACTTAAATATTTATTTATTATTTTTGTAATTTATCTTGTTATCTAATGTATGCTCCAAAGCAAACTTTGTTATTTTCTTTCAATTCATTTGTTAATATCCTTTTTGAAGATTATTGCTGCTGATTCAACCTAAATATAGGAAATGAAGGTGCCATTTGATGCATCTGTGAGTAGCCATTTGATGTTTTCAAACTGAAAAAATAATTGAAAAATTTGTGCATTAGATGAGTTTGGGAAACAGTTCTTCATGAATGCAGAAATCATTCTCCAAAATGTATGCAGATAGTGAAAAACATGGAAAAGGCATTTTAAGAATGGAAGACTGTTTTGCCAATCCAGCAAACATCCGATCCACTTTTGTGCTTGGCTTTTTCCCCCAAAAAAAGGGGAAAAATGTGAACAGCATCGCAGTTAGTTGATAATTAATCTTTCATTGTTAAAATTAATCTTGCAAGATACTTGGGTAATATGTTTGTAATTTAAAAATAACTATAAAACATTTTTACCTAACACGTGTTTTGGCTATTTTCTATTACTTTTATTATACAAATTAGTGTTTTTATTTTCAGCTAACCATTTTAAGATAATAGTATCAATCACATTTCCAAATTTTGAAATACCAAATCACATTTCTTGTTTTCATTTTTAATGAACAATTTTGTAAAATGATACAAAAAGGGCCTAACATTCTTGCTGTGGTTGGAATTTCAGTTTACAGCTTGTTATGATACAGGTTGATTAAAATGTCATTCTTGTTTTCTTTTCAAAATGCAAAGCATTCTTTTTTCTTGAGCTTGTTTATAAGCAACCAACATATTAAATCATTGTTGCAATTCTTCTCAGTCAATAGACAGTACGGGAGAGAACGTATTGCTTCCACCTGAAGTATTAAATGCTGCAGCCACTCTTTTTGCCTTAATTGTGGAGTCTGAGCTAAAAGGTAAATACAATGGTTTACAATCTTTGTTGTTTTGCTGTTGGATTTACTATGCTGCAATTCTTTCTGTTTCAATTTTGTATAATAATCAATGCTTTCCGATGTAGTGGCTACTGCATCAGCAATGGACGATGACGGTGACTTTAACTATCTTCAGCCTTCCATCTCTGGTATACAATAAAACTACAAGAAGTTGTTGTATGAAGTTTTATCTTCTTTTTCTTGGTTTCATCTTTGATTATTGTTATTCTAAATCTTCATTTTATGTTCTTGCAGCCATGGATGAAAGATTAAGTTCTTATGCACTCATTGCTAGAGGAGCAATTGATGCCACAGTTCCTCTTCTCACTAGACTATTTTCGGAGCGCTTTGCTCGGCTTCATCAGGTTCTCTTGATCTTTACATTTAAGAGGATACCTTCGTTGTAACTGATTATTTGACTTATTGGCTAATTGATATAGTGACTGTGGTGCTAATTATGAAACCATAGGAATTATCATTTATTCACCACTGCGCTGAATTCGTGCAATAATGATTATATATCACATTATATTCTTGGGCCTCTACCTTAATTTCATAGACAAGAAACACAACAAGTTTTATTCCCGAGTAAATATTTGATTTTTGTGCTTTTTCGAGTTGAAAGGTCAGAAAACATTATGCTAACCAAATTGGCTACAAGTAATCTTTGGTGATAACTTCAATTTAGCTTTTTGTCTATTGAGGATGGATTTATTGATATAATACACATTTTGGTAAAGTTTTTGAGGTGGGAGAGGGGTAAATAGGTAAATAACCTTAGTCAAATATCATCTCTAAATATTTAGATGAGATAGGTTAGATTTAGATGTCCCCTGTGGACTTTCTGTTCACTTTTTGTAATTAGTTTCTCTTCTATACAATTTCTATTTCTTACACAAGAAAAAAAAATTGGTACATAACACGAGGAAATCCTGTTGAAGTGATAAGGGAGAAAAAAAATTGCCGGATTTACCATTTGTAAATTAATTTTAGAATTGGTGTTGGATAAATTTGTTGTATTTGTCCAATTATAAATACGTTGTAAGTTCATTTTGATGCCAACAGTATTTCTCATGTAATTATGTCTTTATTGAAAAATATCCTGTGTTTGATCCCATATCCCTATCACCTTTTATCTTAAGCGAGATAGTTTGGAGAAATAAAGAATAGGTTATGAAAATAAGGCAGGTTAACATAGTTTTCTATACAGTTTGGTGAAGATGTTTATTTATCTATTTCCTTTGCTGATTTCTCTAGTTATAAATTTTGTTTCTAGGGCAGGGGCATGATTGATCCAACTGAGACTATGGAGGAACTTTACTCGCTGTTGCTGATCACTGGACATGTACTTGCTGATGACGGGGAGGGAGAGACACCCTTGGTAGTTTTTACTTCTGCTTATTGCAAAGCTTTACTTTTGCAAATAAGCGTCCGTTTGGAACTTATGTTTCTACTCTCATAAATTTTCAGCTTTGCTCACATAACATATCAGTCCTAATTTTGCAATATATAGTCTTTGTACATGATTTTCAGTAGACATTAAATAGTCTCTTTTCCTATTGTGATTGTCCTCTCTGAAAAAGTCAACATTTCATGGGACATATGATTATTCCATTTTAATTATTAATTAATTGGAACTGAAATAAAAGAATCATGAAACTGATGAAATTGGAAGTAGTAACACTAATAACACTTGCCATGAGACAGTGAAGTAAAAATATCTACTGATGAAATGATATTCTTTATTGTTGATAACATCTGGCATTAAATGATAAAGTGCTTGTTCACTGGCCACATATCTTGTGCTGCAGTGTGTTGAAGGTTCCTGGCTACATCATGCATGGATTGCTATGTTTCAGACAATCAGTAACTAATCAGTGAATTCAACCAATGTATTAACACCACGATCATCGTAAAAGGCCTCAAAATATTTTTTTCATTATTTGAAATTTCATTTGATTTTCAGAACTTAACAAGTTGAATGCTTGTGTCTATTGGTTGTGATAGACTATTATTACCCGTTAAAGATAAAAATTGTGTTTTTGCTCCATCTTCATAGTTTCTAGTTGCTATGCTGATTTTGCTTTCCAAGAATTTTAAGGGTCATTTTTTCTTATCAGTTGTTAGTGTTCTAGTTAGATAGCTATTTGGCGTGTTTCTTGTGATATATAAATGTGATTGGTATTAAGAACGTTGGACATCCTAACATTCCCTAAAACTCTACTAACAATTCACACTGTGTAATAATCAGGTTCCAAGTTCTATACAAACTCATTTTGTGGACACCATGGGAGCAGATAAGCATCCTGTTGTCCTTCTCTCTGGGTAAACTTCTTTCTCATTTTCTCTAACCTATGCACTGTCAAACAAAACTGATTTGTCAAATTTGTTTGGTTTCTTATGTTCTCAATCAAAAGGTGTGATTATTGACAGTTAATGTGTTGTGCATTCTTATTTGATGCAGCTCAATTATAAAATTTGCTGCAGAGAGTTTAGATTCAGAAGTTAGAGCTTCAGTTTTCAGTCCTCGACTCATGGAGGTACCACATTGTTTTGATTTATTTCTGACCTATATCATTTGGACGCATATGTTTGCTAGTTTACCCATTATGCACATTGCTTTTATGGGCATGATCCTAGTGTGATAGCTTGGTCACTTGCGTTACTATCATAGTTTTGATGATATAATTTGTAAGTTTTGCCATAATTTTTCTTCAATGTGTAAATATTGATAAACATTCAATATACTCCTATTTCATAGAATTTCTCATAGTCTATTTTGGGTCAATTTTGTCCAAGTTCAGTTGCCTGAGCTGGCATGTTCTAAGTTGGCTGCTTTTAGATATGTTATTTGTGTATTCATTGGCTAAATAGATCCAATTTTGGTGGGATTTAGTGATTAGTATTTTGAGTGTCTTCTTCATCTAGTAAATTTTTTCTTACTCTTTTATGTAGTAAATGGTCATGCTCATATGGAATTTGCAGATGATATGATGGGTTTTGATTTCTCAGTTTTTCTTAAAGCACTATACGGTCATGCTATGTTGGCTTACTTTTTTCACCTGATACCGTATGCAGGCTATTGTATGGTTTCTTGCAAGATGGTCCCAGACATATGTAATGCCCCTTGAAGAAATTAGAGACAGGTCCAGCAATTTATGTAATGATAGTGGGTATCAGCATCATTCATTACCCTCCAGAAAAGCTTTGCTTAATTTTTTTGGAGAACATAATCAGGGCAAACCCGTACTTGACATTATTGTTCGCATTGCTATGACAACACTTGTTTCATATCCTGGGGAGAAAGACTTGCAGGTTAAAATATAAAAACTTTTTCTTGTAAGTTTGACATTTTTAAGCATCTGTTCTATTCTCCCTCATCTTTTGCTTTTGCTGTTATGTTGAGAGTTTTAACAGCAGATTCTTAGTAATTATTTAGCCAAGTAGTCTTGACATTTAGCACCAAGGGGTTGGGTTGAGCGGTAAAAGATCCTTAGATTCAATCAAAAGGCCAGGGGTTCAAACCCTCTTGGGGACACCTACCTGCGAGTATCAAGGTGGTCAGGTCGTAGTCCCTAGTTTAGAACTTGTTGAACAGAGAAAGGTTGAAGGATTTCTAGGTATCGGAAAAAAAAGGTAGCCTTGATATGTAATTATTTCCCCCTCCTTATCCATTATCCAGCATGTTAATATTCACAATGGTTTTTATTTAAGTTTGTTAGTCTGTCTGAATTCCTGTGAGTAATCAATTTTATCAATTCATCTTTCTGGTCTGAATTTTAAAATTCACTATGTTGAGGCAGTCTTGTTGGTCAATCATAATTTGGTTAACACTGTTGCTGCAGCTGTTTACTACCTTCTTTAAGGCATGATAGAAAACTGCACAAGAGAATTAAACTGTGACATAAGTTTAGTACTTAGAAAAAATGTTTTAGATTCTTTGCTTATTTTTTTTTCCTTTGACAGGAGCTCACTTGTAACCAGCTACTTCATGCACTGGTACGACAAAAAAATATATGTCTACACCTTGTTACTCTGGTGAGTCATATACTACTATGCATCATACTGTTATTTTGCTGAACCTCTATTTCCTTTGTCCCAGTGTTCTTCCTCTATCTATTAAACTGTCGCACTTTTAAGTTGACAATAAAGCTGCATTAGATTAAAAGTCATTTTGCAACAGTCTCATGAATGATACCTGAAATGGTGCAAAAGGATTTCTGTAGCCAATCCCAAGTATTTTGCATTAGGCATTGTTAAGTATTTGACTAATATGGAGATGCTGTGGATGCAATAGTGACTTTTTCTTCATTGTTGTAAGGTAAAGTTTTGTAACAAGGACACCCTGATATATGTACAAGCATTGATTATCATGAATCAACTTCTGATACCATTAAATATTTACATCTGCCTGTTAGTTTATTTTTCAAGTAGAAAAGGTGGACTAGGGTTCCTTTCTCGGCAGCTCATACACATCATAGTAATTTTTTAATTGCAGTATCATTAGTGGTGCTGTCGTGGCCTGGGCTACTGGGTCATCAATTCTAGAAGGTAGTAAATGGTCTCCTGTTTCTTATTTGGAAAATTTTTAAAATAATAGACAAAAGATTTTGGCAAATGGCTGTTATATGGGTTAAAGCTGAGCCATTATATGGGTTAAGGCTGTAGTCTCTGATATCTTTTATTGCCTAGCTGACATTAGTGGTATTTTGCTGTAACATTGTCTTGTATCATACCATCACATCTAAAGATGGGTGCTGCTTTTCAATTAAATAGTGGAAATTCTAATTTCCCTTTAGTTGGAGAAAGTTGTTTCTGCTAGCACCTCAATTTCTCTGGAACTTGGGACTTTGATCTCCTAACTCTAAAAATTGGAAGGGCTGTTTTCTCATCACTTTGCTATTGTTACTGGAAAATTTCTTACTGTGGTTTATCGACATTTAGGGCCAGCTGGCTAGGTGCATTTATACATGCAAATGGTGTAGAATGACCATGACTTTTGGTATATGAGGTTTAAAAAGGCCAGTTAGCTTCATAGAAGTCAAATTTTGGTACCATTTCATTTCTCTTAAAGAATGTACATCTCAAGTCAACTAATTTTAATTCCAACTAATGTCATGGGTTACATGAAACCTTTTGTGCCTAGATGCTCTATGTATAGCAGTATTTAATCTATTGAAAAGGAAATCTTCACCAAACCAGTAGTCTTCTGTATTTTAGTTGTGAGCTGGTTAGTCTTGATATATTTTGCAGGATTCATGGCGTGAGCTAGCAAATGCTTTTGCCAGTGATAAAACTTTGTTTTTGTTGAATTCCACCAATCAGGTGAGAAGAAAAAAACGCTCTCATTTGTGATATATCTACACATACAGTTTTCATTATTGCCATTTATAACAATAGTGCTTTGATTCTTCTCCAGCGTTCACTGGCTCAAACTCTTGTTCTCTCAGCATATGGACTGAGAAATTCAGAAGCTTCCAATCAGTGAGTCTTCCATTTAGAATTTCTCTGTGCATGTCTTCTCTGCTTGTAAATTTTAATGCTGCTAATGGGTCTGGTTTCAATTTCATAGATATGTTAGGGATCTTACACGCCATATTACAACATACCTAGTAGAACTGTCTAGCAAGAATGACCTAAAAAATGTTGCTCAACAACCAGATATCATCCTATTGGTAAGTGCATAATTTTTTTCTGGTGCAAATTCATGATTCATGAATATCTAGAGGAACAATTGTTCTTCAATGACACCTGTAGGTCAGTTGCTTGTTAGAGCGTCTCCGTGGAGCTGCCAGTGCAACAGAACCTCGATCACAGAAGGCAATTTATGAGATGGGTTTTGCTGTGATGAACCCTGTTCTGGTTCTTCTTGAAGCCTATAAAGATGAGGTAATACATGCTTCTCTCTTTGTCATATTGTCCTCCTCGCAATATGTTAACTTTTGAAGTATGGTTTTCATTATCCTCAAGTGTTTCTCTTCCACCATAGAATCTGTTGTCTCAGTACAAAAATTCTGCATGGAAACCTTTTTGTGATTGACTGCTGCTTTATGTGTCTCAATCGATTGTTCTTTCTTTTTGGCTTAAGCCATTTGAGTTGAGCATGGTACTGTCGGTTCCCTTCAGATTTACTTTCACAAATATCTTTGTCCACTGCTCTTTATATCTTCGTCCACTGCCCTTTATCTTTCCCGACACGATTTCAACTTTTCTTGGAAAAATCCCTTCTCCTATCATTTTAATACATTTTGATAATCATTATTAATTATACTTCTTGCACTTAAATTTCAATCTATGCTTAACCTATATGCTCTTAAGACTGAGGAGTGCATTTACATTTTGTTAATTTTTTATTGTTGCTTAGTCTGCAGTTGTCTATCTGCTACTTAAATTTGTTGTTGACTGGGTGGATGGGCAAATTTCCTACCTAGAGGCTCAAGAAACTGCTATTGTTGTTGATTTCTGCATGCGTTTGCTTCAGCTTTATTCATCTCACAATATTGGCAAGGTACAATTTTGTTGCTACATGCATTGTCTCTAATAAATCAATGCTAGTCCCAATCTCTTTGGTGATGTATTCCAGTCTCCTTCTTGTTACAACATTTCTTTTAGTTATATTTTTATTCATATTCATCTACCTTAGTTATTGTTGCTTCTTTATTCCATGAGTGTGGCAAAGTTTAGGAAAAGCATATCAGATGGTTTTATAAAATTATTGTTTTCTACTTCTAGGCCATATAATAAATGAATTTGCACTGGATTTTGTTGCTCCGTATATCATCTTTGGCACTTCACTGCTAAATTGTTTTGATTTGATGTGTTCCATTTGATTTATTGATATGGTTGTTTTCACATATGGTTTCTGATCTTGTATTTGCATAAAAAGGCTCTTCTTTTATGTTGCAGAGTGAAATAGTTTGTGTAAAATTAAGGTTGAAACTAATCTTTCAGCTATTTTCACAAAATGAGATAGTTTTCATACTCGTAGTTTCTTTTTCCTGTTGCATGTTGATCAGTGGAAATCCATTCCGGGTTGGTAGAAAACATAAAAGATTTTTCTGGGATCTTTTTAATACTGGTCCTTTTTAAACATTTCTAGTTGATATTGTTGGTTTTCCTGGCATTCGGAGATCTGAAAGGTGGCCTCAGTTTACTAGCAATCTTGCTTCTCTTTCCCCTTTTCTTTTCATCTATCATGTGTAGCCTCTGAGATAGCTATGATATATACCTTTTTTAAGTAACTGAATTTTTCTTTTTTTACGTAATTATTTACTTTTTCAAATCTTTGAATGAAATGGGAGGGAAGCATTTTCTGTTTTAAATGGTAGTCACTAAATTTTGTTTTATTGCTTACTGTTCAAACTGTTTTAGGTGGTTTAATTTTGAAAGTCAATAATACCTTAATTGTTTATTTTGCCCCATCTATAGACACTTTTTTCTTTCTTCTTCAAATTTTCTGTCACTATTTATTTTTCCAGATATTGATGAGTCATTCAAGCAGCTTACTTAATGAGGCAAAGACTGAAAAATACAAAGACTTGCGTGCTCTTCTTCAACTTCTTTCAAATCTTTGTTCAAAGGATCTAGTAGGTTTCTTTTTCCTTCTCTCTCTCTCTCTCTCTCTCTCTCTCTCTAACTTATGTATTCAGTCCATTGAGTGAGGAATTTAGATATCTGTTATATTGAGCATTTAGTGAACCTTGTTAAGTAATAATGAATGTTGCAGGTTGACTTCTCGTCAGATTCAATTGAGACACAGGCAACCAATATATCTCAGGTAAATTCATACTGAGTCCTCCATAGGGTCTCATTAAGGGTGTGTGACGCATTATTCTTGCAGGTTGTTTTCTTTGGTCTTCACATAGTAACCCCTCTGATATCTCTGGACCTGTTGAAATACCCCAAGCTTTGTCATGATGTAAGAATTCTGCCATTTTTAAAGGATAGCATGGTGTTATCCTTAAGAAGCTGATTTACAATGTTTGTTGTGCAGTACTTCTCACTGCTGTCTCATTTGTTGGAGGTTTATCCTGAAACAGTTGCCCAACTAAATACTGAAGCCTTTGCTCACGTACTTGGAACCCTTGACTTCGGTCTTCATCATCAGGTAAACATCTGTCCATTCTTTGTCTATGTTGTGGAGGTTTCTTTTTATACTAATGAATTTGTTTGCTCAGAATATGTTATCAAATTTTTTCACTTTTTTTTTTTTCTCTCAATGCTATAGGACACAGAAATAGTCGATATGTGCCTGAGAGCACTAAGAGCTCTTGCATCCTATCACTACAAGGAAACAGATGCAGGTAACGCTGGCTTGGGTGCACATGCTGCAGGTGTTACAGATTCGAATGGAAATCTGGTTTTGAGTCGGTTTCTTCGCTCGTTATTGCAGTTGCTCCTATTTGAGGATTACAGGTAATATTTTGTTCTTTTTGCATTACTCTAGGTGCAGTGGCTGTACCAAAGGTAATTCATGTTATCCTTGAATATCTTGACTCGCAGTCTTCTCAAAAACTTGGTCTGCACACTTGCACAGTCTCACACTAGGCATGCATGGTAGTGTACTTTTTGCTTTCTTTATAATTGTACCTTATTTGTTTGCTTGTGATTGCAGTCCTGATATGATTGGCACAGCAGCAGATGCTCTGTTTCCATTGATTCTCTGTGAACAAAGTTTATATCAGGTATTACCCTAAGCTATTTATATGATTGTCAGACATTTGAAGTTCTGTTCTAGTTGGAGTCGCATTACTCCCATTGGTTTTCAAGAACCTCTTGATCTGGTGATGAGTTCTTAGCTACTAATGAACATTGTGTACATTATAAGAAAAAGTGCAGCATTTTGAAATATTCACATAGCTGCCACTAGGTTAGAAAATATTTTCCTTGGATTTGAAGTTGAAGAATCAACTTTCAGGATCTTCTGTTATGTCCTCTTCTTTCCTTTTTTCAGTCTGGTGGGAACCTTATGAGGATCTCCAATAACATGCATGTTTTCCTAAAACTTTGATGAATTGCACCAACTAGATGCAAGATAAAGCCATATTTGTACACCCTTTGTTGGACTTAAGTGTCAACTGTTTTCCCCACCTTCGCCATAAGCTAAGAGAAAATTCATTCAGTAAAATACCTCCAAGTCTCCTTTTCTCCTTATTATATCATACGAACATCTTCTAAGAGGTTGGTGTGGGTTATTTTTTTGCTGCAGAGATTGGGCAATGAGTTGATTGAAAGGCAGGCAAATCCAACACTCAAATCAAGGCTGGCAAATGCATTGCAGTCCCTTACAAGCTCGAATCAGCTTTCATCTTCACTTGATCGTTTGAATTACCAGAGATTCAGGAAGAACCTAACTAACTTCCTGATTGAAGTTCGCGGGTTCTTACGGACAATGTGATGTGCGCAGCTCTTTGTATATATGTCATGGGGTACTTTTTGTTCTCTCATTCTTCAGTTTTTGTGAGATTGCATCTGGCACAACCATCATTTTTAGACAATGATACATACTCAAGGAGTGCAATTCAGTATGTTAAACTCGGAGGTTCTAATTGGTGAAATGAGTTTGAAGCCAAAAACCAATAGATGATGGTTCGTGGAAGCAGTTTGGAACTAAAGATCACAATGAGATTAAATTTTCTTGGTCGTTTTAGCACCTCTGATGTAAGTTTTTGCATCTTTCACCGAGTTTTAGCTAGAACTATCTGCCCAGGTCGAGTTGTGTCTCTGTGGACATTGCGATGAACTTATTGTGGAGCTAAACTATAGATGCAAAAGCGATGGAGTAGCGTAACGTTTTACCGGTGGCTCTCTCCATTATCAAGTAAATGGTAGGTAATTGGTAAGATTGTGTCAGCTTTTGGCTCGATATAGATGTTGGATTGCTTGTTAAGTAAGGGGATTGATTTGATGGCAATAGAGATTTTACCATTTTGGGGGCTTTTGGTAAAAAGATAATAGCTGTTACATATGTACATTCAAATTGGAGTAACCTAAAATAAATTAGGTAATATATATATATATATATATATATGCATACGCCCAGTTGTGCAAGTAATCTATTGTTAAGAAAAACTATTAAATGTACAAAGATTATTATTATTATTATTATTATTATTATTATTTGTTTGATATTTATATTTTCATAGGCAAAACCAAAGAAAGGGCA